>JAIPUX010001232.1:117535715-117556585 GCA_020142125.1 Phrynosoma platyrhinos
TTTAGAATTACAAACCAGGATAATTTATATCCTTATTCTTATGCTATTACCAAAAAACAAAAGAAAACCTCTGCAACAAACCCCTCAGAAACAAACTACTGAATTCCAACACTTTATAGAATGTAATACTTCATACTTATTTTAGAACTGACAAGAATAAGATATACATCCTTGTTGATAAATAGAGTTTACTAGTGTCTAAAAGCCTATGATAGAAAAATACCTTAGGGAAGAGATCCAAAAAATATATCACCCATGACCTATAGGAAATATAGTGGTTTCCCAATTGGGAGCATTCAATTCTTTTAGGGCTTTTCAAGGAAACTGGGTTTTTGTAATAGAAATATATACAAATTTCTTGAGAATTCCAAGATCTTTAGGAATAATATTTCAGCTGTGGCAAACTGGATATTTTCAGCAGAGAATCTACAACTTACTGAATAATGGGTACACATGATTTTTCCCACAGCTAGTGCAATATGTGTTAGCCTATACAAGCATGATGGGCATGTTTTGTGCAGTGTCCCAATTTCACCAACAATGATGATATTTTCTCTTCTTATTTACACAAGTCCATACTCATTGTTTTAAAACCCCTTCCAGAATACTTTCTTTCAATGACTCTGTTTGCAAGGTGGACACCTTCCACTCTATACTACTTTTCCAGAAGCAGCCACATATACTTCAAAATGTAAAAGCGAACAGAACATTTAGGTGCTGGATAACACTAAAGGCTTACCTAGTCTGACATTTCATTCACACTGAAAAATCTATGAGGCATCTACCAGCAGAACATGAATGCTATTTCAACCTTCATTTTGTATCCCTCTGCTCCTGACACTGGATATAGCTTGAACAGTGGTCTATTCTACAAATCTATAAATCTATATAAAAAAAACCATCCTTTTAAAACAGCCATCCATCATGGTTAAAGCTGACGTTATAATACACAGTGGATTTAATATTTAAAATGGCTTGTATATGAAGACAATGAGTGGACATTGAAGTAAGGTTGAGTACAAACCTTGGAAGTCAATTGTAAATATTTGTAGATAATTATTGGAAAAGAAATTAATATGTCAATTTGATAGATATGTTTGAATAATACATGTTAATAAAATATAAAATTACAATAAATAAATAAATAAATAAATAAATAAATAAAACAGCCATCCATCATGGTATCTTGTGGCAGTGAATTCCAGGGAATGTCTTGTGTGAAAAAAGTAGTTTCTTTAATCCAGGGGTCAGCAACTTTTGTTGCCAGGGGGCCGGGGGGGGAAATGGCACGAGGGGGCCAGCCGGCTGGATGCTTGCTCGCAGCTGCCACTATTGTGTGCATGCACACATGACGCATGCGCCATTTTGGAAGGCCCCCCGTGCCTGCAGCGGGCGAATTCACCCAACATAGGCATGGGGGGGCTTCCCTGGGTCTTGGAAAGGCCCCCCTGTGCCCACAGTGGCCGAATTCACCTGGCGCAGTCACGGGGGGGCTTCCCTGGCCCTTGGAAATTCCCCCCGCACCCACGGTGGGTGAATTCACTCAGCACAGGTGCGAGGGCCTTTCCCTGGGCCTTGGAAAGCCCCCCTGCACCCGCGGCGGGCAAATTCGCTCGGCACAGGAGCGGGGGGGGAGCTTCTCTTAGCCTTGGAAATGCCCCCCAGCACCCGCGGCAGACAAATTCTCCTGGCGCAGCCACGGTGGGGCCTTCCAAAATGGTGCCTGTTGCTGTGCACATGTGCGCGCGAGTGCAGGCACCATTTTGGAAGCCAAAATGGCACTGCCGTACACGGGACAGCGGCGGGACCGGGCACGGGCCAGTCTCGAGGCCTTCGCGGGCTGCACCCGGCCCGTGGGCCGCAGGTTGCCGACCCTGCTTTAATCAATCCTGAATCTGATTCAGTGAATGGATGCAGGCTCTAGGACTGTGAATTGTGTATGGGTGTATGTGTTGTGGGGAATGGTGGTGGTGTCCCTGTTCACTTTATCAACATTGTACATGAATTTACACTCTTGACATGTCTCTGATTACTTGTCCACTTTCCAAATCAGCAGACATTTTTTTTCACTACACCACACTATAGCAACATACTAAATCCAAACTAGTTCTAAATATATGCCACATACAATTCCAACTTTCTCAATAGAAGTATGGGAAGTTCCTAAATAAGTAAGGCCTGTGGTTGAACTATATCCCAGAATGTGTGAAACCACTGTTTGTTTTTTAAACAACAACAAAAAAGAGATAAAGGCACAGCAAGTCTCCACTGCAGTATTGTAAAATGTTTAGTAAAAACGCCATATCTCATTCAAACACGCATAAGCTATATTTTACAGATCCTTGAAAGAAAACACTGACATTTCACGTTCATATGGCTCTTTTGAGCTTGTGGTAAGAATGCTACACCTGCATAATTGTCTTTACTATTATTATTATAAATAATTGTCATTATTATTATTATTATTATTATTTACACGTGTCAAGGACCTGCTCTGTGTGGGAAAATGGTAGCCAGTTCTGCCTTTTTATATGGAATTCAGAAATAAAAGACAAATCTGCAGGTACATCCAAATGTTGTATTGGATGTTGTATTGACCGTGCTGGGTGAATTCTGTGCATCCAAATATTGTACATAAAAAGACAGACCCGGGGCAATGAGAGGATATCTGGTCTTCTTTTTCCTTTTCAAAGTTAAGATATAAATCTGGATCTAGGGCCCTTCAACACTAGGCAATTGTAATACTTTGATTCTACTTTAGCTGCCATGGTCCATGCTACAGAATTTGGGGCTTTACAAATCCCAGTATTCCATATGATACGTCCACAGAAAAGTGGAATGGAAATACTTTAATTATCTGGTGTGAAAGGGCCCCTGCTGGGTAAATATATATTTATATCAAGTAATAAGAGTGAAACTAGTCTACAACTGTGCTTCTCTACATTAGTATATATCTGAACTGAATCTCCTAAATTAAGAGAATAAAAACTCAGAATACTAGTCACAGAACACATCATACAATAAAACTTCTGCATAGCCATGTCAGTTAAAATGTTTGGGATGCTTAAAATGAATCATTCTGCTTTTGCAATTAATAAAGAGCTATCTTGGTGGCTGCTCCCACCTTCTGGAATACCCTCCCACAGCAAGCTAGGCTGGCCTCCTCCCTGTTTTCCTTTTGTAGGCAAGCTAAGACATTTTTATTCAAGCAGGTATTTAATATATAATTAATTCAGGGTAGCTAGTACATGGTGTGTGCATTTTAGTTATGCCTTTTAACTTTTGTATATTTATATGTAATTTTATACTGTTTTTAGATTATTTTAACTGTTTTAAATTTTTATTGTAATGTTTTTTTAAAAAATGTTTTTATCTATGAGCCACCTTTGGTTCCTTCTGGGAGAAAGGAAGCATACAAATGAAATAAATAAATAACCTAAAAGAAAACCCAAATTACTTTTGAACGTTCTACTTAGCCAAATATGTTTTCACTAAGTTTGGGTCACAGCAGACGGGCAGGAAAAAGCATCTTGATACCGTTTTCCCCCCAAAAGGTTTGAAACTCCATTGTCTGCATGGTCTGCTTCCAAGGAAGCCCTAATACCCATGGGCCATCCACACAGGGCTGCATTAAGCCATGCAGCTTGATTATTTTCCCCCACCTCCGCCACAATGCATGTGCACCATCACATGGGTGCTGTCAATTACCTCCCTTATCCATCCCAGCTACTATCCCATTGGACACCCCACATTACCAGTGGTGTGCCTGACCACACAGTTGCATGTGCCATGCACCACTGGTACAGTACATTGGTGTGCTCACTGACACGTTGGCAAGGCACAATAATGGAGGCTCCTCACACATGCCCCCTTCCCTCCCTTCTGCCCATGTCCCTCTGTTGGACTGTCTGGATTGTGTATACTGTAATTACATCATTGCATTATTGCTGACCTGCTTAGCTTGTTGTACTTTTGTGTTTCTGCTTTCCCGGATTGTGCCATGCTGTTTATATGCTGGTACAATGGTGCACATTTTTCACATTATGTTGGGAGTATCTGAGCTTCTTTTTGCTCCAGTTTTTAACCCCGGCACAGCTTTGTGTCAATTTCATCCTGCTTTCACCTCATACATTATCTAAACTACATGGCTTCAAAGCAGCTTGAAGCTGCTTTATTTGACCAGTGAGGACAACCCCTATGTCAAGAAAAACAACAACTAAACAAACCTGTAACACTCTGCTCAATTAACATCTTGCAAATGAAGAACATGGCACAATCACTGTCTGATAATCTAGTCCAGTACTGTCTACTCTGACAGCCAGCAGCTGTGGAGAATGTCAAAGACAGCTTGTTCATTTCACCTGTACATTTATTTTTCTAGCTGGAGATGCCAGGAATTGAACCTGAGACACTCTACATAGAAAGCATATGCTTAACATTGAGTAATGATACTTTTCTAAGGACCAGTGTTTTGATATATTTATTGCAGTGAAACAGATCCACACATGGTTGGGCTTCTTTCCTGTAAATCAATAGTGAAAAATCACTTACTCAAGAACTTCAGGTGCAAATTACAACACACAGCAGGCTCCAAACTGGATGCTATGCCTGTTTAGAATTGAAAGGGGAAAATTCTTTTTCCATTTCCGTTACAAAATTCTTTAAGGGAATTCATTTGAAGAGCACATTTATCTTACTGAGCAACTGAAAATTGCCCAAATGCAACTCCCCTACCTTTCAGCGGGAGATACGTTATTTCCGCGCCCTAGAACTACATCAATTTTATCATTTAGCATTTAAATTTTTATTGTATTCGTACCTCTCAGCAAAAGAATTTACAAGTCAGACACTAAATAATTATTCAAAGTTAGATGACATATTTGTATAGTATGGAGTTGCACAGATAAAAATAAATGCTTACTACTGACACTAAAGAAATATGTTTGGCCAGACCATCACTGTTGCTTTAGGACAAATGTTGTACTATAGATGAGCTATTAACCATCTGTAAAATGAGACTGCAGGAAATACACAAAGAACTAAAGCCATACTTTGAGTGCATCTTAATTTTATCAAATACAAGGTTCAAAACTACTGCAGAGACAGAAAACTGTCTATATGCAATTACACTCCACAGGTATTACACCATCTAGAAAGACAATAAAAGGATTTTGTAATGAGATTTCCAAATATAAATGCAACAAAACAATATGTATAACCAAAACAAATGACCCATGCTGTATGGAGATCAGATGAAGCTGGACATCCTATTCTGTTCCTTTCAATATGTCATCTCATCAGAATTTATTTCAGGCAGGAAGACTCAAACATGCTGTGAAAATGTGTAATACAATCCATTTTCAAGAATTTATAAGGTTCAGCAATATATACACGCTACAGGAGATGCTGCAAGATATTTTCTGCATTTTTGCTTTTCTGTAACTTTTAGGCAAAGTTGTAAAAATGACTGGTGTGAACAGCAGCAAGCTATGAGTAACAGCTTAAGATACTTTTTTGTTTTCTTGTCAGAGAGGGCTGGAAAAACAGCCAAAGGTAGGAGAGCAAACCTATTTTTTGAAAGGTTTTCACATTGTGTTTAGTAGTTCCACTGGTGATCTGCAGTCTTCCTTCAAGAGCTGTGCATAACACTGAGAAAATTTAGAACACCTGAACTTGGCCCTGCAACACTATTTCAACAATCATCAGGTTAACCAATAGAGTAAAATGGGGACTATCACAAGGCTTATGATTTTCATAGTAAAGGATTTGTCATCGCACTGGTGCTATTGCTGAAAAAGAAAGTGTTACAATATGTTATATAATCTGTTCTGTAATATCACCATCAACAAAATTTATTAAGCCATTTGCCAAGATTCCCAGTTATCTTCAAGTAAGGTAGAGTGAGCATCCCCATCTGTTTTATTGTTAATTTTGAATTTAGAATTTCAGCTTAAAAACATGCCCTTCCTTCCCATACTAAAAACATGCCCTTCCTTCCCATACTAAACAAGCAAGGGCCCTATTGTCCACTGGGCTGTATCTTTCATATATACTTGATTAACCACTGATGATGTTCCATAAAATTTCAGGAGAAAATACAGGCAATCCATCAAATTATGATCAAAATTGAGAACAATGCAACAAAAATGCCATTGGAAGGATCATTTGGGTTAATGTAGGACCGATACAGATGCCCCAGATGCAACCACATGCCGTGGCCCCAATCCTCATTTTTGCCACCCCCAAAAGAATGGCAAAATGCTGCTCCTTTTAGGGGCAGCAAAAGGCGGCCCTTTCAGCTGCTGCTGTGGCTTTTTTGTGCTCTTTTGCCACTGCATGTGTGCACGCTGTGCCAAGAGGGTGGCCTGATGTCAGGACAGCATCAGGATGGAGTCAGGGCAGCCGGCGTGCAGTTGTCCTGCCCCTACTCCACTCCCAGGCTGGCCCTTTGTGCCAGTCTGCATCGGTCCGTAGTTTGCCACTTCTGAAGAAAGGAGAGATCAGCTATTCTAGGTGAGACACTTGTAGACTCCAAATATATACATGTGTCTGGAAATAGCTCAAGGAACTCTTTGGAACACTTTCCAGATAAAATGGCAACCCGAGTTTTAGTAATACTAGTAACAGCAGAGACATAGTATTATCTTGGCCATTTTTTTTAAATCTATCAACCACACTATTTAAAGTAGCAAAAAACCTTTATTTAGCTGTCTCTGATAATGCATGTTTACTTACGAGAGTTGAGAGAGAATACAAAACTAAAAAGGCAGTTTGAAGTGGGAATATAGCAAGGGTAAAGGAGGAAAAGAAATGTTTTTTAAAAAGTGAATTGAAGGTAAATTCAGACACTGACAGCAAAGGATATTGAGATACTGTATCAACTATTTTACATAAGGACCAAGAGAACGTTATCACATTCAGACTCTGAAGGAATTTCTGGGACAGCATAGGTGTCGTTCCCCCCCACAAGTATTATGCAGGGCCTTTTATCTTCTTTCTTCTATATCTTTGACAGGGAAATACTTTGAAGAAACAGCATTAAAGGGTTTTGACGAGTCACACTATGCAGCACTGTTAAATGACATTAGTCCATTCCCCACTTTTCATGTAATCAGATTCAGTTCAGCAAAACTAAAGATAGATTGAGGCCATTTGTCTTACAAACACCATTGTTTGATGAAGGCCCTGAGAAGCTAATTCCAGGGTCACTAAACAAAGCTCAGACCAACTTTATATTCTAGACACGAATACCAGAACATGGTTATGTTCCTACTATGTCATAGTCATAATTAATGCAGAAAAGTTGCTATTTTTAAAACTGCAACTCCTAAAACCCTTAGTCAACATGGAAACAGATATTTTACACTGGCTTGGTAAAGTGATCAAAGTGTCAGATTAAGACTAGGAAGAGATAGGTCCTAATTGCCACTCAAACATGAATGCTATTGAGTTACTTGAACAGGTCATTATTTTAATTTAATCAGTCTTAAAGGGCTGTTCAAAGACTAACACTCACCATCTAGATAGCACCAAATTGGGGAAGACTACATGATTACTAGATCCAGTGGGGTGTAGTGGTTTGAACATTGGACTATAACTCTGGAGAGTTCAAATCCCCAATCGGCCATGAAAACCCACTGGGTAACCCTGGGCAATTCATACTCTCTCAGCCTTAGAGGATGGCAAACACAAACCCCTCTGAAGAAACTTCTCAAGAAAATCCCATGATAGATTTGCCTTAGGGTCACCATAAGTTGGAAATTATTTGGAGGCAGACAACAGACACAGGATCACTTGAGAGTGGGACCATTTATTTTATGCAGCTAATCTGACTTGACCTTGAATATAAATCAGACAGGAGCAGAGGGTGATTTTCATTCTTTTGTTATCCCTTGAACTTGTCATACCTTGCTACTCAAGAGCTAATGGATATAAAACAGCAGCAGGCTTATCAAAAGCTATATTATTAATAAAATCTGTTTCAAATAAAGTTGAAATGATTTGAGTGGTGACTACTTCATATTTTAGTTTGATCAGATGTAAGGGTGTCACGTGGGGGTACGTACTCTTGATGCCACCATGCATGCCCATCATAAAGTTGTGGCCAATGTGTGATTAGATCTGCCTTTGCATTTCTGAGAAGAGGACACTAGTTAATCAAGGTTTCTCACTACATGAAGAAAATCTTAAATGTGTAGAAGCAGCCTATTTCAGGTTCATGGCTGGCATATGCACCATCAAATGGGTGACCTAGTCCTGTGTTGTTCCACTGTGCCCACAGTGCTTTTGCTAACCATAAATAAAAGTTAGGTACTGTATAAACATGTATAGTGTGATGGTATTACAACTTGGAAACCAACACTAGAGAAGTCACTGCCTTCTGCAGCTAGCCTGCTCTTATTAAACAATAAAGTGGGGCATTTGAGTAGGGTCTCTGACAATTACCTCAGGAAATGATCATGTTTACTAGATACTCAGAATTGTCTTTTAGAAGATACAGGAAGAGAAGACAGGAGACCAGCTACCCTTGACTTGCTCCCCACCCCCCACCCCCAGTCCAAGTACCACTTCTCAGCAGCATTCTAGCATGTTCTATACTTGTTATTAACTTCCCTTGAGTCGATCTCGACTCATGGCGACCCTAAGGATGAGACATCTCCAAGACCCTCTGTCCTTCACTGCTCTGCTTAATTCCTGCAAACCCATAGCTATGACCTCCTTAATACAGTCCATCCATCTGACATGTGGCCTTCCTCTCTTTCTGCTTCCCTCCACCTTTCCCAGCATTATTGTTTTTTTCCAAAGAGTCCTCCCTTCTCATGATGTGTCCAAAGTATGACAGTCTCAGGCTTTGAGTGCCTTCCTTCCCCCCAAAATATGTCCAAATCTTTCTACTTCATGGCTAATACAACCATCTTTTCCATCTCTTTGTTTCTGTAATTTTTATCCTATCATCCAATCCCTAATTTCTGCTATTTCCTCATATTTCCATATATGTATTTCTTAAAAGTTTTAAAGTCACTGTGGTCTAACATGATAATACACCAAACAATTAATAGAACACTCCTAGTCGTCTCCCTGCTACTGAAACAATAAACTATAATATACCAAAAACTATCCTATTGTTTAGGAGGAAAAAGGAGGATTGATGGAAATCATAATTATAATGATTTGGTTTGCCTCTGATCAATATTCTCTGCTGGGGATATTTTTCCCTTTTTTATAAGCACAAATGACAATATTTTTACTTGAATTAGGGTGGGAAATTACCAGGTGAACTTCCATTTATGGAGAAGAACTGCTATAAAAGTTGTAGTAAGAAACTTGGCAAGTAGCTTGATCATTATAAAGTTTTGCCAATGCAGCAGATGGCTCAAAGTATATTTCTTCATATTAAATATTCTATTCAAATGCATTTGGCTATGATAACTTACATGACTTTCCTCCATCTAAAACCATAAAAATATTATTAAAATGTTCTTCTAAAATTAAAACTCAGTACACATAGATCCACCATCCCATCACTGTGGAACTCCCTTTCAATATACAGCATAGTAGCCAACACTGAGCAATCAACTTGCTGTGAAATCTGGCCTTCTCTAAAAAGGTACGCCCAGCTGGCAAGAAGCAATTCCTTAATGTCAAGTAGAATGCAGTTTTGGGGAAGAAGACTAACCAAGTACAAAATTGCAGACTCCTGCTTAGGTTGCTATAACAATAAAGCCAAACCTGATGCAACCAGACAATGGCACAAAAGCCACTTTCCATTTCCACTTCAGACACACTAAATTAGTTTAAAACTAACTTTAAAACTCTGAACATTTCTGTTCTTCTTTAAGTATCTGTTCCATTTTCAAGCCTGTGCATCTCTTTGTTCTGCTGGGTAGTCAGGAAGGGAGAACCAAAAACTCTAGCCTGGAATTTATTCTGCAGCACAGTATTTGTTTTACTTATCTTTATTATGGAAGATATTCTAGAAAAAAGAATGGTGTTTAGCCAGGAAGGTAGAGGATAGAGAAGTGTAGAGGCAGCAGGTTTTTGTAAGAGCCACAAAACTATTAAGAACTTCAGGTCGTTAAGAAGACAATCTTAATGCTGGTAACAAGGCTTGAATGAGACTTTAGTTAGATACCAGTGTGGAATGAAGAAGCTGGACTGGATAGTTTAAAGATGAAGAGATTTATTTACAAGTGCTAAGTAGGAGCTATATACAGAAGCAGGAACTGTACAAAGTTCCTCTCTGACTCTCAATAGCTCTTTAACAGTAATGCACACAACAACTCACCAACTACTCTCCAACTCTGTAGCCCACAATTGTTTACTTTAAGACACAACCTTATATAACCACTCCAGTACATGGCACAAGCCATTACCTCACTGTGCTGAGTCACTCACACACAGGTGTAATACAGAATCAGCATCTTGGTGTCTGGCCTCAAGGATATCTATACACATGTCCTGGCCTTGTTATACACACCACACACACACACACACACACACACACACACAATGAGTTAGTAGTTCTAGATGTTAATTTACCATAGCTAATATGGCACTCCCAGCATATAAATTTGATTGGTAAATTCTAGGAGCAGTTAATAAAGGAGACATGCTTTATGATACCATCATGGTATACCTTCATGATCTAGTATGTCTTTTGCAAATATGGGCAAACAATGTTCCACGCAGCTGACACTGTAAAGGTTTCAGTCATGGATTTATATACATCTTTAAAAATAAAGGGCAGGGGAAGCATGGATTACAGTATCCTGCTTAAATGCATTTGCTAGTCAGCAAATATTAGCAAGAAATATCAATTTACTTCTGTCACTTCTTGGGAAGATCTAGGATGGGGAAAAGAATGAAAAGAATCCCATATTGATTAGAAATCTTTGGGGCTGCAGCCCTAAGCATAATTGCCAGGCAGTAAATCTCATAGAATTCAGTGGCACTTACTTCTGAGTAAACTTGGTAAGGAATACAATACAAATCTGCTACTCCTTTTTTAAATACATCATTATTTCCTCAAACACAGATGTACACATTTTGACACAGAGCAGGGAATGAAAGAGATGCACTAGCACTGGACAAAATATTCTGTTTCATTTGCTAGCTCTTCCAAAATCTTCCTTTATGACTCTGACTGTGCATAGTACTTTCTTTGCATGATTTGGACAGATCTACAGTATCTTCTATCCTGAAATCTCAAGAGATTAGTAAGACCACTCACAACTGAAATGAAAAGCTAGGCATCTGGAAAATACTGCTTCTGAACACACACACAAAAAAAATTGTGATGGGATCAAACCTAGGCTTGAAGCCTTCCTTGGAAAGTGCTTTGTGCTTGAAATAAATTGCTTTCCCCCCTTCAGCGTCCATTATGAGCAAAGTCAGTAATGCATACAAAAACCATTTTATAAACTTGTTATAAAGACTCACTTCAGAGCCTGAGAAAGAAAATGGTTATACATAATAAAATGTGTTTCATTGCAACCTGCTTCTTCTTCCTTATAAGATGCTTTATAATAGCTGATTTATAAAACATAGCTTTTAAAGTATGCCATAATTACATAAACTGATAATATTTTGAATAAATTTATAGCAATCAAGTTAACTACAGTAAGAATGCTTTTATTACATATTCAAGATTGTTACATATTTAATGGCTCATTGAACAAAGAAACAATCACTGTTTCTTTTATTTTCTTAATACAAACAGTAACTTCAAGCAATAAAAAAGGAGAAAGTGCTGAAATGATGAACTATCATCCCCATAGTATTAAGTAGCAGACAAAATGCACCCCTTTAAAATCTAGATGACTCTTAGAATTGTCCACATGCTGAAAATGATCGTTTTTGTTAAAAAGAGAGAGGGGGGAGAAGAAGGATGAGAATCACAAGCTTTAGAAGCTGAAGTGGCATCCTCTGCAAGAAAAGAGGTGAGGAAGAACCTACTTTGCCTTACCATCAGTTTAGCTCAGAATTTCTCACTGATCAGAACTGCACTGTGACTAGATGGACAGGCATGTTCTAAAGGAAATATTTAGGCATCACAGTTGCCTTGGTCTTTCTGTCATGACTGGCACAGCTCTTGTAAATGAAATATTAAAATATCTGGATCATGGAATCAGATGGATAATGCTGATTTTTACTGAAAGACTGAATTCATAATGGGTTACCATTTGGGCCACACAGTTGAACCTGTGACTTCATATGTGACTCTGTTGGTGCTCTTGGACATCTCAGCAGCATTTGATACCACAGACCAATGTATCCTTCTGGGACGCCTGAGGGAGTTAGGTATTGGGGGCACTGTGCTCCAGTGGCTTCGGTCCTACCTCTCGGGCAGATCCCAGATGGTGAAGCTGGGGGAACAGTTGCTCCTCTGAAAGGGAGCTGATATCTGGCATCCCGCAGGGCGCCATACTTTTCCCCATGCTGTTTAACATTTACATGAAGCCACTGGGAGAGATCATCTGGAGATATGGGGCGCGGGGTTATCAATATGCTGATGACACCCATCTCTATTTCTCTATGTCTCCGACTGCTGCAGTGACTAAGGATGGTGTCTCTCCTCTGGATGCCTGCATTGGGTTGGTAATGGGCTGGATGAGGGAAAATAAACTCAAGCTGAATCCAGAGAAAAGAGAGGTACTAGCGATAGGTACCCCCGGTTCAGGAAGAGAGTTTTGTTATCCAGTCCTGGATGGGGTCACACTTCCCCTAAAGGACAAAGTACGCAGTATGGGAGTACTCCTTCACTCATCCCTGCAGTTGCCATCTCAAGTAGATGCGATGGCCAGGAGTGCTTGGAACCAACTTTGGCTGATTAGCTAACTGCGTCCCTACCTGGATTGAAGGGACCTTGAAGCAGTAGTACTTGCCCTGGTAATCTCTCGACTTCTGTAACGTGCTCTACATGGGGCTAACTTTGTACCAAGTTCGGAAGCTTCAACTGATCCAAAATGTGGCAGCCAGACTGGTCGCCGGAATCTCTAGAGCAGACCACATTACACCGGTATTAAAAGCTCTTCACTGGCTGCCGATTAGCTTCCAGGCACAATACAAAGTGTTGGTCATTGCCTATAAAGCCCTACATGGCTTGGGTCTGAGTTACTTGACGGAACGCCTCTCCCCACACAATCCGTCCCGCATCCTCAGAACATCAGGGAAGAATTTACTAAATTACTGTAAAACTAAACTAATATCTACTTCCCAAAGATCATTTATGGCTCCGGCCCCCAAGTTATGGAATGGCCTGCCGGAGGAGATTCGTCTTATTTCCACGCTAGAGGCCTTTAAGAAGACACTTTAGGAGCTCTTCCGGCGGGCCTATCCACCTGACCTCCCTAACTGAACATAAGATTAGACATTACCATTTTATAAGGGTGAAAAAGATTATATCATTCTCAGCACAGACCTGTATTGTAATTTTATTATTGCATTAATTATTGCTGTTCTTTTATTGTTTTTACTGTTGGGATTATTGTTTTATTATTGTTCTTTTTATTACTGTTGTGGTTTTATTGTTATTTTTTTCTTTTTTATTGATTGAACTATTGTACATTTTGTACATTTTATCTTTGTACTCCTGCCTCGATCCATAGGGAGAGGCAGGAAATATAAATAAATTATATTATTATTATTATATCAAGTATAACTGACATCTGCTCTGTAGCATTTGCAATGTTTTCATTGTGCAGCTGTGCATCTTTTTTGTTTCTTCTTTAATGCAGAGGTTCTCAAATGGTGGGGCAGGAAACCCCAGGGGGAGTGCAAGATATAGAGGCTCTGATCCATCTTCCTCCCCTTCACAAACTTTTTATGCATAAAATTTACACATATGTTGAGTTGAATATTGAATTACTTAAATAAAACTGTTCTAATTTGAGGGATGTTATTTCCTTATAAAATGTCAAAATATTGATATACATGAAGGTGCCAATGCAAATGCACACACTAAATAAAATATTTTTGTTCATATACTATGTTGAGTGGTGGGGCTCAACATCCTCATATAAATGTAAAGGGGGCTCCCAAGGGTAAAAATTTTGAGTACCACTGCTTTATTAGGAGAAAAAAACCGAATCATATGTAGTTCTATGGGCTGAAAGGTCCTATGGAAGAGCTAGGATTACATGGCAACTGCATTCACATTGCTGGCAAATGTAGAGAACATCCAGTATTGTGGGTTTTTTTTTTTAAGTGCTCCTTTCTGTTGGTATTTTTGTTCCCAAGAGTATATTCTGCTGCAAGATGTATGTATTGTGGCAGTTGAAATGTTAAAAATATACAAGTACAGTCTACAAACTCAAACAATTCTTTTAGATATGGGTATTCATTTTTGAAAGAAACTTTTATCCACAAAAATGCCTCACAGTTTGAATTAACATTTCAACTGCCACGACACATACACAACAGTATGCAAGGCAGGGTGACTACTTCATTTCAGTCCTCATTGTTCTATTTTGGCATAGCTATACAAGAGCATAACAGCTGTGCTGGGACCCTTTCACACTACACAATTATTTCACTTCAACTGCCATGGCCACATCTTTTGGAATCCTGGGATTTGTAGTTTGCTGAGGTACTCTTGCTCTCTGGAAGAGAATTCTAAATGCCTTTCCCTAAAATGCTATTCTCAGGATTTTATAGAATGGAACCATGGAGTCATAGTCCTGTAAGATCAGGCCAACACAACAAGAACTGCAAATCCAGAAATAAGAACATCCTTCCATTTGGGCCTTCCAGCAACTGAAATATATAAGCATACTGCCTCTGCTACTGGAAGAGATATGTAGCCATTGTCTGTACATGATAACTATGCATGGGATGAACAAGGGGAAAGCAATCCTGCAAATGCTAATGGATAGATAATACTAACTATTGTAAATATGGCCAGTTATGTGTAGGCCTGGACCTTAGGAGTTTTTAACATTTGGGATTTTAGTGTTGGTAGTTTTTAATCCTACAAAATTATGTAGCCACAACTTTTAACAATAAAGTGTACTGACACAACAGAATGTTTTTAGATACTATCTGTAAGCTTATGGTTATACTTGGCAATTTTAGTTGTGGTGCTGTAATGGTAACAAATTGTGAATCTGGTTTAGGATTTAATTGTTAGAAAATGGTGTGGTTAAAAATGGTAATCTTAGTCCAGCAGCAGTAGCAGCAAGCATATACTCCACAGGTATCTAATAAAGGGCTAGATTTGAGCTTCTAGTACAGTGATGGTGAACCTTTTAGGGATCGAGTGCCAAACTGCAACTCAAAACTCACTTATTTATTGAAAAGTGCCAACACTCCAAGGATTCAGGCAGCGATCTGGCAGGGAAAGAGCTTCAGTGGAATGAAGCCTCCTTTTCCAAGCCTCTTTCCCTGCCAGATCACTTTCTGGATCATTGGAGACCTACACTCTGGCAGGTTTTATTTATTTTATTTGTTTTATTCTTGATTGTCTTTTGTACAGCGCTGAGTACACTGACAGCGCTCTAGAAATAAACTTTAATAATAATAATACACTCGGGCGATGGTGCATGTGCCCACAGAGAGGACTCTGAGTGCCCCTCTGGCATGCATGTCATAGGTTCGCCACCACTGTTCTAGTAAAGAAACAGGATACACAGGTAGGTAAAATGAAACTTATTTCATTGTTACATCTATGGTCTAGAAAAAATAACTGATCGATAGAGAAAACCTACATCTTTTAGTACAATGATCCCTATAAGCTGATCTCCATGTGTATAAGTAAGAAGAAAAAACATCCTAAGAAGCACAACCTTGTCTGTACATCCATGCTGGCAGAAAGCAGAGAGATGAAGAGAGACTCAGAACAAAGAGTCATAAATCTCCTAAGTTTTGGCAGGATAGGAGGAGATAGGAAATTACTTCTTCACAGTCACACTGACCAAACTGACCATAGAGATATAATCAATGCATCTTTGAGGAAGACTACTCCCCTTCTCAAGAAAAACACAGAGCTAAAACAGATGCTACTCCAAAATTAATAGTTAAAAACCAACTTTTGAATTATTACTGGAAAGAATCTAGAAGTTTGAAGAACTTTAGAAATATGATCATTGTGGTGAGTCTCTAATTTTTATCTTGTTTTTTTTTTATTTCAGTGATTCCTAGGTAGCTCAGATCATCATTTCAGTAGCAGGAGTGGAGGTGTCCAAAATTATATTCGTAACACTGAGCAGGAAAATAAAATAAATCAATGGGTAGGTAAGTGAGACAAGATTAATAAAATAATGACTTAATAGTGCTTGCAAGATTTATTTTGCCCACTCTCATTTTAAACCCAATGAAATTATGATTTAACATTTCTCTAAAATGGCATGAAATTAATGGGAGAAAAAAATAATTCACATCTAGTTAACAACTATGGCAGTTTCACTTTGTTTCCATTTATAAATTACTCTGCTGCTTGGCAATTCTGCTATAGTCTGACATGTGTAGTATAATCTACATATGGTGAAATTTTAGTACAGTCTGAAAGACTTGTACCAGAATGAAGGTTACACTGAAAAAAGTAAATTATAGGATCTTATAGCTCCACTCAAATAAACTGGTTTACCTCTTCCGAATTGAAGTCTAATTCAGGAGGCAGCCAGGTCCTATCGCAAATATTTGCTGCCAAAGCCGCCAGGTGAGTCCAGCCCAGCTACAGCCTGGGTCCCCAGAGCGGTTCAGCAGCCTTATTTCAAAACCAGGAGCTTTCCAACTTGAAAAAAATGGCCACTGAAGCATGCCGGGGACCCAGGCTGCAGCTGGGCTGGACTTCAGTTCAGAAGAAGTGAAACAGATTATTTGAGCAGTGCGATAATCTCCACAGAGTTGTTTAAGGACCCATATAGAAACTCGTACTATTTATCATTTTCTCATTTGTTCACAGCATGCTGAAGGAGTGAACATGATCCTACTATATTGGACCTCCAATGGTAGGTGATAATATGCATGGCCAAGGGTTCATCCATACAAAACACCTATGTGTGCAAATGCACACTCACACATCTATTCAAGCAGAAAGCTAGCATGTCAGGAAGAAGTGTTCCTTTCACACAGTAATTCTCTACATTTTTTTTTCTTCATTTCACCATATAAGCCATGTGCCCAGTCTTAAATTTTCTTCTCTGAAGAGCAGTATCTGTACAGGAGGTGTGAACTGCCAAGTTAGAGAAACTACAAGACTGTTCAGGGTCACAAAATCCTAACTATATTGAATTGACTCAAGAAAAAGCGATATTTTTAATTATTGGTCCAAAACACAGTGCAAAAATAATCCAGTTTGAGACCGCTTTAACTGTCCTGGCTCAGTGCTAGGGAATTCTGAGAATTATAGTTTATTGTGGCACAAGTGCTCTATGACAGAGAAGGCTAAATGTCTCACTATAGTTCCTAGAATTCCCTAGCATTGAACCAGGGCAGTTAAAGCGGTCTCAAATTGGATTATTTCTGCAGTGTGTTTTGGAGCATTGTGAAGAACTCAGTAATAAAAAATACTCAGTCTGGAACATCAGTGAATTAGTCTAGTTGAACATGAAAAAATGAACAAGAGCCTGTAAATAAAAGTGTAACACCAATAAAAATAACAGTTTCCAAAAGTACATGGTAGAAGTGGACAATGCACAGAAAAAAGCAACCAATAGATTCAGGGCTACCTGTATATTTGGCATTTTTCAGTTTAGAAAAAACACTAGGTCAGAATGATCAGAAAAGAAGTATATAAAAGTGTGAGAGGGAGCGGAAATTTTCTGAATGGTGGGAGATTCAAGTAATAAAAAAAGAAGTACCTGTATATCTTCACAGAATACAGTTATTTAACTGTGAATTTTTTTTACCACAAGATGCAATGACAGCTGCCAACATGGACAACTTCAGAGGGACATTAGACATATTCATAGAGGAAAAGATTATTAATAGCTATTATGGATTTCATCTCTGAGAATAATGATATTTGACTTTTCAAAGGTAGTATATTCAAAGATGTATTATTCATTACAGCACACTTTCTAAACCACACTTTCTAAACCTGGTGCCCTCTTAGCTGAGAACTGTAGTGCAATACACACAGAGGGTACCAATTTTGGAAAAATACCACTCTAGTAATTAGGCTGAAGATACTTTTAAAAAGTGTGAAAGCAATGTTACAGTCATCTAAGCATGATCTTTGGTAGAATACAACTTTTCCTCCAAAGGTCTTCTTTGCAACCAAGGCAAAAAAGAATTACACAGTTAGAATTATGAATTACACAATCAGAAACTCTTCCACAGATTTCAACATTTTCTGGTTGCACATTTTCATGATGTGACATTTCTGGCTACTGCGTCACATTTGGTAATTTTTGTCTTACCTTTTGGATTCTGAGCACTTATAAATGCCTTAAAATAATTAATGATAAATAATAAACCCTTCCCCCCCCTCTCTGTGTATCAATTTTAGAAGGTATGATTTTGGCAGGTCTGGCTTTTTATTGTGGTTTGGGTTTTTTTACTTGTAAAACACTGATGGAGAATATATGAAGAAATTATGATTTTGAAAGTTCCTAAAGGATTCTGAAAGTTTGTGCATCTTCACCACAATGTACTCAATGATAAAATAAAATGAATGCAGCACACAAAGAGACACTCATGAAGCACAATTTCACTAACTGTTGAAGAAGGCTTCTGTCTTTAATTTAGCTAACAAAATTATTCACACACTGTTGTTTAAAATAATAAGGAAGCATTCCCTTTCTAGAGCTTATAAATATAGTTTCTATACTTTAATATTTTGTCTGAAACAAATGAACAAACATTAGGCAAGTCTCTTTATTCTGCAAGATTTTCCCTCTTTGCCTCTTCTGCTCCTTAGTAATCTCTTCAGATAGCAAAATTCCAGTCTTTTTTATTTTAAATGTGCCAAGACTAAAAATCTGTGGATTTCAAGGGAAACAAGTCCCAGCATGAATTTGCCCCATTTTCTGCTATTGCAAGGTATAGAGAGAATGAAATTATTCATTAGGACACCTATTGCTAGACATTTCTTCCTACAGATCTGTTACACTGCAAAATATATCATTTATCATACAATTTTAACACTGCACATGTAATAGTAATCCATCAGAAGTCAATAGGCTCACAAGTCTCTGAATAAAGATGGAGAAAATGATCTAGCTTCCAGCTGTTGAAGCTCAACAAGGCTGATCATATCTATTTTGGGCTTAATATATATGTTTATATCCTTAGAAGCCCTCACTAAAATTTACAGTTAATGTTGCCTCGATGGCCAGCTTTTCAAAGGCATGCTCTTTGGTTGGATACAGTTGTTTTTCTCAACCTTTTGAATTGGTCAAGGGCTTGTCTACACCAGTGAAAAATGCCACATTCAACCTGAAGGCAATGCTGACAGTCACAACATATGGTGAATTCCAGGGAGGATCCTGGTTTTCAGCCCTTAACCTGGTTTTACTCTGAAATAAACAAAGCTGGGAAAACCCCCAGGGTTTCCAGGAAACCAAAGAGTATCTCTGTTCTCTGTCTGCATGGACAGATAATTTGATCAGGTCAGATTTGGCTGATCCTTTTGTCTACAAACAAACAGCTACGTCATCCTCTTATCCTGCACTGAACAGTGAAGGGAAGGGGATGGATCCCCTTTACAGCTGCCACAGCCCCAATACTTCCTCACCAGCCAAGCAGCTTCCCGTGAATGCCTGCCCAGCAAGTCTCTGCTTCTGCTGCGGTCAGAGCAGGCTGCCTGTGCAATCAATGAGGAGAGGGTTGAGCGACCCCCTACCACATGGCTAGATGCCTCCTGGAAATGTCCAGCTATGCAATTTTGCCAGTTTCTAAACCATAGGGCTGGATGTCTCCAGGAGGCATCCAACCATGCAATTTCGTCTGGTCCTCCAGATCACTGGCTCCAAGATATTGAGAATTTGCAGACATCACTTGGCAGGAGAGACTTGCTGTCACTGCCTGGTTCCACACATTGACTTGTATGTGGAACCTTTGATGTAGCAGCTGTGATATAGCTACATCTGATATCTTACACATATGTTGCTGTTTTCATATATTCACTTGACATTTCTCTGTTAAGACAGCTTAACTAATATTATCTTGTCAAAGAAAGGTGGGAAGATTCCGAGGGCTAGATATGAAATCTGTACAGTGGAAAGATGATCAGCCTGATACTACTTTCAAGCACAGTTAATAATATGCTTAATTTTGTTCACTAAGTTCCAAAACACACTGCAGAAATAATCCAGCTTGAGACCTCGTTGACTGGCTTGGCTCAGCACTAGGGAATTCTGAGAACTGTAGTTTATTGTGGCACCAGAGCACTAATAGAGGTGGCTAAATGTCTCACAAAACTACAGTTCCCAGATTTCCCAGGATTGAATCAAGGCATTTAAAGAGGTCTCAAACTGAATTATTTCTGCAGTGTGTTTAGGAGCTATGACAAAAAAGATAATAGCAGGTAGTTTAAGAAATCCTTAATTATCCAAATTGACAATATAAATAAGATATTTTCCCACCAATTACTCTTGAGCTGACTCAACAGCAGCTCAACAGGAATCATTTTATTTTGATTTCTGTCAACCTTCTGGATATGCATTTTATTATATTTATTTCTGCAGAAGGAAAATATCTGTATTTTACTGACAAACAACATTTATTGTTCTAGAGATAGCCATAGTATATAATTATAAATAAAGCAATATCCAAGCTATTCATCAATATAATTATGCATACAAAACAACTTCTTTGTTGTTGTTGTTAACTGCCTTTACATTGGTCTCAACACATGGCAACTCTATGGATTAGACATTTCCATGTCCCCCTATCCTCTACAGCTCTGCCCAGCTCCTGCAAACTCTTAT
>JAIPUX010001232.1:117558672-117584257 GCA_020142125.1 Phrynosoma platyrhinos
CACACACACACACACACACACACACACACACACACACAATGTGAATTTTGTGCAGAATAAGTCTGGAACTGCAAATATTTTCATTACTCCAGGAGTCTCCTTATCAAGGGTTCCTGACACATTTTTTACTAGTTTTTTTAAAAATATCAAATATTGTTTCAATCAGTAGAAGCTGTGGGAGGCCCAGCATTCAGGATTGCAGGATGGGATTGGCAAGCAGAACCAGCAAACAGAAAGAAGTTGTGGGGTAAGAGGACACTGTAAGCTCTTTTGTTGAAATTTGGGGGCAATGACTTGAGAAGAAGAAAGAAATGTGTGATCCTCCCAATATTGTGATGACTTGAGAAGAAGAAAGAAATGTGTGATCCTCCCGATATTGTGAGACTGCAACATTTATAAGTAAATGGTGATGCATAATGGGCACTTCAGGCCATAAACGTCTGGAGGGCCACAATTGACACCCTGATGTAAGTGGAAAGCATTGATATTTCAGTCTTTATACTGAGTTGATCCACCTCAGGGAACAGTGGCCTAATTTACACACATTTTGGTGTAACTTATTGCCTATGGTGATATAGAAAGTGATCCCCCAAAAAAAGTTAACAGGAGAAATGAGGCTATTGCTACAGATGAAGAAAACAATCTACGTTCATTGGCCTGGTTGTGTAGACAAGATGGTACACACTTGTCTGATCAATAAAATAACATTTTCTAGCTGTTTCTATCACTGGTTGTAGCTTACTGTGGACAGATGGGAAGTAAGAAGAAATATGTCTCCAGCTCATTACTGGGGAGTGTGGTAAAAAGAGAGAAAACATTACTGTCAAGAGAGGACAGTTCCCTTAATATGTAGTTCAGGACTAGGAAACCCAGGAAGTAGAATTCTTTTGTACATGCAGGCACTGTACATTGACAGCGTGAACTCTCCTAGCACCTATTTTGATGTGAGCAAACCTACTTCAGCACAAATTCTTAATATGGAGAAAAACAGCAAAATAAGCAAGAACAATTATTCGGTTTCCAAGCCAGAGAAGATTCCCACAAATGCATGGAAAGCAGTAGATTGCTAGGCCGTACAGTACTTTTCTGAACCTTAGAATTAGTCAATAACATAGTTTATCACAGTGAATTATATTATAAAATTATATTATAAATAATTTATAAACAATACAGTTGCTCCTCTGTTTTCATGGGGATCTGTTCCAACGCCCCCGTGAAAATGGAAAATTGCAGATATTCAAGCCCCAATGGTTTGAATGGCCACATGTGCCATGCCATTTTGGCCAATGGGGAGTCTGTGAAGGACCGAGACCATGGACTTGAAGTCTGCAAAAACAGAGGGGCAACTGTACTAATTTAGGTCAATAACATATGTCTTGGGCACAATTACTTCTTATCTAATCATGAAAATTACATTTTTGTTATCTTCTGAATAGGTAAGGGTATGAAAATGTCACAGATTTACTCAACTAAAGATGTGTAGTCAGAAACATTTTTGCAGTAACATATTATCTCTATTAATATGTTATTAATAAAAAAACTCAGTAAATCAATTTTACTGATTTACACTGAGTAAGCATACAGGAAAAACAACACCCTACCAAGACAAGCTACTCAGCATAGTTAAGTATATGGATTACAGCAGGAACCACTGAGATGACTAAAAATCAATCACTGAAAATTTATTACATGCATTTCTCAATAGACATATTCTGGACTACATTGTAAAGTATGGTTTAGTGTCACTGAAATTAACACTTTTGAAGAATGCAACACATTCATTTCCATGAGAATGAGACCAGTGAGACTAGTGTAATCTGGATCCAACACAAGAGCTTTTTTTACAATAAAGTCACTAACTTCTGTGCTGCAGAAAAGATGGTCAAGAACTGATAACTAGAAAGACTTACCCATGAAGTTGAGATAGCCCTCTCCTCCAAGTGCATGAGTAATGAGTCGGATCATTTTATGTATTTGTATGCCTCGATCAATAACTGGAGTAAGAGGGGTGAGAATACTCATATAGTTATACATTTCTGCATCCATCAGACGAAATGCCAAAGTCTTATCGCCAACAAGGGCCTGTTGTTGATAAATAAATGAGGAGATAAAGAAATCTTACATAATCTCCAGTTAACATTTGAAGATAAGAATATGATATCCAATTTCAAATAGTTCAGAGTACATAATACAACTTAGCACGACTTAAAATATTTCTAAATAGCCTCAGCAAAAGAACTGTACGTTTAATTTATATGAACACATTAACAAACATAGATGTATTATTTCCGCCATTATTGTGGCACATGCAATCATTCCACTAAGCACAGTAGCAAATAGAATAAAGCACAGTACAGAACATAATGTACTGCCAACATTTTAAGCAAGTTTTAGGTTTTGATTTAGGTGGGTAATGATCATTCAAGTTTAAAACTTCATTTGCAGTTTCTCCATGGGCATAAGATATACAAACAAGTATCTCACATACCTCAAAAAGATGAATGTCTTTTTACAGATTCAAATTGGTCTACAGATAAAAAAAATCCCACTGGGATAGCTCTCAATAAGATCTTGGCTATAGGATGATCCCCCGCTTTTTTTTCAAAACATGGAGGGTCAGCAGGTTTCTAGATGTCTGCTGCCTTATACAAAAGATGTCTGCTGCCTTGGTGTAATTAAGAGTGTTGAACCGGACTGGAAAGATTTAAATTCAAATCTCTGCTCTATCACAGAGCTACCTGGGTCATCACAGGTAATCTCGCAAATTAATTTACTTCACATGGCTATTGTGAAAATATATACAACATATAAAATATGCTGCTTTGAACTCTTGCTGAGAATAGTGAGATTATGCTAATTATATTATTCTCATTCTTTTCCCTCTACCTAATAACTGATGTGAGTAATACTTAATAAAAAAATACAATATTACAAATAATTTTAAAACCCCCAAAATATTCAAAGAATATAAACTCCAAAGATACCTCCCCCCAGAACCCAGATTTAAGGATAGGAACTTTCCTTTTACTGCCTTTGTTCCTACTCACCTCATGCAATGACTGGATGTGGCCAAATCCTTCTATATGTATCAAAACTCCCTCAAGACCACCCTAAATACCATCCTTCAAATATGGTACAGTCTCTGCCACCTAAACTGGAAGGACTGAACACAGTTCCCCCACCCTCTTTCCCATTCTCATTTGAGTAATCACAGGATTTCTATGGAGTATAGTTCCACTGGGATAGCTCTCAACAAGATCTTGGCTATAGGATGATCCCCCTGCTTTTTAAAAAAAAACATGGAGGGGCAGCAGGCTTCTAGATGTCTGCTGCCTTATACAAAAGAGGCAGGTTTTCCCTCCTCCCATCTCAACTTCTGCTTCATATGTACTCTATGTTCTCAATTATCTTAATACAGGTATTGACCAACTATGGTCTGGGGTTTTTTTTTATGGGCCAACATGGTTTCTTTTGATTTGATTGCATTCATAGTTTGCCATATGGGTAGTTTAATATATGAGAAGCATGTGGTATGAATGCTAAATGTTTCTTCTCTCTCTCACCACCACCACCACCACCACCACTATTATTATTATTATTATTATTATTATTATTATTATTATTATTATTATTATTATTATTTCTATACCACCCAATGGTTGCCCAATCCGGACAGTTTAATGATGCACTGATGATCACCAGTTTAGTTGCTCTGACCTACATGCAGTTATTGTAAAAGCAGTTCCTGTTTGAGCAACATAACTTTTCCATCCCATCTTTATCTTTCCACTTCAATTGATGCCCCAAAATTCTATTCCAAAGGGGCTCTAGTTCCCTGGAGTAAAACTGGATCTGGTCTGGAGCAATATAGGAAGGGGCACAAGTCACTCTGCTGCAGGATATAAGCCCATAACCAGACATATATGATTGGATTTCACCCTTTGACTTTCTGTTGCTGGTAACCTTTGAGAAGTTATAACAAGATTCAGGCTTAGTTGTACTTGCTCAGTAAAATTAATGCCTCATTTAAGTTCCATTGATCTCAATGAGTATCCTTTAAGTATGATTAATTCTGGATCAAACCCAATTAAATATTCACCAGTTACATTGAAACTGTGGACAAACGTCTCCAACAACATTTCAATTTTCTGTTCAATGCTTATTACAGTACCTGGTCATGACTCTCTGCATACGCAATATACTTTTCTCCATATCGCCTGTTTGTTAGCGTGAATACTATATTTCCCATATCCCAGTCTTCATCCTTAATCTCTTTAATTATCTGTAAAATGAAAAAGAATTACTTACAAATACTTCTGTTTCTTTTAGGCTGTACCATTCTCCCTCAAGCATTTCTCTGTCAGTTGTAAAACAAACATTGATATTCAGAGTTTTTCAAAAGATTTGATATGGTAAAAGTATACCAAACAGGATTCTTGTCTCAGCTCCATAATATGCCACATTTTAAAGCCGATATTTTCCTTTTCTGCCAAAACAGCTGCCAACTGCTGATTAATAACTACGCATGTCAATGTTATTTAAAATGATTTTCTCTATACTTCAGTAAAACAGTGAGGGCTACTTGCCATCATTTTAATGGTTGACTAAATGTAGCAATTTCACCACTAAACCTTCCTGTTCCTTGTTATGCAATACCGCATAAGCCTCTGATGATTGTATTGGCTCTAATTGAACTTTTAAAGAAGAGAAGTTATTTCTGGAGTGACTCACTGGGGATTTTTTTACTGTCTGGCATGCAGCATAGGAAATGCTTGGAGCAAGTTAAAATTAATTAAATATCAAAACAAGCTAATTTGCTATTAGACCATGTAAAAATGAAAAGACAGAAATACTTTATTTTGGCATTGCTAAGTTATATGGCAATATAGGATATGGGGGAAAAATTCTGCTGAATTTCAAGTACCATGTATACAAAAAAAATTAAACTTCCAAATCAAATAAGAAACAGAAATATAGTTTTATACATTGAATATAGGATATAATTCTTAATACACATAAACACATACTGGTTCATCTGACTGTTTAATTGCCAGTAGCATTTGTTTAATTCATAACTCAGCCCTTCATTTATGACAGTCTAGAGCAGGGGTAGGCAACCTTTTTGAAATGTGATGTTTTCTTCAAGAGTGTTAATTTCAATGACACTAAACCATACTTTACAATGTAGTCCAGAATATGTCTATTCAGAAATAAATGTAATAAATTTTCAGTGATTGATTTGCTGTCTCCTCAGACAATTGGGGGGCCGAAGCACCAATAAATAAATAAATAAATAAATAAATAAATAAATACTTTAAAAAAAATTAAAAAAATATGCATGCACACTCTCTCAGCCCCAGAAAAGCCATGGTAAAACCCCTGTGGAGATTTTGCCAAGAAAACCCCAAGAACAAGCAATAACAACAATAATCAATATCATCATGGTGGGCGGGCAGGGGCGGCGGCGGCGGCGGCGGCAGAACCAGCCTGGGGCCTGTCCAAAGGCCTTGGGGAGCCAGATCCAGCCCCCGGGCCTTAGGTTGCCTACCCCTGGTTTAGAGGTTGATATTTGGTTCCAAAGGAATTGAAAGGATTATCAGTTTTTCTGTATGTTCAGATCCTGATGTGCCTGGAACCTTTATCTTTCTCCTTCCTACCTTCACAAGCTAGCAAACACAAAACAGCATTAGAAGGAAAATGGCTTATGATTACACTAGAACTGATGCCGATCCAAGAAATACAGTATTCCAAGAACTGCATGTTTGCATCTAGCATGACTTTATTAGAAAAAAAAAAAACATGCAAGATGGTATTGTTCTACTAATGTTTGCAGATGCACTAGTGGCTTGACAGGCACAAGCAACACTAGGCAAAATAGAATCATACTGAGCTGTGCAAGCACTTGAGGAAAGATAAGCAGGGAGTCTGATGATTTGACTTGTTCTTTAAAATAATGGACATCTCCTAAAGAGCAGAAAAGGTGAACTTGCTGATGTCATATTTTAAAATATTTAAAGATGAACCTAAGGGAAGGAGAGTGCAATTAATTTAATTGTCCTTATTGAGGGTGTATTACCCTGGTCATATGATTTTCACTTTGTTCTACAGGTCTACATTCTTATAGAAGTACTTGGATTTACTTTACATAAAACTATTCTAAAATGAAAACAGAAGTTATAGACTTAGTTTTCTTTTTTATCACTAGAGTGCGACATTGGCAAGCCTTTTATAAAAATATGTTTAGGTGTACTTAAGTAACAAGATTTATAAATATGCAATTAATGTGTCATAAAATCCTTGTCCTACTTCATGTGCATAACAGATACATTTTTAATCTCCATTTTGTTAGGAGTTAAGCTTGCTGTAAGGATTATAAAAAATTCAATCCACAAAACCATGACAAAGTAAGCAAAGCTATCAAATATTATAGCAAAATAATTAGTCATATGTTGGACTGCACTCTAGTAAAATAAAGTTAAGCAATACATGCTAACACAATAGGAGAATCCCTGACCAGCTCTCTTCCCTGGCATACACAGAGAAATGGGTGTGAGAAGAAGCCAAGTAAGACTGCAAAATTATGGCTGTCCAGTAAACCACGGTAAAATGTTTTAAATACGGATTACAGGCAAATTAGTAACATTCTAAATTTTCAACTTAGTAAATGAAAAGAGTGAAGGGAAGGAGAAAGTGATCATTCAGACCTGAATCCATTTGTCAGGAATTGCCATGGCTAGTCGATAATCAAATCCACATCCTCCCTCTTTCACTGGGCAACAAAGAGCTGGCATTCCAGACACATCCTTGAAAGTGGAAAAAGAAAGATGTTATGAGTAGGAAAATGTCACCAAGAGAGATGAGCTAGCTGAGAAATTACAAAAATGGATATGCCATAATAAATCACACGAAACCTAACATTCTCCCGTATTAAAAATGCATCAAACTAATCTCTCTCTGAAACAGGTATCAGGTAATCAACTTCTAAATTTGCTTCTGCCTGCATCATGAGGGAAAGGAAAGCCTGAAAGAGCGAAAAAAATGGATAACAAATTTCAAATTTGCAAAATGAAACAATATATGTATATGTATATGAAATACGAAATTTTAATCAAATGACATGATTCTGCTCTCCATTTATATTATTCACAATTAATTATATGCTGGCACTTTAGGAACAGAACTTGTACATGGGTAACAAAAAGAGATCTGCTACTTCCCTATTACATTTTCCTCTCCTGTGTGGACATGGAAAAGAATGGAACAACATGGTCTCAGCTGGAAAATATTCAGAATTTTGTTCAAAAAGGTCATTCTGTTAATTTTATCAGACAGGTCCATACGGAACAGGACTGCAAATCGATCTTACTCTAGACAATAGTGTGCTCTTCTCATGTGGCGCCACTCATTCCATTATCATTACATGCAAGCACAAAATCATGCTAGCCATTTGTAATTTACAATATCAATAGTTCCTCCCTCCTCATCTCTTTCCACTATGAGCATGTGGATCAATTCCACATTTTGTATAGAAGCTCCCACTAGACAGAAAGATGATGTATTGAAGTTGAAGTAGTTTTCAATTTAAGTAGAATAAATTGAAGGCACATCTTGTTAAAAAAATCTTAAATGAGGTAATGCAAACACACTCAATTCTATTTCATTGGTGGAAATACTGATAACCATAAGGTGGCTCACTGGATGGTAGGCTAATTTTACATGAAATGAACCTCCAAATCAATAAGACAATTCTAAGTTTAATACATCCCATAATTGCTTCATTTCATCAGTTTCTGTTTTAAATACTTGATGTCACTGAGATCTCGTTAATGCTTTTTCTCTCAAAGGAGTGGATCAAGACAGTACTATATGCAACAAAGCAAGCCTGCCTTCTCCTGTGGTTAATATGAATTTTTACAACCCACATGTCTATGGTAGCACAGTGTTATGTTTTCTACTTTAAGCTGCAGTAAAATACTTGGTGGCAAATACCATCTTGAGCACTTAAGTGCTGATACACTAGGGTCTTATGGATGCTTGAAATTCCTCCTTGTACACTTCTTGCCACAGTATATTCATCTAAGTTAAATATAAAATAGTTACACAATGTTAAATAATAAAGAACAGAAAATGCCTCAAGAGTTGATATATAAACCTTTGTTTGAAATAACTGCAAATGACTTGTCTGAACTTTTCACTCAAGGTTAGTGCTTTGGAGTTTAATAATTTTCTGTATCAGCAATATTCCTTTACACATAAGAAACATTTCTTGTTGACTTTGCTTCATTTTTTAAAAATCATGCACACAGAACTAAACATTACAAAGAATACTCATGTTAAATTTAAAGCTGGGCAAACATTTAGTTCATCAAAGAATGGAATTTTCAGTAATGCATATATTAGCACACTTACTTTGGTAATATAACTGTAAGCTTCATGAAAGAATCTGCCTCTGTCAACTAAACCATACTACTTGCTGTCTGCTAGAACTAGATTCTTCATAAAATGATGTTAAAAATTAGCATGCATTCTGAAAAAGTGATTGGGCTGACAACATGTTAAAATCTACAAACATCATAATCTTATGCACGTCTATTCAAAAGCAAGCACTACTGAGTTCTTCCTGGAAAATCAGAACTGCAGCCTAAATGAGATGGAATTTATCTTGTAACAAAGTATTCAGTCCACTCCAAGGTGACTGTATTTAGGTGTCAGTAATTTAAATGGGATAGATTTAAGCAGACATTTAACTCTTCAATTGAAATCAATGAGATTTAAAATAAAAGGCAGGGGCTGGGATCATACTTACCAATAAGTAGGTAGAAGTTAATGTAAATGTAATTGATTATTGATTTATTTATATAAAATGTCTTTCAAATAATAACATCAGCTAGGAGTAATAATCTGAACACGTATTACCTCTGCTATTGTTATGCATTCTGGATGCAGGAAATGTATCATGTAGTTTGCCAACATTAGGTATGCCAAAGCATCTTCATCAACATGCATACCAAAATACTCATTGTAATCTCCACTAAAGGTTTCACCTAACAAGAAAAAAGTAATTAAAAACAATTACAATAAATCTCAAGTTTAGGAAGTCAAGTCTGCAGGACACAGTTCAGAATTTTCTCAAAAAACTTAAATAATATAAAGTTGTTTCAGATACACACTTGCATTAGGTCATAAATGTCACATGTACACAAACTGAACTTACCAATACCATGATGATGATACAGCATGGAAGATACACCATCAAATCGAAAGCCATCAAATGCATACTCTTCTATCCACCACCTTAGGTTGGAAAGAAGAAACCGCAAGACTTCCCAACTGAAATATTTAAAAAAATTGCCTAAATATTAAAGAATATAAATCTTCAAAATTCCTATGTCTTGCATTCTTAGAATTTTTTCTTTCATATGGAAATATGAGCATTACTTCTATTTTTCTTTATTTATTACATTTATAGCATGCTTTTCCTTCTAAAAGCTGAAAGCAGTATACATAATTTTTATCCTATACTGCTTTCAGTTTGCAAAAAACTTGTGAAGTAGGTTCATAGTGGTGCAGGGACTTGAGCCTTACTCTCTACAGCTATACACCAATATTCTTATAATCCTTTTTGCCATTTTTATTCAACTTAAATCAAGAAAGCAGAAATGCCCGGATAGTAAAATATGGCCAACACTTATGTCCATATCATGGGCATGAGCCAAACATGGACATAAATATAATGAACCAAAAGCAATGGATATAAACATTGTTACAGTGACACTGGAGTCCTTGAACCAATGATGCTATAAGAACTCCATTTTAAGAAGTATGACTTTGAAGTGATTTCTGACTTACAAAATGAACCAATTTTATTAATTAATTAATTAATGTAGCACCATTGATGCACATGGTGCTTTAGAACCAGATAAAACATTTATATTTGCTTCAATATAAAATGCTAATATAGAGCATTAATCTGAAATTCCAAAAGTTTTCAAAAAAAAAAAGTTTTCAATTTGGATTTAAAAACAGGAAGAGAAGGAGAATTCCACAAGTTTATAGGGAGATGATTCCAGGAATAGGAGGTGAGAAGAGAAAAAGGATGAAGCTGAACCAAGGACAAGGAAACTGTTGGCTGGGTGAAAACCCCAGTATTCCCAGAGCACAATTTCTAACAGGCTGGTAAGAAGATAAGAGCTGTAAGATAAGGAAGAGCTAGCTCCGTGTTGGTGAACCTATGGCATGTGAAGCCATTTTCTCTGGCACATGGAATGAGGAAGAGGAGGAAAAAGCATGTGACTGTTTATTTTCCTCCCCAGCTGAAGGCCAGGGAGGAGGCAGGGGAGGAGGAGGAGGTGCACATCCATTCCTATTCTTCCCTGCTCGCCCCCTCCCCCCTGCTTTCAGCTGTCTCTGAAGAGGCAGCTGAAGGTCTAGGAGGGCAGGAGGAAGAAGTCGGTGCCAGAAGGCCTTTTAGTTTGGGCACTCAGTCCCTAAAACATTCACTGTCATTGAGCTAGATTAAGCAGGACCATGAATGTCAGAACAAGCAGCTTATACTGAATCCTAGAGGAATAGGCAGCCAATGAAGGGATATCAAAAGTGGGGTAATATGTTGATAATGATGACCCAAAAGATAATCTCACTGGCAGAATGAAGAATAGAAACCAAAGGACTAAGATGAGATAACAGATGACCAATTAAAGAAGGTTACAGTAACTGAGGGGCTGAACAGACAGCCACAGAGAAGTGGCTCGTCACCATCCCTTTAAGCACTGGAACAGGGCCGCAGCAACTGCACACCGTGGCCCTGATCTGGTGGTCTATCAGCTCAAAAAAAAAAAAAAGTAGCAAAATGTTGCTCCTTTTTGAGCTGGCAAGAAGCTGCTCTTGGTGCTGCTCTTTGGCACAGCATGTATAAACACTGTGCCACAGGAGCATTCCCACACCATTTGCCATCTGGGTAGGTGGGTGGCATGATTCCGGCTTGGGGGTGGAGTCAAGGAATGTGGCGTGGGCCACCATGCCCACACCACCCCCAGGCTGGCTTGCTGCCAGCCTGCTTTCCACCTGGAATGGGAAATGACTAAACCATGGACTAAAGTCTTTGTGGAGGAGGTATAGAGGAGATAGCTAATTTTGGTGATGTTATAAAGGAAGAAACAACACAACTTTGCTACAGCCTCAGAATGAGGCTGTAGCAAAGGGCAAAGAAGAGTCAAAGACAAAGCCAAGATTCAAAGCTTCCTGCACAGGATAGATGGGAACATTATTGACAGTGATGGAAAATGTATAATGTAATGAAAGTTTTTTGGGGGGATTGAGTAGTTCTGTCTTTGTCATATTAAGTTTAAGGAGGCACAATCTTTATGGTGCAATGTTCAATCTCTGAAGAAAGTTCTGGAGTGGAAGAGATATGGTTGAGTATAATCAGCATAAATGTGATGTTGAAAGCCATATGCACTGATAAGATTACCTAAAGATAGTGTGGAAAGAGAAAACAACAAAGGGCCCAGAATATAGTCCCACCCAAAAGGGGACAGGAAGAGGATGCATGACCACCAGCTATCATATTAAATGACCGGCCTGAGAGATAAGATGAAAACCAGCTGAGAACCGAATCAATAAACCCTAAGTCATGAAGTGAATCCAACAAAGTTCGTGATCAAACATATCAAATGCTGCAGAAAGATCAAGGAAAACAAGGATGGAATATAGGCCTGTTGACTTGGCCTGAAGAAGGTCATTTGTTATTTTGTCTACATAGAATGTAAAGGGCAGAATCCAGACTGAAAAATAATAGAGGATGCTTTTCACTGTACTCTGCTTCTTACTAAGTACTTTGGCTGGAATCTGAAAAATCTTTTGCCATCTGCATCCCCTGTATGTTGCCAAAGGAAAGAAAGAAAATAGCAATTCAGAATGTCTATTCTGCAGCAATACATCTTCAATAACTCTGTAATTTAAGATCAAAAGTGGGGGGAAGACTCTTATTCATCAGGGGTTTGGAATTTGCTGTGGGAGGGACAACAGGGAGAATGTATCAGATGAACAAAGAGGAAAGACCTTTATAACTCACACTACAGTTATTAGTGTTTGTTTCTGCTTTTAAATCTAAATACACACAAATCCTTTGTGGTTTAAATCACACAAGTATATTAAAATGTAAAAAAGTAACAATAGTATAACAATGCACGGGTGAGAGGGGGGAAATGTTCAAACTTTTCTGAGCTAGTTGGGTGTTACTTCTAATGGATTTATTTTTTAAAAAAGATACAGAGGTTAGGGACTTTAACACTTCAGTTTCTGATTCTCTCTCTCTCTCCCCCACACACACATGACCACACAGCTTCTTCACATATGTCTATTTCAGAACTAGGGGGACAGGATAACCTTCAGAACAAACACTGTTTTTGTAATGAGCATTTCACACTTCTTTTTGCTAAAAAACTAAGCCTCCAACAATCTTCTACACAGAACTATATTTATACTGCCACAATTTAGTGAGAAAGTAGGAGGCTTATATTTCAGATGAACAATCCAATGCATTGCAATTATTTCATTATTAACATACTTAAATTAGAGAAAACCACAATTAATCTTAGCCAGCTCAGATAAGAACATCATAAGAAATGTTGAGTTAGAGGAGGGTGAAGCTCCAGGAATACTAATCTGAGGTCAGTAAAGAAATTAACTCCCTACTTTACTGCCTTCACATACAGAGACTTGTAGGGGATACAAAACAGAAATCCCAGGAGACTGAATATTAACTAATGTAAAGTGGAGGAAAAAACCTTCTTATATTCAGTTGCAGTATGCAGCTGAAACAAGAAAACATTTATCAATATTGGTAATTTATGTAGCCCCAGAACGGTACAAGGGTACAAGGTTGAAGAGAGATCAGAGCTCATGAAATTCAAAAAATAAAATAAAAATGGTTGTTTTACAATTATATTTTAGAGTAAATCCTTGCTTTAACATTTCCCATAAATATTTTTAAAAATTCTGAATATTCTTCATTCAGCAGCATGAGACACATCATAAGTTAGCACTATATTCTCTTCAAATAGAAGTCACATTCATTTCTATTAATGCAATTTTAAAAGTTAAAGTTTCACTGCTGAAGAAGGAAGAGGAGGAAAAACAACTCGTATTGACAACCAGTAAGCTGAGAAGCCAAGGACTGTTAGTATCTTCATACTTGAGAGAGGAATTAATTACAACTAACTAGTTACTTTAAAGTTCTTAATTACAGACATGTAATCAAATGTACCTGATGAGACATGTAATTAAATGGGACTCTGTGAGGAGAGAAAAGGGCAGGAAAAGAAGAGACAAGGGCAGTGAGTGGGGCATATAATTTTCCATTACTTAATTATTCCATGGAAAATTCTCCTTTCTTGAGAAAAAAAAAACATTGTTCCATATAAATGCATTAGCAATAATGAATAGCTGTCAATACTATTAGACATGTCTGGCTGTTTCAAAGAGCCATTCAATATTGTTTACATGGGTTTCCAAAAGGCTTTTGACTAAAAACTCACTAAATAAAAATTCAAAGCAAACTTAGCAGTTAGATAAATACTGCATATACCTGCATATAAGTCTAGAAATTTTAATCTAAAAAAATGACCCCTTCTCTGAATAGAGTGGCAGAAGGTAAGAACTTAGTCCATCTCAGGAGCACCTAAAAGGAGCATCTACTCTTTATGCTATGGCATCACTTTTGGCTTTTTTGAATGCTTAGGCAGGAAAATGGCAGTGGTGGAAGCTCTTTGGCACTTCCCCTCAAAGGCGTGTGAAGAGAAATCAGGCTCAGGGGGGATTTAAATAAGACATTTCTGTACGAAGACAGTAAACTTGGTCCTTTATATCCTTTGTTACATGCACCTAAGTTTTATCTTCAATGTATCCACAGGTCATATAAAAATCCATAATCCTGCCCTCAACTTATAGTCAAGTACATGCAGTACTCTTCTTCTGGATTGAAAACTGGTTCCGGGAAACAGAGAAACAATGGCTGGTTAATTCTCAGAGAAATGGATATAAGCAGTGAATTTTGTCAGGGTCAGTATTCTGACAACTACGTTTTTCTTAAAAGTGCTTAAGAATGGCAGGGAATTGGGTGTATAGTAAAGTGGTCAAACTTGCTGGTAACACACACAATTCTTTATGCTACTGTTGAGAAGAAGAAGAAAGATTGTAAAGCATTCCAAGAAGAGTCTTCAGACTGGGGAAGAAATAGAAATTTCTTTGATTGAAGTTTAGTGAAGGGAATTATATACATATGTATAATGGGGGGGGGGGATCCCATCTCACCTAGACACTGAGGGATCTGAGCTAGCAAGATCAGACCAATGGTGCATCTCCACAATATAAATAATGCAGTTTGACACCACTTTAACTCCCATGACTGCATTCTACAGAATTCTGGGACTTATAGTTTTGTGAGGCACTCTTTGCCAGAGAAGGCAAAAGACCTTGTAAAATTACAAATCCTAAGATTCCATAGGATGGGGCTAAAGCACTGGAAGTGGTGTCAAACTACATTATTTCTATGTGTAGATGCATCTCAAGAAAGGGATTTTGAAAATGGATGGAAAAAGAAAGATGTTTTTAAATTAAAGGTTTAAATTAAAGATTTAAATCTCATTAAATGTGCCTGCCCCACCAAATATTTCAGTGCAAATGCTCATGGGCTGCTAGAACATTTTAAAATATTGTTAGCAGATATAAGTCAAATAACCATGCTAATGAAAGCTGCATCCACACTGCAGAAATAATCTGGTTTGACACCACTTTAATGGCCATGGATCCATGCTATGGAATTCTGGGGATTATAGTTTGTTCATTGGAGTTTTGAGTGTTTTATAGCAAGGCAGGCTATAAGCAAAGCAAGCCAATGCCACACACATTTCTTCGGGCATCCAGGGCTGCATCTACACTGCAGAAATAATCCACTCTACTTTAACTGTCATAGCTTTATGCTATGGAATTCTTGGTAGAATTGAGAATTGAGACAAAATTTAGCCCTCTCTGTCAGAGAGAACTTGGGTGTCCTAACAAACTACAGTTCCCAGAATTCAATAGCATGGAGCCATGGTCATTAAAGTGGTGTCGAATCGGATTATTTTTGCAGCATAGATGCAGTTTCAGATCAGTTTCTGTATTAGTTTAGAGGTGGCAACTCTGTGTCCCTCCAAATATTAATGGAATGCAACTCCCAAGCACTCTAACATCTGGAGGACTGCACAATTCCACTGGAACAGTCTAAAAAATACACATCACTAAAAAGGAAAACCAGTGGTGAAGGCACCAACAACTAACAGAGACAGCTGGAGAAGAAAGCCCATGAGTACAAGAGAAAAACATTATGCTAATTTAGGCAACTAAAGAGAAGAGTCTGAATGGAACAATGAGGTGAATTATTTGGTGGAAGCATTCAGGACAGAAGCAAATTAACTTGGTAAAGCAGAGGAAGTTAAAGGAAGAAACACAGACAAGGAAAGATATCAGATGTACCTTTCTATCAAGGGATCCCTGAAGCTTGGTAAATGTTGAAACCAGGGCCATACTTTTGATCTTGGAAGATCAAGAAAACAAACAGGTCAAGTGGCAAGTGATTAACTGCCTTTCTTTCTGCAAGCCCATGTTATAGAAAAGAGATGGAAATCTGTGGCTTTCCAGATATTTATGTCCTGCATCTACCATAAACTTTAACCATTGGTTATATGGAGTTAGGGCTTATTGTGTTGTATTTTATGTTGGAAGCCACCCTGATTGCTATGCAGAGGGGCGGGGTATAAATAATTTATTATTATTTATTTATTTATTTATTTATTTATTTATTTATTATTGTTGAGAGTTGTAGGTCAAAAATATCTGAAAGGCCACAGTGGTCTAGCTCTGTTTTAGAAGCTGGTCAACTGTTCCCACACAACCAAATTTGGGTTTATGCCTCTTTGCAGGTTGATCATATGTTCCACCTCTGTCATTTTATAGGAAACTGTGTTTTGAACCCACCTCATACTGTTAGGGCAACATCATTATTAACTCTAGCCCTATAAAAAAAATTGGTGTAGAATGTGACATGGCACTTAGCTGAATGGGTAAAACACACATGGTGCTATTGAACTGGGACTAGGATTGATAAAATTTGTTTCTCCATATCATTTTTTGAGTATCTTTAACTTTATTTAGATAGAATTAAGTTGTATAGTAGCTCTCATATTTTTTAATCAAAATTCTTATGAAATCCTGAAGAGTTCAACATTTCTTACAGTTCTTTTAACACAGTTCTATTTATTTTTACTAATGATAAAATCATAGAATCATAGAACAAACATATTCCATATTCAGTGGAAAAAAGAGGTGAGGGGGGGGGAGATGAACAAGATCCCTTGGAGAGATCTGCATCTGACTATAACTAATATCGTTCACCTATTCTGGGAGTAGGTGTATCTGCAGTGAAGCTAGTAAACCTGGTGCCAAATGTATTATGAAGAGTTGAGGAATTACAATCCAAAAGGTTATGTGAAAATAACATATTTCAAATTGCAGGACAGTCAAAGGAAAAATACACATACAAACACATAAAGACTTTTCAGAAATCATTAATTTTAAGTTGGATTCCTGATTTATTAAATTCTATCCTCCCTAAAATTGGATATCTCCAGATACTAATTGGGATTCCTACACTGTGGTTCAGCCACTCATCAAATATAAATGAACGGCTCTGCTTTTAAAGTGAGGTTTTGTTCCTTTTGGATATTAAAAATGAAATACATTTAGTAGAAGTTAAAAAGATCTATTGACTTGAGAGACAGTCTTCTGAACAGCTTGGTGAGATGGTATATCTTTATAATGATTTAGGATTGATTCAGCAATACATAGAAGGTGACCAGAATAAGAAAGTAGTCTAGCCCAAAGATTTTCCTTTTGTAAGGGAGAGAATTTTCCCAGTGTTTGAATACTGTCAGAATTGGCTCAGGCACTTAGCTTTTGTTAACAAACACAAAGTGATCTTCTTTTATGTAATGTTTGCACCAATAAAATTAAACAAATCTCCCACTGAGTAACATCCAATGATGAAGATATTTTCCTATAGCTAACAACTAGCATCACATTAGATGTATTTATTTGAAAAAGTGAGATCTCAGTTATGCTTATTAAATCAATTTTGACATGTCAAAAAAGAAGGATAAACAGGCATTACCCTTCCACTGATAAACTGGAAAGTTCAGCCAGCATGCTCTAAAGCAAGCCTAACCTGGAAGAGTTCAGAAGTTTACTTAGCTCCAGAACGATTTCCTAAAATCTAAGAAATTACAACTGTGATTGGTAAGGGCTCAAAAATAAATATCTGAAACTTAAAAGGGACTATTTATTAAGATATTCAAATCAAATCAGAGATATTAATAGTACCGTATTTGCATGCACTACAGTTTTACATACACTGTTTGCCAAAAATCAGAGAACCATGTATATATCAAGTAATTTTATTTTAAAACCTCCATAAAAGAAAATTACTTCCATTCAATGCTATAATACTTTTACATGCCTCTCAAGATGGCTAGCTAGAATCTAGGTGCAGTGATATGTCACAGGACAGAATGAGAGCACAAAAGACTGTGCCGGCCTAGGATGAATCTAGAAATATAAAGATGTGGCCCTCTCCTTTATCCATAGTAACATTTAGAACTACAAAATTTGTGACATTGGACCCCAGTTTTTATCATCTCCACATGCAGTAGCCAGAGAAGTAGTGTGAGCAAAACCACACTTTGCTATTTGCACTTTTCCAAATTTTGTAATGCAATGTTTTGTTTTGTTCACAAGTTTATGCCAAGGAGGGGAAAGGGATCAAAAACTGAATTAGAAGAAATATTGTATAAAATACATTCTGTTATGAAAGGTGCATGCAAAAATGAGTTAGACAAGGATATGTAAGCATATACATAGCCTGGAAGAAATATTCTGTCTGAAAACTAGTGTGGAAATGAACAAAACCGACTCAAGTCTGGTAAACATTGGAATGAAACTAAGGATTTTTATCACATGAGACTAGAGAAGTGGAATTTAACAGTATAAAAACACCTTTGACTAATATTTTTACAATAGAATCACAGACTTGGAAGAGACCACAAGGGCCATCCAGTTCAACTCTGTGCCATGCAGGAAGACACAATCTAAGCACTACCAAAAGATGGCCATCCAGCCTCTGTTTAAAAACCATCAAAGAAGGAGGTAGCACCACACTGCAAGGCATCGTGTTCCCTTGTCAAACAACTGTTACTGCCAGAAGGTTCTTCCTAATGTTTTGGCTTGAATCCACTGCCCTATGTCCAAGTCACTGGAGCAGCAGAAAACAAGCTTGCTCTGTCCTCAATATGACATCCCTTCAATATTTAAACATGGCTATTGGATCTCCTGTTAACCTTCTCTTCCCCAGGCCAAATATACCCAGCTCCTTAAGCCAGTCTTCATATGGCATGGTTTCCAGACATGATGTTGCATCCATCCTGCTGCTGCTTTGCATTCCATTCAATCTCAATCTCAATCTCAATCTCTCCATTACAGCCTTTGTATGTATCCATTCTGCTACAGTTCTGCTTGTTAGGCAGTCATGTGGAGTGAGTGGGCTTGATTCTACTCCTCTCCCCATTTCCCCTTCCCCCTCACAACAATTGTGGAATCCAACATCTTCTTGAAGCTGGCTGCTGCGGGTACATTCACACAGCAGTTGGTTTTAAGAGGTAGTTGGCACCTGCAATTGCTCCTCTCACTCTTCTTCCTGGAAAGTGGCATTTGTCAGTGTGCAAAAGAGATCACCATGCATTGTCAAAGCACTATTTTGGGGAAAAGTGTGACAAAAGATTAGATGCCAAACTGGTATGCTTCCATTCTTAAACTAACACAATTGTGGAGGGACAGTAGGCTGGTATGATAAAGTCCTAAAAATGAGTGAGCTGACCATTAGTCTAGTTTAATTTGGCTAGTTTAAAGAAGATCTGCCCATGCATCTAGCAACAGTTTGTATATAATGGAATGAAAAAAAAACAACCTTCCTGCTTTTCCTCAGCCTCTATAGGAAAATACTAAAAGACAATTCTAGTTGGTATCATAAAACAGTAGGGAAATAAAATAAAAGTTCTTCCAATGAGGTATGCACTGTGCACATATTACTATAAATTATTGAACAACAGAACAAGCCACAGTAAGTCTGCCTGGGATTATTTCTCCCCCCAAAAAATCTCCTATGTAGATTTTCCTCCCTATACAGATCTTCTGGGATTTAATTAAGAGAAAGAAGTATATTCTTTGAAAACAGCAGTCCAGAGATTTTAGAGTTATGCCTACCTCAAGACTGTTTTGAAATTTCAGATGCTCCTTTTACTTATGATAATTAAATTACAACATAGCTACTGAAAAACATTGTTGTTGTTTTAAAAATCTAGATCAATTATTCTACATTTTTACTGAGAAAACTACTGCTTCTATCAGAGAAGAAGTAAATAAATGTAAATGCATATAGCCCTTTTTAAATCTAAGGCATGTTTATAAATCATACTATCTTACAATCATGTTGGACATCCACAGTGCTTTATTACAACATAGGGAAAAGTGCTCTAATACTACATTGAATAGTTGACCATTTCTAAATATAATTCCCTCATGCCCTTGCTGCCCAGTGGTTTAAAATCCTGTCAGTTTCTACATTCAGTTTATCTGTGGACATGGCATGTGAAAAAGCCTGTGTTAATTTTAGAAGAGCAAGAAGTGATCATTCAGCTTCAACGAATGGAAATTCCCATGTACGTAGTGTGACAAACTCTACAGAAGACATTCAAGGCAATTAAAAATAGGTTTGAGATGCTAGGACCAACCTAAATCTGGAATATGTTCATCACCCTACTAACATGGAGACATCAACTGTCATTTGTCTCACTAGCGACCACAGAAAGGACTAACATCACTCCATGGAACAGTGTTATCTGGCTTGGATTGATCAATGTGCTAGATTTTTTACAGCTGTAAAAATAAATAAATAAATAAATAAATAAATAAATAGAGGGGGTACTTCTATAATTTTTTTTCTGATTTTAAGCAATCAACTGGGGTCATAATTAGTGCTAAACCTTCATTTTCTGCTATGGCACAGGTTGAAGAAAAATATTGATATCCAAACTGATCAGCACATGTAATGGGTGTACCAAACCCAACTGAGGTGTTCTGCATGCTGACCTGCTAAGTGTCATCCCATGCTCATCCACTGCATCCTGTCATTTTGTGACTTGACTAATATAAATACATTCATATAAACCTGAAGCATTTCCATCCGTTACAATGGCATATAGACTGATAAATGGGCAGAAAGGACATACAGAGAAAGATAATTCTCTCCCCAATTTCTCCTTCTCCTTCTCCTTCTCCTTCTCCTTCTCCTCTCTCTTTCTGCCTTCCCTTCTCTTTTGAAGACCAAAAACTGGTCCTCCTGGATCTGTCTGAAAAGTATTTTTCCCAGTTCTCATTAGCGACCCATTAATATGCTTTATAGTATAGCAATAAAAATGTAGGAAAACTAGCAATTACTTTCAATCCCCTCACAAGTATTTCTGAACATGGCTTAATTACCATACAATTTTGTTTTTTTAAAGCTACATTTTAAAGATTTTTGCACACAGCTGTATTTGTAGATAATAAAGGAAACTGGATCCTTTAAGGGAAATTATATGTTACTGCAAAATCTTCTAATTAAAGGAGCATCTGCGGCTTAAAGTCTCCTATTCTGACATATCATTTTAAACTTAAAAACAAAGGAGAAAGTTTTATCCAGCAAAAATATTTATTAAAAATTAAAATTGTTCTTCTGTAGTAGTTTTGCCACATATATTTGCATCTATTAAAAACCATATGTGTGGGGCTAGCTTTCAGTGAAATATTGAAGATGACAGTACATTATATTTCCTGTCCTTTCAACAATTACAGTTAGGGCCCATGCTGTTTGTGAAAAAGTGAATCTCCTTATATGAGCCTGTCTACATTTTAACGTCTTGAGACAAGGGTTTTCTCTCAGTTCCACCAGTGTTTGGTGAAGACATGGGAGAGGGTCTTCTATGTGGATGCTCCCAGAATGTAGAATTTCCTCCCAACCCAGAAGATCTAGGTTGGTTCTTTCTGTGTTTTTTTTCCACCTACAAATAAATATCTTTTTATTTGGGGGGGATGCAGACGGTGGCCATGGGCCGTGCTGGGAAGTGGCGGACTGGGGCCAAGGCTGCCCCATGCCTCAGCCCTGATCCTCCCTTTCGCCGCCTGGGAAAAGTGTGCTAAAATAGCACTCCTTCCACAAGCTGCGAAAGGGGCGCCCAAAGAGCCACCATGCGGCTCTTTTCTGTCTCTTCCAGCTCAGCGTGTCCGGATGCTGAGCCGGAAGGACGTAATTGGAGCGCCAGTTGTGTGAAAGGGTGGGCACTCCGATGACATCCTCAGGAAGGGGATGGGGCACCCAGCATCCGGCTGCCCCTCTCCTTAGTTGGCTTGAAGACAGCGCAAAGTGCCGTCTCCAAAGTCCCTTAGTCAGGCTTTTGGCTGTTAGCAAACTGTTTCAGAAGAGTTTGTTAAAGGAGATGCTGGTGGTTTTTGTTTTTTTTTAATTTTCATGAATATGTTTTGAATTGTTCTAAATCAGTGTTTTAATGGGTTTTTCTATTTTTTTTTAATTATTACAATATTTTAAACCTGTATTTTATAGTTAACCTATGCTGTAAGCTGCCTGGTTTGGGAAAACCTAAGATATAAATTAAATAAATATACAATGGTCCCTCCACATGTGCTGCCTGGGGTTAGAGGTGAAGGACCCCCCTGAATGTGGAAAAACTGCAAATAAAATAACTTTTTTTTTTTACTTAAGAGAACATCTCTATGAATCTCCAGGTCCTTAAATCCAACTCTGTGATGAACATCAGACAGAAGTTTATCGTAGATAAGTGTTTTCGCTAGAAACTTCTAGGTTCTCCAGCACAACTCTAAGGTCAACTTCTGGCAGAGTTGTGCTGGAGGACCTAGAGATTCCTAGAGATAATGTCTTAATCAAAACCATAAATAATCAAATCCACAAAAGTTAAAGCTGCAAATGTGGATGGCCAACTGTATTGTTAGGTAGGTAGGTAGGTTTTTTTTGTAATCAAACATACCATATGATTAAAAAAGAATGGTACAAAAGTAAAGCTATTCTTACTCGGTTTGCACAATTATTTTTGAATCATCCTGTATAAATCTTTAAGAGATGTATGGTTGTTTGTTCTCATTGCTATGCATTACTTCTGCTGTATCCTTCTAACAAATTAAAAGAAAAAGTGTCAATTGGCCTCTGCAAACACATTTATAAGATATCTATACCTTAATTTTATTTTGGCGGTGCTTAAAAATAAAGAGCAGAAGCCAAACTAAAAGATCACAGGTGGGAGAGTTTTTCAGGTCTCCATAACATCCTAATTTCCTTCCTGACTTCCCCCAACCAATATTAAAGTTTCTGACCTTTGAAATAAAGTATTTCACTGTTTCCACACACTCACGCTAAGAGAGAGAGAGAGAGAGAAAGAGAGAGAGAGAGAGAGAGTTTACATGATAATATAATATAGTTGTGACAGCCATTGTTTTGGTGATGAGTATTATTCTAATCTTAAAATAACATGATTTTATATGACAGTAATAAATAGACACTATATCCCCTGAGAAAAACTACCTATGATCAATTTGAACTGCCAGAGGATGTCATCTTTCCTGTCTGAATGCAACTTTTAAAAGTGTGACTTAATTGACTGAAAATATCCACAAAAAACTTTGAATAAGTTGAATTAGTATAAGATTTTTAAAATCAGTAACAACAGATTTAATGTGTAGGGGCAGGCATACATGTGTGCAAATGCACACTTTATTTCACCCCAAGTTCTCATAAATACAAAAGAAAGCCATGTGTTAAGGGCAGGGAAAAAAACAGAAAAAAACTCCTGAACCTAGTTCAATGAAAGATGGACAATGAGTACAGAATGGTTACTGATGGCAGTACTAGGGACAGAGAATCAGATAGCAAGGTAAATGCACTGAAATACTGTCAAGGTGGTCATAGGTGACTGATATATAATGAGTTTCCTGGATTAGTTCTACTTAGTATAGTTCAAGGATATGAATAATGACCATGAAGATGTTTAGCCACCTCCATATAGCTTGTAAAATCATGGGGACCAGTAAAGATCTTCTGGGATATAATGACCGCCTGCTTGTGGTATAAGGAAGCCTCCATGTCTCCTAAATAAAACTACATTATATATTTTAAACTTAAAAAGGATAGGATTCATACAGTAACCAACAAAACTAATTGAGTTAAAGAGATCCTGAAGCTTAGTAGTAGTTAACTGTACAGAGTCTGGATAGGGATGTGGTTATGATTAGACTTAGAAAGGGCTCTAGATCAGGATCTAGAAACACTCCTTTAGGGTTCATAAATTTTAAGTTCTTGCTATTGTCACCTAATAATAAAGTTGCATTTGTGCCCAGGAATGTTTCTAGCCTACTTTATTGGCTATGCCCTTTCATTTATGCCTTTTGTTGTTGTTATTTGCAAAAGTCCTAGCCTTTCCTGTTTAGATTGCATTAATATATCTGTATGGAAATTTTAATGTTGTAATCAGCCCCAATTGCTCTGCAGAGGGGCGGGATATAAATTATTATTATTATTATTATTATTATTATTATTATTATTATTATTTCCAATACATACCTTAATTTGTGTTTGGAGCTTTTAAGTGATCCAAATTATTACAGCTAGAGTCAAGATCAAACAAGATACTCTAATTCCTTGCTCAAGGATTGCCTGAACTATTAACACTTTTTTGCTCCACTGAAGTTTTGCTACATCTTCCTTTAATGCAATTGGGACCGCCTTTCCTCAAGGAGGCACTGATAAACTCTACAGACAAATCAGTGACATTCACATTCACAGATCTAATGAGCCTGGAATGCAAAAGCCAAACAAGCATCTAGTAGTTCTTGCTTCTCCAAGAATCTTATCAATATCATAATGCTTAAAAAATGTCATACTTTTTTCTCGACCAAAAGGAACCATAAACATATCTAATATTTATACTATGCTTTCATAAAATGATTTAGAACAGGTAATTATAAAATGCTATAAAAACTGGTACAACAACAAAGTTCCTCTAACTCCCATGGTGCTGGGAAACTGGGGAAGGGCACTGTGCCAGAGGGCAGTGAATGTCTCCTTTCACAATATCCCCAAAATTACATACCTCAGATTATGCTAGTTTATGTTACATACTTCCAAGTATGCCATCTCATGTCATAAATAGGATTCCACACAAACTAGCCTGTTTTACTGAATATATTACTTCCAATTTCCACTCCAACTAATTTCCATTTCATTTATGTGCAATTCTATGTATTCAGCCTTGCCTTAAAAAGCCATACATAGTTTGGGGACAGGCTATCTGATAGGAGGAAAACCAGCTCATTGCAGCAGATCTTACCTACCTACTGTGTAGACAAGATCTGTAAACATCAGGAGCTGTTATAATCTGTGGAACCAAATGATTGAACACCCTCCTCAGAGACTGGCTCCCTTCCTTTTAAGATTCAAGACTGATGCTATGGCTTTTTCATTCTACTGATCTTAATTGGTGTGATTCTCTAACCTCCTTGCCTTTAAATTTGCTTTAAACTTCTTTTATTATTTAAGTATTCTTATGATTCTATTTATTCTTTTAATGTGTTTTAGTAGTGTTGTGAGCCATTCTGAGATTACTTTATAGAAAAAAGATTGCTTAGAAAGAAAAGTGACCTAGAAATTTTAACAATTAAACACTCTTCTACATATTCATTCAAGTTATGAATGTCAATAAACACCATGACTTTTGCTCCTTGCTCCATAGCAAATCACACTAACTATCCTATTTCTAGATTTGAAAACAGTGGTTTTCATTTAACACTCTGACAATTATTTAGCAAAAATGTTAACAGCCTTCCAGTAAGATATGAGGGGGTATCGTAAAGTACTAATTATCACTCAGAAGTTATTAAGGTATATTGATGAAATTTTGTCAGTGTCATAATTGGTCCCTAAATGCATAATGTTGAGAAAATCAGCTCATTGTGTCCTTTATTTTTGTAATAGGTTGTGCCGGAAGTGACAAAAGTGATAAAAGACTTCAAAAGTCTCCCAACTGCCACTTACCATCAGGAGCAGTGCAGAGACTGAGGCCAACACCATCAGGGACTGTTTGCCTTCCCCTTTGCCTCCCTCAGAACAGTTGTGGAGGCCAGAAGGGCGGAGCCAACACCGCAGCAAGTCTTCAAAGTCTCCCTGCTGCCATTGTGTTATATAGTTGGGCTTGGCCGCTTTAGTCCCTGTGGCCTGGAGTCCCACTGCCCTTCCTGAGGCCAGCAATGAGGTAGGGGCAGCTATTGGAGTTGCGCAGGGGAACAGAAGGTATGGTTGTAACAGAGGGAACACATGTTACAAACAAAGACGGGATCGCTGTTTGGTAGCTATCCCACCTTCAGTTCCCTCTGT
>JAIPUX010001232.1:117609099-117642920 GCA_020142125.1 Phrynosoma platyrhinos
CCGGAAAATACGGTAGTAAACAACTAAGTGATGGGGTGAGCTCCTGTCACCAGTTCCAGTTTCTGCCAACCTAGCAGTTCAAAAGCACACAAATGCAAGTAGAGAAATAGGTACCACTTCAGTGGGAAGGCAAGAGCATTCGGTGCAGTCATGCTGGCCCCGTGACCACTGGAGCAGTCCTCAGACAACGCTGGTTATTCATCTTAGTAATGGAGATGAGCACTGCTCCCTACAGTTGGTTATGGAGATTCATGTCAAGGGACTACCTTTACCTTTAAGACTTGAAAAGGCAGCCATGAAGGAAGCATAAGATCCTCAAATACAGAAGTCAAAATCATCCAGGACATAGTGTTTCTGATTTCTGTGTATAGGTGTGAAATCTGGACAATGAATAAAGCTGACAGAAAGAAAATGAACTCATTTAAAATGTGGTGCTGGAGGACAGTTCTATGGATACCATGGTCTGCTAAAAAAAAAAAAAATCCAAATGAATGGGTCTCACAGAAAATCAAGCCTTAATCCTCATTTGAAACAAAGATGACTAAACAAAAGCTGTTGTACTTTGGACGTATCATGATACAATGTGATTCTTTTGGAAAAGATAATCATGCTTGCTAAAATGGAAGGCAGAAAAGAGGGGGGTCACACTATTAGCAGACAGCCGGAGAGACAGTACCTTGTCTAAGCTCACCCAGAAATCTTAATGGTTCAATTTGGAATAAGGTTACTTATTTCCAACCTCTAGCATTATTATGTACCTTATTTTCCTGCATATAAGACTACTTTTTAACCTGCAAAATCTGTGGTTAAAGTAGGGGATCGTCTTATATGCCGGGTCGTCTTATACGCTGGAAAATGCGGTACTTAAATCAAGTAATTAAGTTGAAAAGACTGAGCTGAAATAATTTAAACTATAGGATGCCCAAAATTAAGAAAATAAGTAAAAAAAAAACAACCCACAAATAGGACAAGTGGGACTAGATCACAGCTGCAATACTGCTAATATTGCAACATACAATGATGTAACTGCTTATTTAGATGGGGGTGGATTTATATTTTGATACCTACCACTTTTACAGCTTGCATGGAGTAAATTAATTCACTACCGCAGCAATCACTTTTTAAACATTCTTAGCATGAATCCACTTGAAAATAACTGTTGGCAAATGTGACTTTTGAGCAAGTGAGTAAAATACAACTGGACATCAGAAGCTATCATCATGCTAAATATTGTTTGAGTGGAACAGCTTTAATATAAATATGCAAATGTCAGAAACTGGTTATTTACAAGACAGTATATAAGAAGCTATTATCTCTATCCTCTGCAATTTATAGTATTCCATTAGCCTGACATTTGTGTGTGAGACACAAGATTATATGAATATACAATGCAGAGAAACTGAGCTGAACATTCAGGAAACACATGCCATATTCGAAACAGCCAGATAATAAAGCTAAGATTCCAGACTGTGGACATAAACAATTTTTGCACTTTCATAGACCTGGGTAACCTGTGTCATTCTGTCAGGTGGTAACCATAATACTATTCAGTCTCATTGCAACCCAAACTTGGTTAATTGTAAGTAAAGTGGGTATCATAAGTATGACATATAAGCCCAGTTTTTAGGGTTCCCTTTCTACACAGAGAATAAACTAATGGATCATGGGTGATTCCACTGTCCAGCCACTGTCTGAAATACACACCTGAAATTCATGGTGCCCTGCCTATACAGTATTCTATAAACAGTGCTCATGTGCATTTTAATGTGCATTTTGGTGGCTGGGCTTGCCATTGTCCACATGGCCACTGTACATGCAGATACAAATCCTATCAAGTAAAATACATTTTATTTATTTATTCTCTATATTTTTGTTCAAATATGGGACCCAAGGCTGCTACTGTTGACTTGTAACCAGCCTTAAACATCATGGCCATATTTGTGGCATCCTGGCCACAAGAAGTGATCAGTTTGGAGCAAACTGATGGCAGTTAATCTAGTCAGAACTAAGGCTGTCTGATTCTGCAATCTCAGGGGTGGGGGAGGGAGGAAATGTGAAGTGAGATGGTCTTACATCCAGAAAATTAACTATAGTACTGGATGCTTGCTATAATGTCTTGGTGAAACTCGTACTCATTATCTTGCTGTATTCTAAATAAAGCTTCATTGAAAATAAATGAAAATAAATGAAAATAAATTAAACTGATCATGGTTCTCCACTAGGAAGGCCTAAAATCTCTCTTTTTTAATTTTCAATATTTTATTACCACAATCTTACATACATTCACATCCATCCAGAGTGGTAGTCCAACACCCAAATCACTACACCATCATGGCTCCTATTCCCATGTACTACCTATGAAACAACTGCAGACTTTTTTGTTTTCCCTGTGCGTCTTCAAGTCCTTTCTGATTTATGGTGACCCTAAGGCAACCTTATCATGGGGTTTTCTTGGCATGTTTCTTGAAATGAGGGTTGCCATTACTATCCTCAGAGGCTGAGAGTGTGTGACATGCTCAGAGTCACTTACTTGGCCACAAATTGTACATACCCCAGAATGCATCACCTAGTATATTGGCAGTCCTTCCCCCCAACACTTTCTCATTTCCCCCCAACCATCTCATAGCTGGGAGTTGGAAATAATTTTTAAAGCAGCATTTAAATCTTTCATTTTTAAAAAAAGTAAGGTCCAAAACACACTGCAGAAATAAATGCTAGGGAACATGGGAACTGTAGTTTGTGGTGTTTATAAGTGACATTTTTCTTGCTAAGTACCTGCATGTCATGAGCATTTGAATTAAAATTACCATATTGAAATCAAATTTAATTTTTTTTAAAAAAAAATTATTTGGTGTGCATCTTATATGGCGAGTATATCCCAAACTCTACTCTGGAAAATATGGTAGTTGTTGTGATTAACAGCTATTCTCCAAGCCCTGTGAGCAATAATGGGTTGCATGAGAATGAACAAACTGAAGTTTAATCCAGATAAGACTGAGCTGCTCTTGGTCAGTCAAAATGGAGATCAGGAACTATGGATTCAATATGTGCTGGATGGGCTACACTCTCAAGAAGACACAAGTTCACAGTTTGGATGTAATTACTGCATTCTGCCTTGAATCTGGACGTTCAGGTTCAGTAGCCAGGAGTGCATTTGCACAATTAAAGCTAATGTGCCAATTGCACCTGTTGCTTGGGGAGTCTGACTTAGCCATGGTGACACATGACCATTACATCCTAATGGATTAATTCAATGAAGTCTGTGTTGGACTACATGTGAAAATGTTTGGAAACTTCATCTGATCCAAAGGGCTGCAGCTAGATTACTAACATGTGCTGCTTACATGAACAATCTGATTTGCTTCTGCCCACAGTTCAACTGGTTGTCAGTCTGTTTCTGGGCACAATTCAAAGTGCTGGTTATGGCCAACTCAGGTACAGGCTTAGTTTTTGTGGGGTTTTTGGATTGTGTGGCCATGTTCTAGAAGAGTTTATTTCTGACATTTCACCAGCATTGGTGGCTGGCACCTTCAGAGAATGCTGGAATGGGAATGCCAACAACTATTAGGTGAGAATGCACAGGGAAGCCATCGAAATCTATAAACACTTGGGCAACTTAAACAGGAAAGAAGAAACCCTTAAATTAAACCAAGTTTGGCTACCAGTCCTGCAAAATAGGAAAATCAGCACTCAGCAAATGCAAATGGGAAACCAACCAGGGTCAGGGGCTTTCCCAGCAGACAATAGCAGACAATATCCATGTTTGCATAGCCTCCCACCATGAAGCCATGCCATCAACAATAGAACAATACCCATTCAACAACAGAACAATATACAGTTTACATGGGAATCACTCTTCCCTACCCAGGGTCTCACAGCATATATAGACCCACTCTATTCCATTCCAGCATTCTCTGAAGATGCAAGCCACAGATGCTGGTGAAACGTCAGAAAGAAACTCTTCTAGAACATGGCCACACAGCCCAAAAAATCCACAAAAACACGTGGATGCCTACGACTTCACTCAGGTACAGGCTATCTGAAAGAGCATATCCTCCCATATGAGCCTATCTGAACCCTAAGACATCCAGGGAAGGTGCTTCTCTCTATCTCACAATTATCATGAGCACTTTGGGTAGTAACACAAGAATAGGACTTTTCTGTGGCTGTTGCCAGACTTTGGAACTAGGAAGGATAAGAAGGCTCCTAGGATGGCTGTCTTTTCAGCAACAGGTGAAGATCTTTCCATTCCAGAAAGCCTTTTAGAAGAAGAGAAGAGATTTTTTGATGTTGTTTTTAATTTTTGTTTTAAAGCAATATTTAACTTGTTTGATATTGCCTTTTCTTAGTAACTGTTCCAAGTCTGCGTTGCTTCCTACTAGTAGCATGGTGTCATCTGCATATCTTAAGATCGTTGATATTCCTTCCTTTGATCTTCACTTCTTCTGAGTCTAAACCTGTTCTTGGTATGACATTTTCTGTATACAAGTTGAATAAAAAGGATGATAGAATGCAACCCTTTTCTCAGTTGGGAACCATTCTGATCCTCTATATTCTGTTCTAACAGTAGCCTCTTGTCCTGAGTACAGGTTTCTCATTGTTTCAAATATATATTGGCACTCATTTCTTTAAGAGCATTCCATAGCTTTTTATGATCTGTGTAGTCAAAGGCTTTGCTGTAAAAAGCACAAGGTGCCTTTTTTCTGGAATTCCCTGGTGCACTCCCTTATACATCATATGTTTGCAATGTGGTCTCTAGTATTTCTTCCTTTCCTGAACCATGTTTGTACCTCTGGGATTTCTTGATTCATATGTGGTAGGAGTCTCTGCTGCAGAATTTTGAGCTTAACATTGTTTGCATTGGAAATGAATGCAATGGCCTATTGTTACTGCAGTTTTTTGTGCCTCCATTTTCTGTGAATAGGCATATATAGTGATTGTTACCAATCTGTTGGTCACTGTTTTGTTTTCCATATTTGTTAGCAGATTTTAGTTAGCAATAGAGCCAATCTATTCTAGTTCTTTCCTATATTCCCTGAGAGTTCCACCTCCAAGTATTCACAAACTAGGTAGGGCTACAGAAAAGACAAGACTCTTTTACATTTCTATGTACTCCATGTGATTTACAACACTACACAATAGGGGTGGTAGATCACAGACATTGCTGTTAAGTATGCTAGGCTTTTATGCCACTTGCCCAGACTAGAGCAGGGTTGAGCAATTGTTGCTCCAGCATGCCAGCAGTGGGTCATGCTGCCACACTAAAGTGACAGGAAATCTACCTCCAGTTTGTGCTTTCTAGTTTTCAGCTGATTTTGGGCCAGATTAAGGGCTTTGGGGAAGAACTGAAATGTCAGCCACTGTGACATGAAAAGCAATTTGTATGTTTGAGGGTATTGTGTCAACTTAGGTTGTGTGTGTGTGTGTGTGTGTGTGTGTGTGTGTGTGGTCCTAGGGCTTTTAGTTTGTTAGGTAAACTGGAAAAAGAACGTGTAACCCACAGGCTGCACTTCCCAACCCTAAATAAGAAATAAGCTATTTCTAGCTATATGTGAATAGATGTATATGTATATGTATATGTAATGGATACATACTTTTGTAGCTTAGCTATATGGGGATAAACCTGCTAGGTCCAATAGGATTCCATTTCTTCTCCTGTATTAAAGAATCTGCATCATAAATTGTACCCAGAAGGTAACGAGCAATCAGTGATCTCACATCAAGCTGTGTTTTCTGTCATCTCAGTCCGTTGCATTAATATCTTATTTATTTGGAGTATTTATACCCTGTTCTTCAGCCACAAAGGCTCTCAAGGTGGCTTACAAGTTGTTAATTTGACAGTTCCTGCCCTCAGGTTTACAATCTAAAAGGACATGACACAAAAGGAGAGGAGAATGGCAGTGGGGAAAGGGATCATGTCCAACAGATATTGCCAAGTCTTCTCTCCCTTCAAGGCCAGGGCAGTGGCAATTGGAATGGCTCCTGTTCAAATGCCAAAGCCATGATAAGCTACAACATTTGTTTGTTTTTTTCCAGTGGCATCTGTTCTTTGGATATCCCACTTGATGTTAACCATATTGCTCATTACTTCCATTTAAGAATACATGCAAAATACTTTTGCCTGCTAAGACTGAATTTTAAGATTGCTGGCATTTAAATATCTATTTGATGCTACTCAAATATTTTATTGTAGTATTAATGTTGTTAATCAGTTATGCTAAAGATGTTAGCTAGCACATGTCCATCAGCAATTATTTATAGATGTATTGGGGGGGGGCAATTAGTAAGAGCAGGATGTGAAAGTATAAAAAATTCAAGCTAGGATGGGAAATTAAATCACTTTTATACCATCACATTCAAATCGTATTCATTTAAAAGGATACATGCATTTTCATATGGAAATTTCAACAGGCCAGATACTGCTAATACTGTCCCCTGATATTTTAGGTTGAGCAATCAATTTGCATTGGACTTGCATCAAATATTTAAGACAAATGTCAGTAGTTGGAAAACAAATTAGGCACACTTATCTCTCTCCTTCTCTCCCCCTCTGTTCAAGAAAGTTTATCTGCTCACTTGGATAAAGAAAGAGAGCTTCAATCTAGTAGCAAAGCCTTATCTCTAAAACAGGTCATGCCTTGATTTTCCAAAAGAGGGAGATATAACTCCATTCGTGCAAAAATAAAGTAATACTTTCCCTTCAATAAAATACCTAAAATATATTGTAGTGACTTATTAAAAACCAGTAACTTCTGTCATTTTACTTTTGTATTAAATGTCACCTTATGTGTCATTACTGGTCTATTCATTAAAAACATAAATCCAATCCTATCTATATTCGCATCTAGACTTTGTTAACTAAAATGAGGTGGGGGAAATTCTAATAATCCTTGCAAAAAGCAAAACACATACTAATACATAGACTAAAGCGCCCAATGTCTATCAATCATTGTGGCAATAATTATCAGCAGCAGCAATAATTCAGTTCCTTTGATGCCTGTTAAGGGGATGGGGTGGGTGGAAAGGATAACTCCCCTACATCATTGATAGGGAACCATTACCTCATGGTTCCAAAGATACCATGGATATATATATATATATTTGAAGAACAGTCTGATCTCTCTCTCTCTCACACACACACACACACACACACACACACGAATGAGAGCAAGAGCGCTGATACAAATAGCCTTTAGCTCATCATATCATTTTAATAGATTAGGTCAAGAGGAAGAGGAATTAATAAAACTATTAATGCCACTGTTGAACTAACAGGACTCATATGAATAATTACTTATTTTATTCATTGGTTTTGATTTCTAGCCCGCCCATCCTAATCTGCAGTCCAGGAAGGGGGGGGGGTAATGGATGAATGAATGAATGAATGAATTTATTTAATCTGGCATCTTTCTGCCAGAGTGGGACTCAAGGTGATTTTTAAAAAGGATCAGCTTTTTAAAATAAATAAATAAACCTAAACCATTAATTTTATTTTTTTCAATAAAAAAACTCTCCACATTATACTACATAAAGACATTTCTAAATGTGCAGTAGTTAATAGTTAAAATATGCATCTCAATATGAACCATCCCTACTTACCTATTAAAAGCCTTCTTGAAAAAAAAAATCCATAAGAACAAACTCCACAAAAATATGCATTTAAACTATAACTTATACTCTGCAATTATTTAATAAAATACATTATTCTTTCTTCTGTCCCTCACTCCTCAACCTTTCAGTCAACCCAGAAGTTTCTTGGCTACATTACTGGCTTGCTCTCTGGTTTTCTGTTTCTGAAGCTGGATGCAAAGTTAGCCTAAAATGAAACCTCTCTCATCAAGGATGTATGTAATTGTGATGATGGGCCCAATCTAGTATGCTTATGCAAGACATTAAGTGAAGATACTGGGAAAAGTTAGTTTTGGTTTGTTCTTTTCTTCTGTTACTGCCATTCCAGATGAATGGATGATGAATTCCTAGGTATTCAGTGAAATATTAAGACAGATTGGAAGCTGAAAAGGAAAGAAGTCACTTTGGGCTACAAGGATTCCCTCTCTGTGTTCTCTGTACCATGCTCTGAACACCATGCAACATGTTTCAGTCTCATACCTGAGCTGATGTGGGTGGTATCAGACTAAGGACAACCAGTATGGTGCATTGGTACATTTTAACATCCATGTTGAGGTTGCTGAATTTGAGACAAATAAACTATGAGGCTATACTAATATGTCATTGGCCCAATGTGGTGGGACACATTCTTGATATAGTTTTCTGTAGTGTGGTAGGAGTTAGATCTATAGGTTTGCATTGCAAAGCATTTTCTGCTGAAGTTTAGCCTTTCAGTGTCTTTCTCACTCCCCTCTGAAAGGGAAGGAGATCTACTACAAATGGTCCATCCATGGAAGCAAGTGAATTCCATTAAGGCTCTCATAAACATTCTCACTTGTATGGCTAATGCTCTTGTTGATGCTTTGGTCATTCCAAGGGGGAAAAGATAAGCAACAGGCACAACAGTGACTAAAAATTATCCTTTTATAAATTATAAAGCTTAGGTAATGCTTTAATGTACTTCTGAGCTAAAATATTAAGTTGGGTGATATTTTATCTCAGAAGTACATTAACGTTGGGAAGGTAATTAGGACTAGGAAGGGGAAAATGGCTTACAAAGAACACCCTGGGGCATCAGAAAGGGAGCCTTCTCACAGCCTATCAAGTATGTGTAAAAGGGATCTAGGAGTCCTAGTAGACCACAAGTTGAACATGAGTTAACAGTGTGATGCTGCAGCTAAAAAGACCAATGCAATTTTAGGCTGCATTAATAGAAGTATAGTATCTAGATCAAATAGTGCCACCGTATTCTGTGTCAGTCAGGCCTCACCTGGAATTATGTCCAGTTCTGGGCACCACAATTCAAAAAGGATGTTGAAAAACTGGAGCGTGTCCAGAGGAGGGCAACTAAAATGGTGAAGGGTCTGGAAACCATGCCCTATGAGGAATGACTTAGGGAACTGGGTATGTTTAACCTGGAGAAGAGACGGTTAAGAGGGATATGATAGCCCTCTTTAAATATTTAAAAGGATGTCATATTGAGGAGGGTGCTAGCTTGTTTTCTACTGCTCCAGAGAATAGGACTTGGAACAATGGATGCAAGCTACAGGAAAAGAGATTTCACCTCAAAATAGGAGGCACTTTCTGACAGTGAGAGCTGTTCAACAGTGGAACACACTCCCTCAGGGTGTGGTGGAGTCTCCTTCCTTGAAGGTCTTTAAGCAGAGGCTGGATGGCCATCTGTCAGGGATGCTTTGATTTTAAGTTCCTGCATGGCAGGGGGTTGGACTGGATAGCCCTTGTGGTCTCTTCCAACTCTATAATTCTATGATTCTATAAAATAAGGCCAAATAGATCAAATATAGTATGTTCCAAATATTTCTGGAGTCTGCCAGTGATCATGCCAAGGCCTATTTATTGCCTGTTAGGATAGTGCTCATAGACACTCTGTTTAGTGGTCACAGCTTCGATTAATTCTCAATAGAGGTCTGGGGACAGGTAATGACATTATAGTTCCTTTGTTTTCAGGATCAAGACTATAATCCAAATTTTATTTGCAAAAAAAGCACATAAAATATTGATGACTTATCACTCTAGGAAAATGTGACCTTTGCAGTATGATCTATAACTTAATTAGATTTGCTACCACTTAAAACCACTTACTTTAAATGGGACTACATTGGCTAGATTCCAAGTAACTTGGCTTAATAGTACTGTGAGTCAGTCTGTCAATGTGGAAAGAGTGTTCCAATTTTGCATTACTCATTTTCATAACAACCCTCTAAGAAGTCAGACAAAATTATCAACCTCACAGCTTTGATATTACTGCTGTGGTAGCTGCCCAAAGAGATGACAAGCATTATCAAGGTCTTCTATTTATGTTACTGTTGCCACAATAAGGACAAACCTCAATCCTGAGATCACTATGAAGTTACCATGAAGGAAACAGACATAAAATCATGCTGCATAGGACTGAGACTTGTACAGAAGAATATTTCTGTTGTATCACTACTTAATTCAACGAAGTATTTATACACAAACTGGCACGGTAATCTCATTGTGCAAAAGAAAGGAGAGGGATATGACATTGACCAAGCAGCTATAATAATGGTAATTTCACATAATACGGAATGATGTAGAATATGAATGCTCTAAATTTTCATAATGTTGTCACAAGAAGCATTCCTAAATAATTGCCATGCATTACTTTTCCAAATGGTTATGTTGCATGGGGGGCGCGTGCGCTATAATGCAATTAAAAGGGAGGCAAAGGTGAAATCATAAAATAATTCAGACACAGTTTTCCCAAATGGCATATGAGATGGAAAAAAAAACTATTTTTGTTCTTAACTGCCCTAGAGCCAACTTCAACTCATGACATTCCTGTACATGAGACACTTCCAAGACCCCGAATTTTCAACCTCTCTGCTCAAAAGCAAAGCACTTCATTTATATACTGCTTCATACCACACTATGGAGTGTCTAAGTCAGGGGTAGGCAACCTTTCCCCTTTAAGGGCCGAAGGACTTCAGCTCCCAGAAGCCTCAGCCATGTTGGCCAATAGTCCTATATTGGCCAATAGTTCCTGGGATTCTGGGAGCTGAAGTCCCTTGGCCCTTAAAGAGGAAAGGTTGCCTACCCCTGGTCTAAGTGGTTTACAACTGTAAGCTCATTGTCCCCCAACAGCTGGGTACTCATTTTAGTGACCTCGGAAGAATGCAGGCCTGAGTCAAGCCTGAGCCCCTGTCTGGTATTGAATTCGCAACCTTGTGGTTTGTGAGTGAATGGCTGCAGTATTGGCACCTAACCACTGCGCCATCAGGGCTCAAGTCCTGTAGGCCCAATCCCGCGTCCTCCTTGATTGAGTGTAACCATCTGGCATGTGGTCTTCCTCTCTGTCTACTGTCTTCCACCTTTCTAGCATCATTGCCTTTTCTAATTATTCATTTTCCCTCATTATGTGGTCAAAGTACAACAGCCTCAATTTAGTCATCCTGGCTTCCAGAGATCTGTTCCAGACCCATTTGGATGTCTTTTTGGCCATCCATGGTATCCCTCATCACTCTTCTCCAGCACCACATCTCAAGTGACTTGATTTTCTTTCTATTGGCTTTTTCACTGCCCAGCTTTCCCATCTGTACATGGTGATAGGGAATGCAATGGCTTGGACAACTGTAACTTTAGTGTTCATTTGTATATCTTTACTCTTTAGGAACTTGTCCAGTTCTTTTATAGCTGCCCTTCCCAATCCTAGTCTTCTTGACTGCAGTCTCTATTCTGATCAATATTTGAACCAAAATGTGGGAGCTCTTTAACTTTAATTTTCTTGTTGGCTAGGGTAAATTCTTGTAGTTTTTCCATTATTATTATTTTTGTTTTTTAATGTCCAGCATTAATCCAACCTTGGCAATTTCCTCCTTGACTTTCTTCAGTAATTACTGTAGGTTTTTGTTTCTGCTAGTAGCATTATATCATCTGCATATCTTAGGCTGTTAATGTTCATTCCTCCTATCTTCACTCCTCTTACCTCTAAGACTAAGCTTGCTTTGTGTACAATATTTATTGCATACAGGTTGAATAAATAGGGTGATAGTATGCAGTCTTGCCTGACCCCTTTGTCAATTTGTAACCATTCTGTTTCCCTGCATTCTGTTCATTGATGGCAGCCTCTTGTCCTGAGTACAATTATTCATCAGGACAATCAGATGTTTTGGTACTCCCATACTTTTAAGTGGAAGTCATAGCTTTTTTGTGATCTATACAGTCAAAGGCTTTGCTGTGGTCAGTAAAGTTCATGCAGATTTTCTTCTAGAATTTCCGGTGTGCTCCATTATCCAATGTATGTTTGCAATGCCTCTCCCTTTCTTGAATCCAGCTTGCACCTCTGGGATTTCACACTCCATATATGATAGAAGTCTTAGCTACAGAATGTTGAGCATTACTTTGCTTGTAAAGAAAATTAGTTCTGTAATTACTGCACTCTTTTGTGTCTCCTTTTTAATGGATGGGAATATATATTGTTTGCTTCTAGTCTGTGGACCACTGCTTCATTTTCGATATTTGCTGGCAGATTTTAGAGCACAGTTTGATTCTGTCTCTGTGAATTGAACCAGTTCTATCAGCATGTCATCTGTTCTTAGTGATTTATTCTTTGCTATTGTTTTATGTGTGGCTTTCACTACATTTTCTGAAATTTAGGTTTCATCTTCATAAGTTTCCAATGTGTCATTTTTCCTTTTATATTTTTATATAGCTCTTCTGTGTATTTTTTTTCCCTATTTTTTATTTCATCATGGCCGTACATGGTGTCCTTAGTCTGATCGCAGAGTACCCCCATTTTTGGTTTGAATTTCTCTTTGAATTCTAGATCTTGTGGAAGAAGTCTCTGGTTCTTCCTTTTTTGTTATCAGCTTCTATTTCTCTGCATTGATTGTTGTGGTAATTATCTTTATCCTTATGCATTAATTTTTAGTTCAAGGCTCTGATTGCATTTCTGTCTCCCTTTCTTTTTGCATCTTGTCCTTCTTTAACTGCTTGTAGCTTTTCATCATTCATTGTTTATTCTCCTTCTTTTTGACCACTGATAACTTTTTGCAATTCTCTTTGACTATGTCCCTGACTTCTGTCCAGAGTTCTTCTGACTCCCAGTCAACTAGGTTTAATAGTGTGAAACTATTTCTCATGTTGTCTTTGAATTGTGTTAGGATGTTTTTTAGATCATATTTTGCCATGGTACTTGTTTTGTTCTAATTTTTGAAATTTTGTTCTATTTTTTCAGTTTTATTCTAATTTTTGAAATTAGTAATTTGTGGCCAGTGCCACAGTCTGGACCTGGTCTCATTTTTGCCACAAGAATGGAGCTGCTTCATCTTCTGTTACCTATTTTGTAGTCTAATTTAATTTTGAGTTAATCATCCAATCATGCTCATGTGTACACTCTCCTCTCCGGTTGTATGAAGAAGGTACCATACATAAGGACAGGGGATCTTGGAGATGTCACATTGACAGGGTCACCATGAGTTGGGGTTTACTCGAGCATAGCCAACAACAATATACAAAAAGAAAGAGGAAACAGTTAAAAAAAGTCACACAGAAAGCCTTCCACATTGAACTGCATGTGTGGCCTTCTGGAGAAGTTTTGAAACTATGTTAAAGATCTAACATCAGTCCTGTGGAAACTAATATTGTCTTAATAAGTTTAGTGAACAAGTAATGCTTCACTGAATGGCCAGAGTGTTCAGTTAAGTACTCAAATCTCATGGACATGTGTGATATTTATGTAGCCCTGGCCTTCTTTCTTAATAGATAACCAAGTCCTGCCAAGTCTGAAAAGGAGGAGGAGGAGGAGGAGAAAAGAGTTTTCCAAATCTTTGATACATTTTTCGGCTAGGACATGCTGCCCTCAAAATGCAACACTGTATCCTAATAAATACCATAAATCAGGAGTCGGCAATCTTTTTGGGGGTGGGGCTGGTCCCCGTCCCCCGATACCCCACAGGCCACGGCAGTGCGTGCGTGCGCGTGCACCCAGGGCTGTGGTGGCACGCGCACATGCGCACTACCAGGAAGGCTCCCTTGACCGCACCGGGCCTCTGAGAGGTCCAGCGCGGCCACGGGAGTCCCCCAGGAGGGCTGTCTTGACAGGCCATGGGAGAGGCCCAGCGTGGCCATGGGGGCCCTCCAGGGCACCATTTTGTGTTCCAAAATGGTGCCCGGAGTCTCGCGCGACATTTCCCATCGTGGGGCAAAGGTAGCACAAGGCTCCGGGCACCATTTTGGAACACAAAATGGCACCCCAGAGGACCCTGTGGCGGCAGCAGCAGCGGCAGCAGCAGGGCCGGGCAGGGGCCACTCGGTGGGCTGGGTGCAGCCCATGGGCCATAGGTTGCTGACCCCTGCCATAAATGATGGTATCAGTACACTTATAGGGAAGAAAACAAAGATACTCATTCATACATTTAGTTGGATGTTCATTTTATTGTAGGGTGGACAGAGTCTTGAACAATATAACTCCCAGAGAGCTCTTGTGTCCATTCCTGTTTCACATCCATCTCCTATTATTGGGATGTTGGGTCTTTCGGTGAAGCCTATTTTGCAACCTATTTACATTGTTTCCTAGACCTAAATAAAAGCTGTGCAAAATTAAGCAAGATCCATTCTGCATGAACCTACTCTTGTTTTTTTGTTTTTGTTTTGTTTTCTTGAGTGTAACGGAGTGTGATGAAACACTGGGAGCTGGCTTTAAAATAACTACACATTTCCCACATACATTAAAAAAGGCTCAAATTAACACAGCTGCACATAGAGAAAAAGATGGTATATGAGGACAAGCCCTTCTCAGTGAAAAACCCAGTATAACCCCAGTATAAATCAATTTATTTTTTTAAAAAAAAGTGAACAACAATCTTTTTTTCAAATATGAAGTCAAGGCACCCATTCAAGGATACCATTGGAGTGGTGGCAAATCTGGTCCCTGCCTTTGGTGATCCAGTCACTGAGAATTGAGCCTATTCTGCCTCCTTAGCACTATCATTAATTATTTTTCTTGGACACAACTGTTGGGTGCTGAAGTGAGGCAGAAAGAAAAAAGAGAACCACTTAAGACCAAAAAAGAGAAAGATGAGAGGTGTTACCATAGATTTTTGAAGGTGACCACTGCAGAGACCAAAAACAACAAACAAACAAACAAACCCCCACAAAAACACCTTAAGCTGAATATGTGACTTGGTCACTATGCCCATTACAAGTCAGAAAAATTAGGAAGGCTTCTGCAGTGTAAGTTAAACAAAGCTGAAATTAATGATGAAATTGACTTGGCTTTCTGTTTGATTTTCATCAGAACTCAATTATAAAACCAGCTATCAAAAGGAAGTGTCCCATTAGTAGTTTTTTCATGATAACTTCAGAAGACAATTCTGAATCCACAGTTGATATTTAACAGGAAACCTCAGTCACTACAGGTTTTTGGTGAAAATTACTTCTAATCAAGGCCTTAACTATTATAATTAAAAACAGCACTAATCATTTGATGTATGCATAAAAAGAACAGGAATAAGATTTATTATGTCTTATGACTGTCTCATATACGAAGGGAAGAGGGCTCTCTTCCAAATACTCACTACAAGAGGGATTATGACGAGAAATGTGCTAATGAATAAGATTTAAGTAACTCCGGAAAACATAAAATGTCTCTTCCCTCAGCTATATAACAAAACAAAAATATTAAAAGTCCACTACTTTGTCCAGCTACCACTTCAGGATTAAAAAAATAGTCCTAATTTATTTATGTTGACTAATCTCAGTAAAATATTAAGTGCTTTAAAAGCAACCACAACCCACTAGCAGTACTTTCTATTTCATGTTATTTTTCTCTGTCAACCAAGTGTGTGTTTGGCAAGCATGCATACACCCAAACTTTCATCAGTATACAAGTGCACCTCAATTAGGTCTTTAGTATGTGTTTCCAATTTTTTCTGCATTATTCTATAAGATCAATTAACTATTGAGAATTTCATGCATAAAGCTGTCAAAAGAGTTAATGAAAAGCATGACTGGAAACTCTATACTTTCGCCATCTCTTCCTGCCTGTACCAAAAGATAAAGCCACTACAAAAAAGGAACAGCTAATTGACATTAACACGTTAATTAGAATGATATGCCAAGTTTGTTTGTTTGTTTGTTTGTTTGTTTGTTTGAAGTGAGGTAGTATTTTCCTCACTTGGTTTTTAAGTATGCTTTCCCATAGCACAAAGCACCTTCCTTCAAGTCTCCCTTCTGAAATAATATGCCCCATATTTAGTTATGGTTATGCCATGGATAGAGTGGATAATTCTGCCACCACAAATACATATTGAGTTACAGCAGGTCTTCCAAGCTGTGAAAACCATTGACCTTCTCGATCTAAAATTTAATTAAAAATTTAGAAATTCATGTGAATAATAAGTGAAATTGCTACAGCCTGCATTGAAAGTAAAAATTCACTATCTTTGAAACTGCTTGAAAAAGAAGCAAAACATGTAGTTATATTTCCCAAGCAAAACATGTAGTTATATTTCCCAAGCATTTGCTGCTCCCCAAAATTAAAAATAAATGAGAAACCATGGAAGGGAAGTGTTGGCCAAATTGTTACACAGTTGCTTCAAGGGTTGCAAGATGTACTCTGTCTCTTACAAAACTTTATTTGAAGGGTAAAAGCTATTCCTGACTGACAGGCAGAATTGTAATTCAACTCTACTGAATGGTTTTCTCATTTAAAAAATAGTTGTTGTGGATACCAGAGGGCATGCTACCATGAGAACTCAAGACATACTACTGAGCTTTGTGACTAATGCTTTATGCTACTGAGCTTAAATAAGCTGTGTGAGTTCACAACATTTTCAGTAAAGTGTGTACATTTTTGTCTGTCTCATGTCAATAGGGCATAACACCTCTTTTTATCTTAATCAGATACTGAATATATCTGAACAGCTGCAGGGTATGCAGCACTATGCTTTACAACAGACTGTTTAAAAACCAAGAAAATGTTATGCCAGAGTTGTCTGACAGTGGCGTGCATCAAGTTCATGTTTTTGGCATTTCATCCAGCAGAATATGGTATCTTGCTGCATAAAATGTAAAGTTCTTATAAGAAATCAATGAGGCAAAAAGAAAAGTTGGCATCCAGAATTATCACTTTATTGTTATTAGTGATGAAATCAATTTGTGAAAGGGGGTGTCTTTGACTTTAAATAAGAATCAAGTTAAGTACACGGTGAGTCAGAAAGAATGGTGCAAAACCAAATAAAAACAGCTTTACTTTTGCACCATTCTTTTTTTAATACCCTGTACATTATGCATTTGGCTGGTAAATAGAAATTGAAGGGGTAGTCAGCTAAACTGGCTGAATCACTTCATGTCACACAGGAATTAATGAAAACCCCAACAATAAAGCATCAGCTATCATTGATCAAGATAGCTGTCAAATGTGGTTAATGATCATAGTCAAGAAAATCATTAGAAAAAAAAGTTGTCCTTCAGAAAATGGAAATCTTGCCTAAATGAGAACAAAAAGGAACTAATTTTGGCCAAAGCAGCAGAAGCAGACAGCAAGAAGAGAAAGATAGAGAGAAGAACTGAGGAGAATGTTGATAACATCTTTAAAATACACAACAAGGAACTAAACAAATCAGAAGCAGGGATCCATGTAGGGAGGAAGATTAACAAGGTACTAAAAAAGGACTTATGGAAGAAAAATAAATTGCAGAATAAAATATTTCTGTTGCTCTTCATTGAAAATGTACAACTGATACCAATGTCTGAACTAACATTTTCAGGAAGGGATTCTGAAAAACAGAAGCAACCTCTGTTAACAGTGGTAATGTTTTGACAAATTAGAAATTAAAATATCTTCAGGTGCAGATGGCACCTACCCAAGAGTTCTCAAAGAACTTAAATTTTAAACTGCTCATCTTCTAAAAAAATCTGTGCCTGGGAAACGTTTAAGTAAACCAGGGGAAATATAAGAAATTTGGGTACAGATGTAAACATTTATGGACAAGTTGATTACAAGGCATGGATGGTGGTGGAAGAAACTGGGTATTCTGGGATCAGGAGTGGTCATTTAGGGGGAAAGTGGAAAAATATGGAATAGGTTTAGTGTGATAAAAATAGAATAAAATAGCTGTGACTGAATGGGAAAGAGATTTTAGGACTATGGGTAACTTAATGAAAATTTCAAGCTAATATGAGGAAGTTGTGAATATGACTTTTGTTGTTCTTGTCATTGTTAGGAATGGGACCAAAAATAAAATTATCAATTTTGCAACACAGTAGTACCCAGACTTCATACCCTTGGGACCCCCTTTACATCTACATGAGGATGTTGCCCATCCCCAATAAACATAAGATATGAATATATGAATTAAAATATTCTGTTTATTTAGTTTGTGCATTTTTTTTGCCACACTCATGTATATTTATATTTTTACATTTTATAAAGAAATAACATTGTTCAAATTAGAGCAGTTCTATTTAAGTAAATTCAATATTTAATTCCATAAATGTGTAAATTTTACACATAAAAAGGTTTGGGAAGCGGCAGCGGAGGAGGAGGAATCAGATTACACGTCTCTCTTCCATCCATGTCCCAGCCCACCATTTGAGTACCATTGCTCTAGAATATATCAATGGAATACAATTCTGTTTGATGCATCACAAAAGGGATTATTACAGGGCTGACAAAGTTACAGAATGGACAATCAGAATCATCACAGGACTCACACAAGGAAAGATTACAATATTTGGAACTATTTAATTTAGAAACACTGGTGGATAGACTTGGTCAAAAAAGACGTAGTTTTAAGTTTGCAAGATCTCAGCAGGGCTGTTGATAATAGTGATGCTTGGAGTCTCTTGTCCATAGGGTTGCCATAAGTTGAAGCTGACAACAATTAACAAGAATTTAGAAAGAAGATGAAAGGAGGAATGTGATAGAAGAGTCCATGATTATGTTTGGGGAACAACTAGGAAATGGGGAAACATTTTTCTCCCTGGTCATAACACTAGAACCCAAGGACCTCTAAAATGGTATGAGATTCAGAAAGAACTTCTCAGCAGCACAGTTATGGGACTCTGCTTCTAAGGTATGTTTAAATGACAAACAACTTAAAATGGATTTAAAAGAATTAGACAAATTCAAGATGGTAAAGGCTACCATGACTACCTAACTTGCCTATATGGGAAACAGGATGTTGGAGCTCATAGGGCTTTGAATACCCGGCAGGGGTGTTCTTGTATTAGTAAAATTCTCATTGATCTGATCAATATCCCATATTAAAGTATGTGCTCAGAGAGAATATCCCCATTCTGACTTCTATATTTTCTTCTATTTTATATTGTTTTTATAGCACACTTGTGCCAGTCCTTCCAAAGGCTTGTAGACACATATGGTCTGTCATCCTGTCAGTGGCATATTCATGCATAAGTTTACTTTATGCCTAGGTATGCTAAACAGGGTTGGTATTCTCTTCTTTCCTTTGCAGCACCCAAAGATTCCTTAGACTTGTATTCAATAGGATGTTTAAAAGTCAATTTATATTGGTTTATGATGGAAAAAGAAGAAAAACTTTATTTTAAAATGTATTTCTGTAAATGTAATTAAAACTATTTCAATTAAAAAAAATAAATAAAAAAAAACCTTAGACTTGCCATGAAGCCTCTGACACTGTCCCCCTGTCCCCACATGGACATTCCACACTTCATGAAGAGTAGGCAGGATCAGAGAACCTCTATCTATGTCCCCATAGCCAGATACAAAATAACTGTATCAACACCAAATTCCCTTGGGGTCTTCCAGATATCCCAACACTACTGTAATCATTTTTTTGGGGGGAGGGCTAGGGGGACATAGTCACACATTTTTTCAGTCCTGCCCATGCCCCATGAAACATGGACAATCTGTGCAGGCTTTACAGGCAACAAGTCAGTCAAGGTGGTGATATATGGCTCAGTGTAGCTTAAACCTGCATGCAGAACTACTAGACTATGCTGAGCCATACAAGATTGTAGTCATTGGCAACATTGGCACATATAACATTAAGCCAGGATTTAGCATCTCATACAGACATCTCTTTGAGCCCAAATTAAGCCTTAAGTTTCACATGTTCCTTCCAGTACATGGTCATGTGGATTTAGGGTCTGTACAGACTGCCAAAAATAATCCAGCTTGAGGTTACTTTAACTGCCTTGGCTGAATGCTAGGGAATCATAGGAACTGTAGTTTATTGTGGCACCAGAGCTCTCTGACAGAGAAGGCTCAATGTCTCAAAAAAAAAACAAACCCTACAATTCCCATGATTCCCTAGCATTGAGCCAAGGCAGTAAAAGTGGCCTCAAGCTGGTTTATTTCTGGCAGTCTGTACAGGCCCTTCATTTAGTTTAATTTCTCCCAATTCCTGTCTTGCTATTAGGCATAATCAGGAATTACGATTTAAAATAAATTCTACTTTAAGTCAACAAAATAAACAAGATTTGTTGTTGGCTTTTTAACAAGTGAAATAAACTTGAAAGAATTAAAAACATCCAATAAGACTGATGTGAAGGAGAAGTGGAATCTCAGGGTATATTTAAAAGGAGTTTTAACCCACAAATCAGCCAATTGTGGGATCAGGCAAATGGGCTGGAAAGCTGCTTCTTCTGAGAGCGTGCCAATACCCTGCTGACAGCACTACTCGCCACCAAGCTGGCCCGCATGCACATGCCATGGCCTCAAGCAGCACTGCTGTGCTTTTTTTAAAACATTTGCCCCCGTTATCCATGCACACCATCACAGGAACACACTTCTGGCAATTGTCTGATGCCCAAATGCCATCTCACTGGACAGCCACCCCCTTTCATCGTGTGCACAGTTGCACCTAAATCCCTCCACCAGGACAGGGCATTGGAGCAGAGGAGTGCCTGGTTAAACACTGACAATGCACAATCATGCCCCCCCCCCCACATGCCTCCTTCACACTATGCCCATCTTGGACTGTCTGGTTTGTGTATACTGTACTTATAGCCATTGGAGGTGTCACACTTTTCCTTTTTTGCATTGCCTCTCCAACCGCCGGCTCCATCCTTTTTAAATGCTCACTTGTACTGGAACACTTATATGCCATTTTAGGACTAGGGAAAGGATGAAGCGCTCCTTTGGGATCAGTCTTGCATCAGGTGTGTTTATACACACATTGAAGGTGTGCGCTTTCCGGGCTAGTGTGGTTTATTTCTGCTTCTTTTTAGTCTGGCTCCTCCCCTCCCTTAGTGCAGCTGCAGCAGCATGGTTTTCAGCTGCTTCGAGGGCATGCGTCATCTGAACACCATGCCCCTCAAAGCAGCTTGAAACCGCTTCTTTTGGCCTGTCTGTTTGATTCTTGTATTTCAGCCAAGAAATATTTGTATGGTCTTCTTCAGAAGCTGTTAAAAGAAAAGGAGGTGAAGAAAGTCCATGCAAGAATCATTTTAAAAGGCACAGAGTTAGTGTTAGCTTATACCTTATTTTCCTGCGTATAAGACTACTTTTTTACCTGCAAAATCTGTGGCTAAAGTGGGGGGGGGGTCGTCTTATACACCGGATATAAAGATAATGAGGATAGAGGTGCTAAAACTCTATATTTTGACTGGGAAAATGGGGGGGGTCGTCTTATACGCGGGTCATCTTATACGCCGGAAAATACGGTATATGCACACAATATTATCATTAAGAAAGACAGCCAATATGGTGTAGTGATTTGAGCACAGCACTATGATTTTAGAGACCAGGGTTTGAATTCCAGCTCAGTTATGGAAATCCATTTGCGACGATGGGCAGGTCATACTCTCTCAGACTCAGAGGAAGGCAAAGGTCTTTGAATAAATCTTGCCAAAAAAGAACTCTTGATAGGTTTAATCATAACATGGCAACAGAAAAGAAGCTAGAGGAGTATGTGAAAACATAGGGCCTTCAACGAATTATTAGACTTTCTAAAGTGATCAAAGGAGTTCCCAAAGAGGTCATCACTCACATGGTCATTGTGCTTGCTATAAATACACTTCTCAAATGATTGAATTTGTGAATTATAATACTGAAAATGCATATATTTAAAATATTTTAAATATATCATAATTTAATGTATGTGTTCCCTGTTGCAGGATGTCCCTTAACAGAGACCTTGCATTGGTAAAACATCTTGGGCTGCAAAGGTTCTGAAACATGTCAGTAATAGTAACAAGGAACTAGGGATTCTTTCACACTACAAAATTCTAGCACTATGACCCACTTTAATTGCCAAAGTTCCATCTGAAAGAATCATGGGGTTTGAATGTCTGAGAAGGTAATTTAGAATTCTCACTTAGCTCCAATGCCTCAGAAAAAAACAAACCCAAGGATTCTATAGGGTGCAGCCATAACAGTCAAAATTATACCTAGTTCATTAGATACCTAAAATGATACCTAATTCAAATATCAGAAAAGTAGTGAATATAAGAAATATATTAGAAATATAAGAAATCAGGATTTAGAGAAAGAGAACTAAACAGAAGTTCTCTTTGAGTGGAGGACAAGAGAAGAGAAGGAGCAAAAATTAACCAAAAGCTTCATTCAAGATTACAGGGGCTTGTGCACATAATGCTAGATCCTGGATCAGTACTATATGCAAAGGATTCTATGCTCACAGTATTATAAGAGTAAAATATAACATCTAGTATTTATATTATCTACTTGAATTATATATTTATTAAGAAAATTATGCAATCATTACATTTTATGGGAACAGATCAAAAGCACCATTTCATTTGTACCACTTGTAAGCATGTCCCACTCAGTTCATTTGGGCCAACTCAGGTAAGTGAGTAAAGGATTGAAGTTTTTCTAAGTCTATTTAGAACTGGTGGTGCAGTGGTTAAATGCCTGAGATGCAGCTACTTACTCACAAATCTTAAGTTTATGATTCCATAAGATGTTAAAGTGGAAGTATAGTAATACAATTGTTTGGTGTTAGTGAAAAAAATACCAGCCAGGGGCTCAGGGTTGACTCAGCCTTGCATCTTTCCTTAGGTCACTAAAATGAGTAGCCAGCTTGTTGAGGGCAATTAGCTTACACTTTGTAAAGTGAGAGTGTTTAAGTGCACTGATAAGTGGTATAGAAATGTATTGCTATTGTACTTGCTATATTAATTTTCATCATAATAGCTAGAAACTATAGCAATATATTGTAGTATAAAACATTATTTCAGGTTTCCAGCAACAAGCCATACCATTTTCCAGCAAACTTCATTTCATTTCATGTCTCTGCACCTACTTTTCCCATTTTTCTCCTTGAGTTCAGTCAGCATTCCATGTCCTCTGAGTGCTCTCTGTTCTGACTGAGCTGTTTACAGGTCATCCCACCTCTAAAGAGTGTGAACTACTACAATATTTAGGACTTTTCCAATTTGATATTCCTTCCTAGAAAGATGGTGCCATTTTAGCTACATATTGGTTGGCACTTGGAGAATAGAGTTTGCTGTTAGTATATATGATTAAGATATGGTTTTGTTCAACCAAAGTGAGATCTATTTTCAATTATTCACTAATCCAGATACACATCTTGTGATAGAAACATGTCACCTTCAGCAGCTGACAAACTTATTCTGAAAAACTGGCAAGAGTCTAAAGGGAATAAGCCTCAGCTGATTTATAAAGGTTAATCCCATTGGACAGAAATATCAGATTCATCTTCAAGGATTTTAACAACTGATTTTCTCAAACAATTAAGTTTAAAGATGGAAAACCATGTAGAGAATGTGAAATAGCAAGAGACACTACTTTCAATAGACTTTATGTTTGTGACCTATGTCCCTCATTTATTTTCATGTGGAAAACACTATGACCAATGCCCTATTCTAAATTAAAGATCCCCACAACTATGCTAGTTTCCTATCTACCAGTGGCTATTCTTTCTCTTTTCACTTCTTAAACAGGAATTGACTTATTTAAAGTATTCCTAAAATCAATGTTTGATAATGTACCCTGTGATAATTGACCCAATGACTGAAGTCACTTCAACATTATTAAATATTATACTGTGCATAACTTGAAAGACAGTTAAGAGTTTGCAACTCATTTAAAATTTCTTACATTCTTCTAGTTTAAATGAAGTAGAAAGACATCTGAACTTTCCAGTCATTTACCTACAGACTAATAAAGTAATAATTTATACTGTAATGGCAGGCAGCTCCAGCAATCATCAATATTGTAAACACTTCAGTGTTCTGCCAAATACATTTCTAAGTAATAAGATTTTTTTTAAAAATGAGATTACTGTGTAGGCCCTTTCATACTACACAATTATAGCACTATGATTCAACTTTAATTGCCATGGTTCTGTTATATGGCATTCTGCCACTGGCAGTTGTGGAAGAAATTTAGAATTCTAAGTAAGAAATCTCTAGTGTCTCACAAACTATGAATTCCATGATTCCATAAGATGTTAAAGTGGAATTATAGTAATACAATTGTTTGGTGTTGGTGAAAAAAAAACCCTCTTTCATTTCTTTACAGGTTTGTAAAACAGACTTGTTAGTTGTCATTTGTGATGACAAGGTTTAGTAATTATATCTCTGTAGCAGCTCACCCCGTTCATTTGCTTACTATCCCACAACTTTCTTTTAAAAAAATAAACAAAAAATAACTATTCCACTTTGTTGTTGTTAGCTACCTTGAGTTGCCCCTAAGTTATTGTGACACTCTGGATGACACACCTCCAAGAGTCCCCTGTGCTCCTAGACTCCTTGTGCTCCACTGCTCTGCTTAGGTCCTTTAAATTCAGAGTCGTTGGACAGAATATAACTATGAGGTCTGTAAGTTTATTTTTAGGTATATGTCATGAATAGTTGAATAGGTATACTTTTAGGTAGGTATATGTCATTATAGTAGAACAGATTGTAAGTATGTACAAAAATTATCTATATTGACCAAAAGCATGTATAAAACATTGCTTATAAATTTAATAATAGTATATATACTATATACTATAAATATATGGGAAGAATAATATAATTAATAACAATTATAGATCCAGAATTGGAGAAAGGGAAGTCAAATTGTATGTATATATGAAATAAATGTTTTTAGTCGTGTTAGATAGTTATGTGGTTGTATTGTCTGTAAATGTTTTTTAATGTCTTATTTGTTTGTATGTATGTATGTTTGTTATTATTTTTTAATAAATAAAACTTTAAAAAAAATCAGAGTCGCAACCTCCCTAATTGAGTCTATCCATCTAGTGTGTGAACTTCCTCTCCTCCTGCTGCCTTCCACTTTCCAGAATCATTGCCTTTTCTAATTAGTCTTTCCTTCTCATGGTGTGCCCAAAGTACAGCAACCTCAGTTTAGTCATCCTGGCTTCATGCGAGTTCAGGCTTTATCTGTTCTAGGACCATTTGTTCATGTTTTTGGCTGTCCATGGGATCCTCAGAACTCTTCTCTAGCACCATATCTCAAATAAGCTGATTATCTTTCTGTGCATTCTTCACTGTCCAGCTCTCACAACCATACATGGTGATGAGGAAAATAATAGCTTGGATGATCCTAACTTTAGTACTCTTTACACTTTAGGATCTTGTCTAGTTCTTTCATAGCTGCCCCTCCCAAACCTAGTCTTCTGATTTCTTGTCTACAGTTTCCACTCTGGTTAAGTAGACCAGAATATTTCTATTATCTAGGATGAATTCATGTACTTCATCCATGGTAAACATTATTGTTATCTTAATATTCAGCATTAAGCCTACCTAAGCACTTCCTTCTTTGACTTTTTTTAGTAATTGTTCCAGATATTTATTTTTTGCAAGTAGGATGGTGTCATCTGCCTCTGAGTCTAAACCTGCTCTGTGTATGGTATTTTCTATTAAAACATATTATTCATGATTTTTATTCCATTCTGCTGACACTATAAAATCATTTATTGCTATCCTTTATGACTACAGTGATTGTTTTACTTATGTGAGCCTCTAGTTCTGAAGCCAAAATTATACAAAACAAAGTAAAACAAAAAAAATTATTATTAATTAAAATAATGACATCAAGATATGTTAAATCAAACTCAAAATGTGCTATAAAGGGCAATAATCTGTTCCTTGACAAAACACATGTTTCTTCAATAAATGTGCAATTTATTTTTTCTTTCACTTCTATGTTCTCCGAATCTACTCTGCTAGGAATCCTTAATGCAGCATTTTTTCTTAATTTGCTAAGAGTAAATTCTATCAGGCATGGCTGCTGAACACCTCCTATGATTCATGAAGTCAGCATGTAGCAACAGAGGAGGAAGATTCTTCCACATCATATCTTCTTGAATTCTGCTTACACATTGCCATGCTTAGCTTTAATAATTTCTAGAAATATGTACATCTCCTTGTGCTGTAATAATATATACAGCTGCACATATCAACACTTCCTATGAAAGGCATGGTACCTCTTGTAAAAATAATACCATCCAGTAGGTGCTGTTCCTTATTCAAAAGGTGCCTTATTGTCACTAATGAGCCATTCCAAACATAAGAGTATTATATCACATGACCACCATTTTGAAAAGAAAAAGCAGGACAATTGCTATGTATGAAATTACAACAGTGGAACAAACCAATTTTCTATCATTTCCTACGTTTTGTTTCCACAATGGCCAATCTAGGAAAATCCAAAGCAAGACAGCACTTCCCTATTCCTGTGACATTCAAAGTCAAACTAGTGCTAATATTCCACTGTGGAATATCTGTTCCTTCCATTCACATTTCTCAAATCCAATCCAATCCCTACTAATTGATTCTTGGATTTGCATACATTTCATATAGACATGTTACTTAAGGCTTCTCTTCACTAGTTTTTGATCTTGCTAACTTGTAAGACACACATCCTCTCCCTGGCTTTCTCTTAACATTTATTAAACCCTTATTTATATGCAGTCATTTTAGGTTTGCTGTTAAGTCACCTTCTTTATTCATCATAATCCCTTTTGTTCACTGTGGAATCATGATACTCTTATTTTACATTTTTGACAGGAAGTCATGTAGGTGAAGAAAAGGATCTGAAAGTCTCCTTTGAACTTCAAAATATAAATTGGCACATCACAGAACACTAGGAAAACTTCAATTTCAACTCTTGAATGACTGAACAGAGCAAAAGCACAATTTTAAAACCAGCACCTTCAGTTTTGATCCATGAGCCACAGGAGAAAATCCACCTGGTCCAGGTGGGATGAACAACTCCCATTTTCCAAAATCCATTTTCTTGTATGGATGGGAAAATAGATTCCAGTTATCTGCAAGAAAGAGAAAGAGAAGGGATTGTATTAAACATGGAAAGTGTACTAAACTGCAAAATTCATCTATAAATCAGGAACATATAATTTTCAGCATCACTGTAATTTATGGTCAACAGATTTTGCTATTCTAGAACTGTTAAGCATCTTAAATACTGTTAAGTATTTTTTAAATATTGTCAGTGTCATTCTAAGGTAGAACAAGAGGTATAACCCACCATAAATATTAAATAATGGAGAAAACTTTTAAATGCAGGATCCTTAGTTCTCTTTAACAGTTTTGTGGAAGACAAACTTTACATGTCCTTCCTTATTATTTCCTCTTTTGGCCCCCTTTTTTCTTTTGCTTAGTCACTGCACTGCCTATTCATTTTCTTCATCTTTCTTTTATTTCCCCCATTGTCTTTATTTTACCTCTTCATAAAATCATAGAGTAAGAAGAGACCACAGGGGCCATCCAGTCCAACCCCCTGCCATGCAGGAACACACAATCAAAACATTTTCCACAGATGGACATCTACCATACTTCAAGGCAACATATTTCACTGTGAAGCAGCACTGTCGGTTTGTTTGTTTTTTTACTGTACCCAGTTCATGTAATTTTCCAGCCAATAAATAAATAATATAGCTGTTTGGGTGTAGACTACTGTTCCTACCGTTACCCTATTCACTATCTTCTTGATATTCCTTCAGTGGCCCACAATTCTATTCTTGTTTCCAGGTGTCACTAAAATAGCAATTTCTTGATTTCTTCTGACCCAAAAGAACTATAACTCCATTTCCCCTTTCCATTCCTGTCCAAGCCAAAAATGTCACATTCTCTCAATGTCTCAACTTCCTACTTCTCAATTCTCTAATTGGAATCCTTTCAACCTAGCTTTTGCCCAGATTATTGCACCCAAAATTCCCTTCACACATATGACAACCAACTTTCTCAATGTCTAGTGACATCTTTTCTTTTCTTCCCCCCACCCCCGTACCTTTGATACAACTGATCATGCAGGTCTGTCCTCTTAGCTCTGCTTCACAATACTCTCTTTCTCATTTCCCATCTTTGTTTCCTAATAATTCTTATGCAGTTTGTTTTTCCTCTGTGAATATATTAGAACTCTTCCCATATAACTCCATGATCAGTTAATTTAAACCCACATAACACAACAACACAGACAAACTGTAGCTTTATTTTATTGTTCCCCAATCTTTTGTCAACATTTCTGTAGCTGTCAACAGAGGACATGTGAAGATGATGTGTGTTTCATTTGCAAAATGAAAATATCTTTTCACCAATATAAAATATATTATGGCCACCTGTATGCAGTGCTGCCATGCAGAAATATTTTTATCCCACTTTGAACCATCAAGCCTATCTTTGAGCTTTTAAATATATACAAACAAGGCTTTTACTGTGAAGTATTAAATTCTAAGATACAGATTTTGCTTGTAGTCTTCTAGTTACTAAGCAATAATGTGTGTAAATAAAATATTCAGTGTCATTTACCAGAAGCTTTTCAGGAAACTATAATGTCAATACCGCCTCTTACATCAGTTTCAGCTTACTAATTGCCTTATGTACATGATTTACTAAGCTTTTAGAAGTACTAATTGACAAATCGTAACATTCAGATGTTCACTTAACAGTCGAAGTGTTTTCTTTGAGAGAGTAAAGGAAAATTTGGGTCAGCTCAAATGGATGTGTGTATTCATTTGAAGGGATGTTCAACCCTTTAAATCATCTATCTATTTACAGTGATTACCATGAATTTCATAGAGTTTTCTTAGGCAAGGAATACTCATATGTGCCAGTTCCTTCTTCTGAAATATAGCCTATAACACTTGATGTTGACTGGTGGTTTCCTATCCAAGTAGTAACCAGGATTGATCTTGCTTAACTTCCAGGATCAGACAGGGCGTGGTGCCTTGTTGTTACTGTTGTACATCTTCAAGTCATTTCCACCTTCTGGTTACCCTATCACACGGTTTTCTTGGTAAGTTTCTTCAGAGGGGGTTTGCAATTGCCATCCTCTGGACAGAGTACAACTTGCCCAGGATCATCCAAAGGGTATCATGGCCAAGCCATGATTTGAACCCTGGTCTTAGAATAATAGTCCAATGCTTAACCCACTACACCACATTGAAAATCAAGGTGGAGCTGGTGCTTATTCCCACCCTGTTGTGTCATGAGTACATGGAAGCTAAGCTATTTTCCTGCTCTGAAAATAACAGTAATAAGAAATAAAGACTGAGCATCCATCATATTAAGTTCACATTATACAGAAGTGATACTAAATCTTTCAGAAAAGAGAAAGAGAACATTTAGCTCCATTTTTGTGTTTTGTGCTATTCTGGGGATAGGCATATGCCAGAGTCCAGTTTTCTCCAGAGTTCAAGAAGGCTACAATGCACACTCACAGCCTTCATTTAGGATAACTAGAAGTGGCACCATATCATTCTTGGTCACTTTTCAGGACCTGGGGGCAGGGGAAGGTTCTTGCTATTTCGATACAAATTCTCCTGAAATAGCATTTAAAGGGGGTTCTCATTAATTCTTTTTCTCCAAAAACCAAGGAGTGAGGATTTTTTTAGCCAAAAGATGTGGGTTTGGTGAAAAAATATTGGGGGTCTTTTGGGTATCAATGGGGTACAGAGGGCTGCATTGTTCGCATGCAACCTAAGCACAAATCCCATCTTGATGCTATTCCCTCAGCTCTTCCTTCTGTGGTGTCCTAGCAGTTTTCTTTAACCTTTGTTCTTCTCCTGAAAGGGTCCTGATGGTGCTATTATTTTATTAACAGTAATAACAATAAAACATTAGTCATGCACATGTTCATTTAAGCCAACCAGAACCCTACTTCAGCTGAGGGACAAAGATTAATATGTTCATGTACAGCTTTCCCTGACAGAATCAGCAAACAGATGTTGATCATCATATTTTATCAAAGATACTTCAAAATCAACATTTTCCAATATTTTGCTTTTATTTACTTAATAGCTCACACGTATTCTTGGACACAACAGAGGAAAATAGTGTTGAATTAAAATTATTGTTGTCAGAAAAAGGTGCAACCAGACATTAGCCAAAGAAAAACAAACAAATATCTCAAATAATAAATATACACAGTGCATAGAGTAGATGTTAAAAAAACAAAACTTCCCCCCTCCTTCAGTAAGGGTATAGAAGGACTCCCTAATTTTTCAGGAGTGAACTGAAACATTTTAAAATTTGAGAAGCCAGCTAGGCCACCAATACAAATTGGCTTTCATAGGGACATGGGTAATCACAAATTCAATGCTATTTTCCTAGGAAATTGCATGGAAGACAGAGATTAGGGCTGAGTCACAAATGTCTAACTTCATATTTTGCCCTACAGAGAACAACAGCCATTTCCAGATAGAAAACTGGCCATACAAATACAGAAACACACACAGAATGTGAAAGCAATTTACCCATGCCATATAGAACAAGTGGGGAAGCTGCCAAATTCTCAAACTGCATCAAAATGGCCTTAATATCTTGATTGCTTGGTTTTGCCCTTTCTCAAAGTTTTTTTTTTAAAAAAAACCTATTAAAAACTGATTTGGGGGCAAAAATTAGTATAACCTATCTAAGGCCTAAAGCAAACAAGCCAAAGGATTGTGCTGCACCATTTGCATTGGGATCACAGCGACCGCACATGGCCAGTTCTGATCTGGGCCATTGCCACGATCTTGAACCGGGCCGCTGGAAGGAGAGAATTCTATCTGCTCAATCTTGGCCCAATTCTTTCAAAATGACACAGCATCAGCGCAGCTTCCAACCATGTTCAGGGCATGCATAATCTAAATGCCACACCCCCAATGAGCCCTGAAGCTGGTGCTTTTGGCCCATCTGCTTCAGGCCAAAGAGGTGTAGGGAGAAAAATAGGCTCCTCTTGCCTTTGCCATTGACCACACATGCAACATACAAACAGACTAACATGCCACCTCCCAAAATCTCACACACTGCAGCAGCAAATTCTCACCTAAACAACAACAACAACAACAACAACACCATAAAACATAAAATCCCTGTGAACAAGGCAGTATCCTTTCCAATGCTCCAAGGCTATCCTTTTATCTCATAAACATCCCTTGACTCCTTGGTCTTGACACCTGCCCCTCATATACCCTCATTCCACTTCCTTTTAAATTAATTAGGGTTGGGATCCCCAATGTCTCTCTCTTATATATGTTTTGTCTTTGGTAGCACTATTATCTGCATTTTTATTCTTGTAAATTCATTCAGCCAGTGCTCCTTTTTGAAACAAGAGAACTTTAACTTTATTTACAAGCATATGTTAAGATTGTATCTTTTTCCAGGTTGTTTCACAGACCATATGGTTATAGTAGTTACATACTTTAATAGTTAGAAGTTGTTTATTATTCAGGTCCCTCACAGAACTCCTTCAAGCCTAAACTTAATCTTTTCATCTTATGCTATTTCTTCCCATTTAATATAACTATGAATCCTGTAAGGTACATTGTCCTGAATTCCAATTAACAGCACTCAGAACAGAACAAATCTAAAACTCTCCCCTATCACTAAAAAACCTCTTCACTTCTCACAGTTCTGACCATCTACAACTGATTCATCCCTTTTATAGCCACTCCTCCCACACCAGCCACTCCCCTTACAGCCAGGATTGGCTGTTGGGAATTCTATTCTGCCTGGTGACTCATGACACCCCCACAACTGATCCATCACACACACACACAGACACACACACACACACACACCTGCTTTTAGACCACACAGTTAGAACTGTCAAGCAACTGAGTGTGCAGACAAAGTAATTTGGAAGCTTTCTTCCCTTTGCAGAGAAGAACACCCAGCAACCTTGGAGCTGTCTGGATGTTTCAGGAATGCATCCTCCCAGTCTCCAATGAAACAGACTGAAGCCAAGTTTAAACTCCAAAGAGGCACATTTATTCTTCAGCTGCAATATGTACAAAGAAAACTATATACAATCACCACTGTTCTGGAACAACAGCAATAAGAAGAGCTAACCAACCATCTAAGCTGAGCTGAGCTATCCTGAGCAATCAGCAGCAGAGCAGAGCACACAACACAACAAACTGTGATCTCAGTGTTTTATAAACACTTGCCTTGTAGCCTCTAAGTCCAGCCTCTTCCTGTAACTTTTCCTGTGTGACATGGATTGATGTTCCCCAAACATGATGACATAATGTGTTTACAACTTGTCTACATGTTCTCAGACACATCCTGACCTTGGACACTATTAACTTGTTTTGAGTACCAGCCGCTGACAACTTTCCCAACTAGAAAGCTGTAAAGTGACCTGCAGTACCCTCTGCCACTTTCCCACATCTGGACATTTATACTCAGGTTACAAATCCCAACAAGAACACATGCATGCCAAATTAAATTGAGTTTTGTTACTTTTGCTGTTCACTCCTATGCTAGGTGCAAGGTCTTTTCTTTTTCTTCTTCGCTCTTTCAGTGATTGTTGTTTGCTTGTTTTGCTACTCTACGTTGTATTTTGTATATCTGTCCTTTGGTAAATAGCTTTAGTAACTGTTTTAAATGTGAGAAATGATGATATTAATAATAATATTTATTTAGACTCAGCCCCTCTGTTAAAAACAATCAGGGCGGCTTACAACGGATTAAAAATTACATCAAGAATACAGAATAAAAGCCCCCAAACCTCACCCTCCCCCCGTAAAAAAGCATTAAACAGTATATCATAAAACCAACATAAAATCACAAGGAAAATTAAAATAGTTTAAAATAATTCCAAGCAAACAAAAGCCGAGGGCAAGCCAAAAACTGAAAGAGGTAAGGTGGCGCAACTCCTGAGGCCGGGAATCTAACCAGGAAAGGCCTGCCGGAAGAGATCCACCTTCACAGCCTTTTTAAAGCTGTTTAGGCTCATAATTTGATGGATCTCGTCTGGCAGGCCATTCCATAATCTGGGGGTGATTACCGAAAATGCCCTCTGGGAGGTTTCAGACACCCTAGATTTTAATGGCTGAAGCAAATTCCTCCCAGACGACTGGAGTGCATGAAGAGGATTGTATGGGAGGAGGGGGTCCCAAAGATAGGTTGGACCCAAGCCATTTAGGGCTTTAAAGATTAGGGTTACTATTTGTCCCAAAAAAGTGGAACCTTCCCAGTTTTGATGCTTGAGGAAATCTCCTGGCCCGTTTCAGATCCCTGTTCTGGTTTTCAAGGCAGCTGAATGGGGCTGCCAAGTAAGGCCCCATTGGGAGAGCAATGGCTGCCATTCCTTGGATGGATCATGGGAAGTGGCTGTGATTGGCCAGGAGGAGCTGGAAGCCTGCACCCTGCATATGCTCACCCAATCACAGCCACTTCCCATGATCCCAGTGTCCCCTGGGAAGGAGAGTCTAAGGAACAGCAGCCATTGCTCTCCCAATGGGGCATGATTAAAAGCAAGCTCCCAAGATATTTTGCACCTCTCCCCACCTTAGATAATGAACCTCACTCTCCTGCATAACTTCTACATCACAATCTTGCTAAGCAATGATGAGTCCTTTTTTGTTCTGTTTTGTTTTTCTTTCCATTTTGAAACAAGGAAACTTGGCTAAGCATTCTGGAAATCAAAGTACAGCTCCAAGAACCCTGCTCTTTTTCTTGTGAAAGAAAGTCTCTCTCTTAAATGAGGTCCAGAGAAAATATAATTGTGATGCAAAATGGGTAAAAGAGTAAAGTAAGGTTTACACATTAAATTCATGTATTATATGTAAAATATGCATATGCATACATACAAAATATATTAAATATATATCATATTATATCAGATGAAAGACAGTATTAGGAAATCATAAAATTTTGATACTGTAATAACATAAATCATTATTATTATTAAGTATTTAGGCCCCGCTCTTCAGCCAAAAGGCTATCAGAGCAGACCACTTCATGGTGTATAAACACACTGTTTGGAAAATTAATAAAACTATAATAAATAATAATAATAATAATAA
>JAIPUX010001232.1:117667863-117678538 GCA_020142125.1 Phrynosoma platyrhinos
CTCTTAGGTAGGTCCCAAAGGGTGCTGCTCGGGGACAGCAGCTCCAGTAAGAGGAAACTCACTTGTGGGGTCCCTCAGGGAGCTAATTCGTCCCCGATGTTGTTTAACATCTATATGAAGCCGCTGAGTGAGATCATACGGAGTTATGGTGCTGGGTGTTATCAGTAGGCTGATGACACCCAAATCTATTTCTCCGTGTCTCGTTCGTCAGCCTCGAATTCCAGTGACGTCTCCTCTCTCAATGAATGTCTTCAGGCAGCAACGGGCTGGATGAGGAAAAACAGATTGAAATTGAATCCAGACAAGATGGATGTGCTCACGGTAGCGGCCCTGAAACCAAGAATTGGATTGCAACCTCCAGTCCTGGATGGGGTCACACTCTCCTCCAGTGACTGTGTTCACTCCTGATGACAAATCAGATAAATGTGACAGTCACGAGAGCCTGCTATCAGCTTTGGCTGATACGCCAGCTGCACCCTTTTCTGGAAGTAAGGGATCTCGAGACTGTTGTGAAGGCGCTGGTAACCTCATGCCTAGACTTCTGTAATGCGCTCTACATTGGGCTACTCTTGTGCCTGGTTCGGAAACTACAGTTGGTTCAAAACATGGCAGCTAGGCTTGTGTCGGGAACATCCAGGAGGGACCACATCACTCCAGTTTTGAGGTCCCTCCACTGGCTGCCAATTGGTTTCTGGGCCCAGTATAAGGTGTTGGTTATTACCTTTAAAGCCCTAAATGGCTTGTGTCCAAGCTATCTCAGAGACCGCCTCTTCCCATACATCCTCCCTGCACTCTCTGGTCCTCTGGGAGGAACTTGCTGCAGCCTCAAAAATCTAGGCTTGCGGCAACCTCCCAGAGGACTTTTTCTTTTGTCACCCCCAGACTCTGGAACAGCCCCCCGGATGAAATCCGTCAACTAACATCCTTTGACAGCTTCAAAAAGGCTGTCAAGACGGATCTCTTCCAGCAGGCCTTCCCAGACTAAAATAATATAAAATTTATTTATATACTGCCCAATGGTTGCCAAATCCGGGTTGTTTACAGCATAAAACACTTACAATAAACAACATATCCCTCCCCCCTTAAAACAGTATTAAACAATGACATAGTTAAAATCCTGGTGACAATATCCCGGCCTCAGGATCTCCCACCCCCCTCCTCCTCAGCAACATAGCTCCCCTTTTTAGAACTGTAGTTACAGGGGATTAAATTGGTTGGTATTATTTTTGGTTTTTAATTTGCTATTGTGATTTGTATTGATATACAGTTTAATAACTTTTTAAGGGGGGAGGGAAATATATTGTTTTATGTTATACGCTTTTAATGCTGTAAACCGCTCGGATTGGTTCGCCAAAAGGCAGTATAAAAATAAATTTTATTATTATTATTAACACTGGAAGGTGATAATTAAAGGAAGGATGGCACGTGTACTTACATTATGGGAATGTGACAACAGGCAACAACTTCAATAATCATATGATCAGAAAAACCCTAATAAAATTTGGATTAAGTACAAGAATTTTATATACACCAAAACCCCAAGATAGGTCTCACCACAGGAAGCGTTTCACAAGGAAGAAAAACTATATAAAGGGAAGTGGCTCACATATGAAGACATCCTAACTAGGAAAGTAAAAGGAGAAAATATCAAATCACTAAAAGATCTTCAAAAAGAAGGAGTAGGAATACAATGGTATCTCAAAATAAAAGAAAGATTCAAAAGAGATAAGTACATAATAGGAATAGAACCAGAAAGAAAAGAGTTAGAAAAAAAGGGGAAAAACATATATCTCGGTTATACAAGATGCTGTTTGATATTGTATTAAAAGAAGAGTCCATAAAGGAGTGCATGATAAAATGGATGCAGGATATTGGAGAATATATTTCGCTAGATATCTGGAAAGAAGTATGGACGAAAAATTTAAAATTCATCAAAAGTGCATACTTAACAGAAAACTACTATAAAATGTTCTACAATGGCATATGTCCCCTCAAAAACTGGCCAAATTAAAAAACAAAGACAAAAGCAATTGTTGGAAATGCTATCAAAACAATGCCAATTTAATCCATGTGTGGTGGAAGTGTAAGTCAGCAGTCAGAATTCTGGAAAATAATACAAGGAACATAAAATAATACAAGGAACATGAACCCTAAACTGTACTTATTGAATCTAACAGAAGAAATAAAAAGTAAAATAAGTAAGGAAGAAATTGGTATTGTTTTGTATATGAATAGTATTTTCTAAATATTGGAAAAAGATAAATGAGGATTTAGAGGAAGAGTAGCTAGCAAAGGTAAATGATTTGATAATTGTGGATAAATTAACAATGATGATCAAAGATAAATCAGACCAACAATTTTGTACGAAATGGAAAAAAAATAAAGGAACTATGGAATCAGTTATTGATAAATATTAAGGGACTATCTGATCTATAATATTACTAGAAAAAACTTATGCTACCTTAGTGTATTTTACCTTATTTACGTTAATACTAGGTTATAATTACGATTGTATAAGATAATTCAACTACTTTATTGCTAAACCCTCTCAGGAAATAAGAGAATGTATGAAGATTTATTTTAACACAATAAAAATTAAAAAAACAGCAATTAATGTATAAAGTTAAAACAGTAAACATTAAAAATATAAATGGCTATATAAACCACAAAACAGTACAGCACATTATTAAAAGCCCATGCCATTCATGTCTAAGTTAACTGAAATCAATACTTTTAATTGATATTTAGGTAGAAAGCAACCTTCAGAATTGCCACCTTTTGATTGTCAACCCTGCACACCATGAATTTCAGCTGTCCATACTGCTGTTTTGAAAGCATGTCAACCCTATTTCCAAGTGATAAGAATGTGGACAGCATTTAGATATTTAATGAACAAGCTGTAAAGAGCTCTTCTTCCCCATTATGGAGGTGCAAGAGAAACTCTGTAGGTTGAGTTGGCACTGTTGTTACAGCAAAAAAAACAAAAACATTATCAATATACAAATGTGAGTTCTCAAGATTGTTTTGCGAGGAAATAATGAACAAGAACACCCAAGCTAGAAATATGTTTCTCTTTCTCATTGAACATGTAGCAATTATAACCTACTGCATTTGTGGTATGAAAGCATCTAACACCTTTAAGCTAGTACAATGACATGGAATGGTCAGAAAACATTCCAACTTCACAGAGAACTATCAACAATGGCATTCCAACTTCTAGGATGGAAAGCAAATATCTCATTGGTTAAAGGAAGGTTTGGAGACCAAGGATTTGAAAAAAGATCCCAGGAAATAGGAAATCTCACAGTCACATCCACAATTAAGAAAACTGAATGAAGGGTTTAGAGCAGGCAATATCAAAAAAGATGAATGATCAAAGCTAACTGAACATCTTAAGGAAAAAGCAGAGTACACAGGAACTTAAGGAATTTAGAACACCAAAGGAAGGGCTTTAGTCATGGACAGATGGAAAAGTACAGACCTAAGGCACAATGGGTTAAAAAAGTATATGCAAACTGAAACAGACATGGTTCATCACTCTCATCTTTTAAACTTTGGATTGAGAGTCTTTGCCACTTCTCAGCTAATATGTATTCTGTCTGAGGTTCCGTTATCAATTTATGACCATCTGAGTGCCCAATTCATGATGGTGATTGATAATGGAACTCCAGACAGAATCTAGATTAGCTTATAAATAGCAAAGATACTCAGTCCCTCAGTCTAAGAGATAGGTATGGGGAAACACACCTGTTTAAAGTGGCATTCTAGACAAAACATCAGCCTACAATCCCTGGATATTCACATGAGAAATGAGCAGATGTTTCTATATCCTTTAGGCTATTTATTATTTATTATATGCATTATATTATATACATTCCCTTTAGGAAGAAACACAAGATATATCAATGCCTGGGTACAGAGCTTCATCCCATTACATGGCATGGGATGTAAATCATCATACATTCATTACATCACATCATATGACCATTAAGATGTTACACTTTCATTACACCATTAACAAACAAAATGGAGTTTCTACCATCACTTTGGAATTGTAACTTGGCAAATCCATAGAGCAGCAGAAAGCAAGCAAGTGGGGAGGATTAATTTCTCATATTGATTTGAATCAGCCACTTCTAGTATGTATATCATGAATGAGTTCATTCAGCAAGCTCATTAAGGACATAAGTTTTGTACACAGCAAATTTCAATAACTGGTGTTTTTTTCAGATAAAATTTCAATTTACCTTATCACAAGAGATTATCTGAATGACCTGTATTAAATTGTCATAACAGTAAACATTGGAATGCAATAAATAGTATCTCAAACTTGATTCTGAATTTGTTATGCCACTTTACTTTGTTTTCCAAGCAAGGCTACAAGTAAGTTACAGAATTAATGTATCACTATAAATTGTATTGAGGATAACAGTTCTATAAACAGAAATGCCCTATGATGCTTTCTAAACTTTTATAGGCCTGCCAACCCAAGGTAGAACTAGCCCAGTGTCAGCCAGGAAGGCAAAAAGCATAATGCCTCCTGGATGATGTTCCACCTATTGATTTTACCTATTCTTCCTCTCTCGTGTCTAAAATAAAGTTGAAGAAAAAGCCAAATCATACGTAATATGCACACAGAATTCAAAGCTTGGAAAATTTACTTTTTTAAGACTAGAACCCCCCCCCCCTCCATTACCCAGCCAGTTTGGCCAATGAGTATATTAGGTAGGGTATTCTGATAGTCCTAAAGAATAACTTCCCTGTTATCTGCTACACATGTATTGTTTAACATAGCAATGCCATGTATTGCTTTGTTTTTAAACCTGGCTGAGCAAAGCTGTCTTCATCTGGGGCCAGAAGGTAAATAAAGAAAGGGTAACTACATACTTTATAGTTCAGAGTCCCACAAATGGAGTGTAGTTACAAAATAAACCTCCTCAGCACACTAGAATGGAAAACATTTTAGGGTAGAGGCAGGATGATATACGGCAATGGTTCTCGGTCTTTGGTCCTCCAGATGTTTTAGATTTCAGCCTCCACACTCCCTGACCACTGGCCAAGCTGCCTACAGTTTCTGGAAGATGAAGACCAAAACATCTGGAAAAATGACTTATTCAGACAATATGATCCTTCAGGTACCCTGGATCAAAACTACCTGAAGCTTTGTGGGTATAATTTGCACTTTGAATTTTGCATCAAAGTATACCTTCAGTAAAGGGGTATTTTCATCATTCCAGGTTGTCTAAAATGAGTGTAAAAGTTTTAGAACAGCTATATTCCTAATTGCTGTTGCATTATGTTCAAACTGACGTTTTTAAAGTTTTTTGTCTTCCATAAAGAACACATATAGAAACCCAATCTTGATGCAACCAAGACCTGGGATACTGGAGAACATTAGTTACACTGGCATACCAGGCTATGCTAGGCCAAGACTCCTAGCCATTCTCACAAACAGTCATCAACAGTCATTTATCTCATATCATAGACCGTTCAGTAGGAACCTATGCAGACATAGCTGGACTGAAAGCCAAAGCCACAGAAAATTATTTCATCCAATTTTTATTAAAGTGTAAGAAATGGGGAACTGCTGGCCAGAAGAGAACCATAATTATTCACATCCAGCATCTCCTTCATCCCACAATTCAATAGAGTACAAGCTGTGTAGAGAGGCATTATGTACCTTGTCACTGTTAATAAAGTTACATTTATGAGCTTTCCAAAGAGTGTTCATTATTAAGGCAAAATGGCCAATGTATACATTTTGATGTAAACTAGGTGACCAAAATAAAATTTTATCCTATTATTGCTCCACAGATAATTGAATATTACCATCAACACAGTTAACATTGCATTGCCTTCAAGAAAACTGGTTCCCTTCTTGTTGCATACAACAGTCGCATGTTATCTCTCTATTTTCCTTTCCAGGCCAATAGTGTAGAATGGCAAAAGGAGCCAACATGTGGCAATTCTTGCCTAAGAAGACTAGATTTTGTGACAAACTTATTACCACATCACCACAATAAATAGTGTTAGCATTACATAGAGTTCTTACAATCTTAATTGTTCTTGAAAAATTCCACTTCCATGCCAAGACTACAGTGGAAATAAAACAACATTTGTCTACAATGAAAAGATATTTTTGTCACATTCATCATTCACCAATCTACAGACAAAATAGTTTTAGATGGGTAGTTTCCTCCTAAGTTATCACTTTGGTTTCAGCGTTGCTCTTTCCTCCTAGGTTATCACTTTGGTTTCAGCATTGCTCAAGAGGAAGTTTCAAAGTAACTCCTTGATCACTCTGTCCACACTAACTAAAAAAAAAAAAAAAGATTCCAGGGATATCACCTCCTTTGGCTTTACTGATATTTATAATAAACAAATCTTCCACACCAGAGAGGCACATGTGGTTTCCACATGATGCTGTACTGTGGTTTTCACATGATTTCATGCACAGTTGTACAAAAACCGCTTACTAACAGAAAGTAATGGAAATCATAGGATTACTTAGGTGCCTTCAAAAGTATGCATAAGGCCATTTATTGCACAAGCACAGTTGGGTCTGTGTAACCTCCTGCTGTTGCCCTGAATCAATCCCTATATTGCCAAAATTCATTATGCCTCTTAATATTTCTAAAGGAAAGATTCAGAAAGAAGAAGAAGAAGAAGAAGAAGAAGAAGAAGAAGAAGAAGAAGAAGAAGAAGAAGAAGAAGAAGAAGAAGAAGAAGAATTTGTACCCCGGGGCAGCTAACAATGTTAATGTTAAATGTTAAAATACAGAGATACAATTATACACCCCAATACCCACCCAAAATTAATTATATTATGGTGCCTTCCAGTTTCACACCGTTCTGTCCTCATGAAGGGCTTGTCAGAGCTACTATCTCTAGAGTTCTATAAAAAGCTAACAGAAACATTGATTTTAGATTTATATCCTAAGTTGCCAGGTATGTCAAGGAGAGATCTATTAAGCATTACTTAAATCACCATGCACATTAGAATAAGGGCACATCAATGTCAGGCACAATCTATTTTTAAGCCTTCTGAAATAAAAGCCCATTTTTATTAATTTTCAACTGATTTTTTTTTTTTTTTTTTTTTTGCATTTTAAAAGGTTCTCACTGGACTTGCAATTGATCAGCATGTTATTTTAATCCTCTTTCTTAAATAGCAGCCCTACGATGCTGCCTCTGTATCACCAGCTTCCTTAAATGTAGCTAATGGCTTCTTAAGACTTTGAATAAGAAGAACACATACAAATCAAGAAGGGGGACACTGGATTTGTTATCTAAAATTAACCATACGCATTATATCCAAGACTGACATTCTAGAACATAGATGGAAAATTCATCATGATTCCCATCACAGTATCATATCATGAAGGAGCTTTAATTAGGATTGTGATTCAGAAGTATATTATGAGCCTTTCAGTAGGGTATAGTAGAGTAATGCTTAGTTACAGGTATGCATGCACACAACCTCTAATCCCTACCTGATATTTTTAATCATTTTAAACTTTTTTAATTATTTTTTAAAAAAATGTTAAGTTCATTTTATTGTAAGCTCCCTATAGACCAGGGATCGGCAACCTACGGCCCATGGGCCGGTTCCGGCCCGCTCCCCCGCTTACCAGCCCCCCCGACCCGTCACTGCCGCCTGCCACCGCTGTTGTGAGTTTTGGCCGCCACGCAGCCGCGCACGTCGCACGTCGCACGTGCCATTTTGTTTTCCAAAATGGTGGCCGTGACACATTTGCGCATGCATTCCCTCCCCCGGCCTGCCTACCCCTGCTATAGACCTTCAGACAAAGAACTGGATATAAATATTTAAATAAAAACACCCCACATTTATTTGGTATCCAGCCTCATCTCAAGTACTTACAGAACAAAAGGTATACATTCCGTGTCATGTCTATATTGCCAAGTACCAACTTTTACATCACAATGAAATACAAATACAAAATCAGAATGATTTTTTAAAACATACACACACAATACACACTATCTGGCTTGCAATCTGATTTTGTTAATAGAAGAGACAAAATATTGCCTTACAAATTGATCCAAGTCTCACAAAGATTCATTACTATGCATTCCTGCTTCTCTAAGGTATAAATCAGAGCAAGCGTAGCAAAGTGGACTCTGCCAATGCCTTCAAAAAGCTTTAATAATACTCCAGAAGCCAAACGAACAAAAGCTTAAGTCATCATTAAGAATGTGAAAGAACATTTACAGTATGAAGTAGCTAGATATATTAACCATCCCTCCCATGCACAAGGTAATTTGTCAATGGAGCTCAGACACATCAGCATCTATTAGAACACTTTTGTAAATGGTAGGTTCAAGTTGTCAGCCTTCCAAGAATGCTTAATATATTTCTGAGGCAACTGCCCCTTGTCTACCAGTGAAGCCTTCTATAATTGCCACTAAGAAGAGCCTTCTGAGGGTAACATAGATATGAATGCTAACTTTTCATGACAAAGAGGCAATCATGACACCATTCAGGGTACTAGTCATTTAGAGAGAGAGTGGATATGGTAGAAAAAAAAACCCAGCCAGTTTCAGTTCTTGGCAGCACTAGCTAGAAAAATAAATAACACACATAGGAGGAATCCAATGAGAAGCCCTTGGTTAGTTAATGTCAGTTGGGGTGAATGGATGAATAGTCTACAATGTATAAATACAAACCCAACTATTTGAACATGGAATATCAATAATGAATTTGCGACATTACAGTGATGAAAATATACACTGGATAATGTAACGTATTAAGGAATTTCAAAAGAAAATCATGTGTTTATAGACTATAGTAAAACTTGATAGTACAGAGCACAAAAAAACTATGATTTTTTTCTTAAAGATATGGCTATACCACAACCTTTGATTATTTGATGCATAATCTGTCCTCGGGTCAAGAGCCTACAGTTAGGACAGAATATGGAAAAATTAAACAGTTTCCAATTGGCAATAGAGCATGGCTGTATTCTATCACTGTATCAATTTAACATGTATGCCAAAAATATGCATAAAAGCAGGATTAGAGTTGGAAGGAGGTGGTGTGAAAACTAGAGAAAGGAACACGAGCTATCTAAGATTTGCAAATAACACCATATAAAAGAAAATAATGATTTGGAAAAAAAAATATTGGAGCAGGTGATACAAAATTATTCATGCATAGTACCTTGACTTTTAAAGCAAATATTTTTTTCTCACTATTTCTAAGGTAGATCAGATTAAGCAATTTGACTGTTCTCATTTGGATCTTTTGTAAATGGGAACCTTCCAGATGTAGTGCACATCTAAGATGTGCCTTATATGTAGCCTAAAATGTAAAAGGATACATTTGCATGAAAGCAATGTAAGAGACAGAAAATTTGGACCAAAACAATGGTGCCCGTGGTATGTATCTTGTGACAAACTCCTATATTATAAATAGAGCAACAGCATCTCTCAACTCTAGGGCCGTGATGGTGAACCTATGGTATGTGAAGTCACGCAAAGCCATTTTCTTTGGCACGTGAGGGCAGAATAGAGGAAAAACAGGTGCACACCTGTTCCTCCTGTTCCCAGCCATCTCGAGGCTTCATCTGGCTCTGGAGAAGCAGCTGAGGGCCCAGGAGGAGGAGGGGGTGGAAGTCCTGCCCCCAGCACTGGGTAAGACCCACCAGGATGCTTTTTATTTTGGGCACTCGGTGCCTAAAAGATTTGCCATCACTGCTCTACCCTGCTCTCCCCCATAAAAGTGTGACTCAAAGTGGCTAATTGGGACTCAAAACTGCTTAGGTTAATCTCCCTCCCCCCCAAAACGCCCCTTACTAGAAAAATTTTTTAAACAATACAGTTGGTTTCAGAAATATACATCTAGAAACTGGTGCCAGTTTAATGTGCTTCTGTGAGCCTTCAATTTGTTCTTGACTTAGGGTGACACTAATGTGAACCTGTCATGGGCTTTTTTGGCAAGGTTTGTTTGCCATTACCTTCCTCTGCCACAGAGACTTGCCCAAGTCACCCACCAGATTTCCATGGCCAAGCAGGGTTTTGAACCCTGGTCTCCTGAAGTTCTAGTCAACATTCGAATCATACACCACACTGTGTGCCAGTTTATTGTGACCTTACCTATAAACATGTCAATCCTACTTTTAAGTTTATTACATTTTCTCTTTTAAAAACAGAGAAATAATTCACCAAACCAACACAAATGCTTTAAGTCAATGTGGCACCCATTTACGTTACTGTGGTGTGCACTCCTGCCACCATTCACCTTTAGCACTGACTTTCTGCATGGCAGTCCTGTGGGAACTCGTTGTCCCACCCCCGCCACCAAATTATGTGTACAGGACCCACACTATTCTTTGTATGATGTCCCACACCAAAACTTTAAAATATAAGTAGTGTGGTTTGTTTTAAAAACGTAGGCCAAGTGATGTTTAAATAAGAACAAAAGTTTATTTTAAAACAGCATGGAATAACTATAACTTGTATCAAAGCTTGTTACTGTAGGCTTACTTGGTTACATATAACAACATTTGTTTCCACTTCACTTTGAATAATTCAGCCACACTGGCTAACAATATCTCTCAGGAGAGAACACTACAGCAACTCCCTTCTTTGGAGTCCTGTATGTGATCCGAGTAACTAACAAAATTACAGTTCCCTCAGGAACTCCCCAAAACAC
>JAIPUX010001232.1:117678638-117694068 GCA_020142125.1 Phrynosoma platyrhinos
AAAATGAAAACAGGAAGGAAACCAAAAACAAACATCAGATGGCATCAGTTTGAAACCCATCTAAGGAGCACAACTTAAGAACCCATGATACAGACTGTTAAGAGATTATAAAATTCAGCCATTTGTTAAAATTAGTCTCTTGAAACACTCTCTTCATTGTCAACTCCAAAATAAGATTCTTCAAACAGGCAGCATCCGAAGACTTTTCCATAGGCTTCTTAACACCAATTCCCAATGTTATATTAACATGATCTTTTATTTATTTAAGTCATTAGCTATTTCAAAACCTTAAGAGCCAATGATGGAAGTTTGAAATGCACATATTAGTACATTCATCAATATGCTTTAATACAATCCAAGCTCACTGCCATGCTTTCAAGCAACAGAGCATAATCAGTGAGATAGCTTCTGCATACTAATTTGAAAAAGCAGACTCCCTGTAGACTTATATTACAGAATTAAAAGCATAAAGAATCACACACAAAAGTGTTTATTCATTTGCTTCTATGCAATGAAAATTCAATTAAATTCAATGCCACACTGGTATAGCTCAAGCAATCAGAAATGCTGGGTGACAAGAGTTTCCTAGTACACTGTGCTGATGTACAGTGTTTGCAAAACACTAGTATTAGTATTAGATTTTTGCTTTCTGAAAGACAAAGTACTGAGAGAAGCTTTACCCTTCTGTTCTCACATCCAAAGCCAAAAATAAATAAATAAATAAATAAAAGTACACATGTGCTGCAACACAGGGGACTTCAAGCAGGATGGCAATCAAAGCACAATTATGTTTCTTATGCAGTTTACGTTTCATCAAATATGCACCCAACTATTACAATTATTCAAAGAACACTAACATTTGATAGGTTGTTATATTTCACAAGAATGTTGCTTGATGCCTTTCATTTATTTTTTTACCATTATTACACTCACGGTGTGTAATTCACTTGTTTGAGGAAGAAACAGTACTCTATTTTATATATTAATACCAAAATGTCAGGTTTTCCATTGACACATTAGAACTCTTTATATGCACAGTCTTTGCTTAAGACCTAAATGAAACTGTTTTCTGTGGAAGGCGGGGGGGGGGGGGGGGGGGGGGGGGGGGAGCTAGGCAATACACAATCCTCCCATCCTCTCAAGTATATCAACATAAAAAGACCAGAAGCTTCTGAAGGCCTGAGCAGATGGAGGAGAAAGCCTGCTTACTTCTGGGTTTTCTGATTTGCAAGGAGAACCCACTGACTGCACTGTTGGCACCCACAATGAGACAAACACCCATAGGCAGTCTGCACCACTTCCCTTCTTCTGCCAGGACAGACTAGCCAAAATGGGATATTCGCAAGTACAAGCTATGCCACACCATTATTATTTTTTTCTATTCTGCCCCAAATAGATGTGAACATGTGCACAAATATGCCACCAGTAGCCACCAATTGCCTCCTTCATCCCACTCACCTGCCAGCCCATTTGACATTCTACCCAACTAGCCATGCGACCACCCATTCAATTGTACAAGTGATCAACCACCAATAAGGCACACTGCTATGTTCGATGACAAAATGCCATAACTATCATGGTGGCCCCCTATATGTCTGTCTTCCTCCCTTCTCCCATGGCCCCTGTTGGACTGGCCAGTTTGTTAATGTTATGATTAAATCTATTGTATTGCTGGTGACACTCCATGTGCTTGTAATTTTGCTTCATGGGGTGACCATTTGTGCACATATGCAATGGATTAGTGGGTGGGAGACAAAAAAATTATGGGCAGCAATGGTGCTGGCCCCTGCCCACATCTCTGCACTGGCATTCAGTCTAGACACTGATGCGATAGTTCAGACTTTCCACTTGAACAGAAGCAAACTGGGGGTTGTTTTGCTCTGGTGTTTAGCCCCCTTCTTATCCCACATTCCTTTTGGGTTGGTAATGTGTGTCATTTAAACAGGTAGGTTTCAACACATTTTATCACCCATGTGGACAGCCCCTAAGTCTTAATTGAGAAACCACAATGTGTACATTTTACATGGGCATAAATGAAGCAGCCTTCTCCAAGTTCTATAACTGACAGGGCAAGAGAGACAGAAAGGGTGGGGAGGTAAGTCTCAGCCAGAAATCTACAACAGGGTCCTTTTAGCAATAGACAATTTCAGCACTGTGATTCCACTTTAATTACCATAGCTGCAACCTTTGGAACTGCAGGGCTTGTAATTTGGTGAAGCTTCTGAGCTCTCTAGGATGTAGTGGCCTAACAGTTAAGATACTGTCTCTGACAATTACAAAATCATCAGTTCAAGGCCCACGTGCTGCATGATGGAGTAAACCCCCATCACTCGTCCCAGCTTCTGCCAACCTAGCAGTTTGACTGCATGTAAAAATGCAAGTGCAAGGCACCACTTTGGTGGGAAGATAACAGCGTTTCATGAAGTGATGCTAGACACATGACCACAGAGATGTCTTTGACAATGCTGGCTTTTCAGCTTAGTAACGGAGATGAGCAATGCCCCCTACATGACTTTACAACCTTGTCAAAGGGGAAACGTTTATTTATTTATTTTACCAGCTCTCTCTGACAAGAAAATTCTGTATACTTCTCCCTAAACTGCAAATCTTAAGCTCCCATAAGATGTTGCCATGCCATGTAAAGTGGAATACAACACTAAATTGTGTAGTGTGACAGCATTGGCTGATTGAAACCAGGGTGACTTTTAAAAAATGACTTTAAAGGACTTTTTAAAAACTGCTATGTTTTTTTTTATTGACAATTTTGTAATCTATTCTGAGAGGACTTCTAAAGAGCAACGTATAAATACAATAAATAACAACAACAGAAACTGTTTATAAAACTCAGGTAGTAAACAAAATGAATTTCAAAAAGATCAGGGAAGAATTGTAGGATAACAGATATGAATATCAATTAAATAGGAAGGGAAATCATAAATGTTCAAAAAAACAACAACTCTGAGATGGAAGGAAGTCAATAGTGATTCAATATTTGCAAGAAAATGCAACAAAGAAACTGGATGGGATACATGATATAAGTGTGGAATTATTAGTCCTGGATCTTCTTTGCATATAAATGTGTTTTTACTGATCAGTTTTAATATATACACTTGTCCCTCCACATCTGTGGCTTGGACTTTTGTGGAGTTGATCATTCACGGATTTTATTAACATGTTATCTGTAGGAATATCTAGGTTCTCCAACCAACTCTATGGTCACCTTTTACCAAAAGTCGCACTGAAGGACCTAGAGATTCCTAGAGAGGACACTCCACTAGGCATTTGTGGCTCCTCCAGTGCCATTCTATGGTCAATATCTGGCAGATGTTGACCACAGAGTTGCACTGGAAGACCTAGAGATTCCTAGAGAGGTGTCCTCTTAGGTAAAAACATAGTATTTTTGTTACTTGTGTTTTTCTCACATTCACAGGGTCCTGTACCCCTAACCCCAGCAAATGTGGAGGGATAAATGTACTGTTCTTTTTTTATTAATAAAAATGATATTTTTAAAAAAAGAAAAGAAATTAAAAAAGATATAAATCCTTAAATTAACCTAGGTCCAACCAAAACAACTTAATTTAAAGAACAAATATTATTTAATCTAGTGGAAAGAGAAAGCAATGATGTGCAGAAGATTCATTCTCATCTGGATTAAAGAATGACCAGAAAAATGGCTATTATATGAAGGAAGGAATAATGAAAGGAATGGGATTTTTCACATTCAGCTCTTCAAAATGCAAAGTATACACTCAACTGAACTATTAATTGCCAGGATTTGTTAATCTCTAAATTTACTATCCAAGTTTTCTTATCTATCAGTCAGGGAGATACAAGGCTCCCTTATGGTGCAAGGCTTTATGTTCCCTAGAACTGTGCCACTCAAAGAGGTGGTCCCTATACTGGTGCTGATCCCTGAACCACTGGCTGTCAGTACCTGGCATGTTTCCAAGAAAAAATCATAGCTAATGGGAACAAATATGGTACCAGTTCCTGGCACATTGGTGGGAAAATAATTGCTCGTTCCCCCCCCCCCCCCATGAGGCAGCATGAGAAACACTGCCCTATTGAACTCTGGGAATCCTGATGTTCTGGCCCATGGGTACTGTTCATTGTTAAGACAACTGAAGCAGGTTTACTGAGGGCTATATAAGTCTGCTTTCTCATATGGTGTGTACTTATATCCTTACCAGACACACTTTTCTCTCACAGGGTTTGCACAAAAATGATATATGCTAATATCAAACTCCTCAAAGTAGGCAGACTTTGTATGCCATCTATAACTTATGATTATGATACAGATTGCCACCACTGCAAGATTTAAGAGGTTTAAAAACTAAGTATTTCAAAAGGTCTATACATAATTATTCAAAGAGAGAGAACTGCTTTTTTCAGATCCTCTTTCTCTCTTTAAGCTTGGAATGGGCAACCTGTGTCTCTAAGGAGACATACATCTTTCAAACCAACTCTTCATAAGCAATCAGTTTAGACGTCTGGCAAGAGGAATATTTTCGCTTCCAGGTAGTTCACTGGGTGAAGAAACAGAAGCAGCATGGCACAGAGAAAAAAAGGTGGTATAAATAAAAGAGTATGTAAGAGATGCCAAAGTCCTGGCCATCATCATCATCATCATCATCATCATCATCATCATTGTTGCTATTATTATTACTACTACTAATCCACTCACTTGCAGCTCACACTGCCATCTATCTTTCAAAAAGTTACACTCATAGAATACGTACAGCCCCCAAGCAAAATGAAGTTATCCAACCATCCTTGAACCCCTGACAGCCAAAGTTACAAAAAAGGGCTTTGACTTCTAAAACACCTGTTAGCAGTTACCCAAGTCTAACTGACAGGGCTCTTGTATGCTCTATGAACAGAAGACTACTACATACAGAAGTCAATATTAGAAGATTCTCACATTTCTTTGAAAGAGCTTCTTTTGCCCAGTGGGGTAAATATTTTGCCTAATACAGGTATATCTCAGTTAACAAAGGATACATGCTCCTGGGCATTACTTCTTTTGCAGAAAATTTGGTACTAACACAGAAATAACATAGAAAGGTTCCTGCACTACAAAAGAGAGAAGCAGTTGAACATGTTTCAACAAGCCTTTTATCCAAAACTAGAATCACAGAGTTGGAATGGGCCACAAAGGCCATCCAGTCCATTCCAATCCCATGCAATCAAAGCACTTCCAACAGCTGACCATCCAGTCCTTGCTTAAAAACTTCCAAAGAAAAATCAACCACACTTCAAGGGAGCTTATTCCACTGTCAAACAGCTCTCACCATTAGGAAATTCTTCCTAATGTTTAGGTGGAGTCTGTTTTCCTGTAGCTTGAATCCACTGTTCCATGTCCTAGTCTCTGTAGCAGCAGAAAAGAAGCTTGATCCATCCTCAATATGACAGCCTTTCTAATATTTAAATATGACTATTATGTAGCCTCTTAACCAGGAGTAGGGAACCTTTCCTCTTTAAGGGCCGAGGGACTTCAGCTCCCAGAAGCCTCAGCCATGTTGGCCAATAATCCCATGTTGGCCAATAGCTCCTGGGATTCTGGGAGCTGAAGTCCCTCGGCCCTTAAAGGGGAAAGGTTGCCTACCCCTGCTCTTAACCTTCTCCTCCCCAGGCTAAACACACCATTTCTCTAAGCTGCTCCTCACAGGGCATGGTTTTCAGAATTTTTACCATTTTGGTCACCCTTCTGTAGACACATTCCAGTTTGTCCACATCCTTCTTGAATTGTTGTGCCCAGAATAATATTCAAGGTAAGGTTTAGAGGGCACTATTACTTCCTTCAGTCAAGACACTACACTCTTACTGATGTGGCCTAAGATCTCATTGGCTTTTCTAGGTGCTGCATCACACTGTTAACTCATAGTCAGCTTGTGGTCCACTAAGACTCCAAGATCCCTTTTTCATGTACTGCCATGAAGCCAGGTGCTACACATCTTATCTGTGCATTTTATTTTTACTGCCCAAGTGTAGTACCCTGCACTTCTCCATGCTGAAGAGGTTTGGCCCAGCTCTCTAATTTGTTAAACTCATTCTGAATTCTGATCCTTTTCTCTAAGGTGTTTGCTAATTTGGTGTAGTCTACAAATTTAATAAATATGCTCTCTATACTATAATCCAAGTCAATGTTTTTTTAAAAAAAAAAAAAAGTTGAATAGTACTGGGCTCAGGACAAAACCCCGTAGTTGCTTCTCCCCAGGATAAAGAGGAGCCATTGGTGAGCACACTTTGCATTCAGTCAGGCAACCAATTACAAATTTACCTAACAGTTTCATTATCTAGCCCACTTTTAGGAGCTTTTTAGCAATATCATGGGAAGCTTTGTCAAAGATGACACTGAAATCCAGGTACACAACATCCGCAGCTTTCCCTTCATTTACCCTTCATTCACAGCCTCTATCAACTAACAACATGTACATGTGAAATGAAATCACAAAGTCATGTATAAGTGCATAAGTGGGGGGGAGGGATGGAATCTTCTGTAGGCCACTTGAAGCTTCTTAAAAATACATCCAGATATTTTTTTCAATGACCCTCCACTTTTTTTTATGATTTTGATTACAGTGGCTAGATCTACAGTGAGACGGTGAGAAAACTTATCTAATTTTCTTTATTTCTCTCTTTTCTTCATGTATCCTCAGTAAAGGATTCTGAAGTCATTGGCTGTATACCTTGTCTAATAGGCAAGGGCACATAGCTACACCAGCATGGAGTAGTAGTTTGAATGTTAGACTATGACTATGATTCCACATCAACATTAGGAGGAACTTCATGACAATAAATACTGTTTGACAGTGGGACACACTCCCTCAGAGTGTGGTAGAGTCTCCTTCTTTGAAGGATTTTAACAAAGGCTGGGTGGCAATCTGTGGGTGGTGCTTTGATTCTGTGTTCCTGCATAGCAAGGGGTTTGAACTAGATGTGGTTTCTTCCAGTTCTATGATTCTATGACTGTGGAGGCCAACAACAAGGATCAACCACAGTAGAATTTCGTTCTTTCCCATCTTAAATTGTATTGCATTGTTTACTGCAACCACACTGCTACACACTAATATCAAAAGTCCATTTTTATCCAGCTCTCCTTCAGCATTCTCCCAAAGTTAATGCTACTAAAAAAATATTTCAGCTAGACAGAGGACAAGGAGGAAAAGAGGGTTGGATTGGTGTAACAAAACTTCGTAAAAAGAAGCTTCTTTGTCAGGCTTTGTTAATAATAATAATAATAATAATAATAATAATTTATTTATTTATGCATTTGTTTATACCCCACCCCTCTGTCAACCAATCGGGGCAGCTTACATCAGTTAAAAATTCCATACAATATCAATCAACCTAAAATACACTCTAAAACCCCAAAACCTACCCTTCCACCTCTAAAATAATATTAAATCATATATCAATAAAACATATTTAAAAAAATCACAAAAAATTAATAAAACAAGCAAAAATACAAGACAAGCAGGGTAAAGACGAGATCCAAAAAGGGAATGGCTAAAACAACTCCTGAGGCCAGGACATCTAGTCAGGAAAGGCCTGCCGGAAGAGATCAGTCTTCACAGCCTTTTTAAAGTTGCTCAAGGTTGTTATCTGATGGATCTTGTCTGGCAGACCATTCCAAAGTCTGGGGACAGCTACTAAAAAAGCCCTCTGGGAGGTTGCAGACAGCTTTGATTTTATTGGCGGTAGCAAATTCCTCCCAGAGGACCGGAGTGTGCGGGAAGGATTGTATGGAAGGAGGTGGTTCCGAAGATAGTTCAGACCCAAGTCATTTAGGGCTTTAAAGGTCATAATCAACACCTTATACTGGGCCCGAAAATTGATAGGCAGCCAGTGAAGAGACTTCAGTACTGTTGTTATGCGGTCTCTTCTAGATGTGCTCGAGACCACTCTGGCTGCCATATTCTGGACTAACTGAAGTGTAGCCGTTTCTAGCCCCAACATGAGTAGACTCTCTGATTCAATGGAATAAACAGAAGCCTTTGCTTATCATTAAATTAGTTTAGTTTAGTGGGTCAACTTTTAGCTGGGATGGCAACGAGATTTAGGTCATTGAGACCATGGACTTTTGCAGACTGCCAGAAATAGTGCAAATTGAGTCCACTTTAAGGGTTAGGGTTAGGGAATCATGGGAATTGTTGTTGTTGTTTTTTTCCTGCGACATTGAGCCTTCTCTGTCAGAGAGCTCTGGTGCCACAATAAAATACAGTTCCCATGATTCCCTAACCCTAACCCTTAAAGTGGACTCAATTTGCACTATTTCTAGCAGTCTGCAAAGGCCCCATGTGGCCTACTTAAGTTTCAGAATCTGAAGGGGTGGCTGATTCAGAATGCCAGTGTTCTTAACCCTCATTTGCTACAATGATGGCTAATAGAAGATATGCAAATTCCCATGATTTATACTGAAAGTAGAATTCATCTTTTTGCCATGCAAAATTTAAAAGTCATCAACATGGAAAATACAAAGCACCATCTTGTTTTTTGAGCCCTCTGACAGGTGTGGGAAACTGCTGACCTGCCAGTTGTTTTAGACTACAACTTCAGTATCCCTTAACATTGGCCATAATGGATTATTCTTAAGCTTTTGAGTGTTTAAGCACAAAACAACTGAGGACCAAAAAGTTGCCTACTTCTCTTTTACAACATGATTCCTATCCCAGAGTGTCTGTAAAAGCAGAAACTATGCTGCCTCCTTGAACTATATCAAAGATTGAGAAAGTAAGAAGATGATCCAGCAACAGGGTGAAGTGCTAGGAGCATACCAAAGTAGGAAACACAACATGATCCCCATCACTGTATTAGGTAGATATTGTAATTAATGACATATGGATTAAATCTTGTTATTCTATACAGTATGACTGTATATATTCAATACAGAATAATTATTCCATACAGTCAAAATATAACTGAACAAGACATTTGAAACCTATGTTTTTCTACCCAACTTTTATTTCCTGTTTATTACTAATATCAATGTGTGTAATGCAAGATTGTTGACCCAAGACTGGACTGGATTTCAGATATAGAATCATCCTGTGTTTAATGTTACTGCTTTGGGACCTACATATTCATTTATGGCTGGTCCAAATGCACTGATGTATGATCCAGTGAGGATTCTAAGCACTTTTCAGTGCTGATCAACAAAATACATGCATTCTGTAAAATGACTCATTTCCCTGCAGGAAAGTGAGTAATAGAAGCTTGTATAACAGTGTAGCCCAAGCATGCAGAGAAAATCTTCAAATGTCCCCATGTGGACTTAAAACAATTAAGGCCAGTACTGCTGCTCCAGGCTTGATAAGCTATTAGCTTCAAGTCTGGAAAAGCTTCCTGGAGATTTTGATACAGCACCATACAGTTTGCACACCCAGTAAATAAAACACAAACAACAACAAAACATGACCTTATACAACATGTACCTGATAAATATTTCTGGCCTTTTTTCTGTCTTTGCTTGCTTTGCATTCTTTGCAAATATTGTCCTCTATAATATGAATGTCCTGCTATAATTTAACATAGGGATGGTTAACTATGACTTATTCTACCTGCTATCAAACAGTATTTTGCAGCATTCTTCACCACTGGCTGTACTAGCTAGGGCTCATGGGCAGTGCATGCCAGCCACACCAATTTCCACTCCTAATATCTTAAACCTTCAAAAATAAGAGAAAATGACTATGAAATTAAGGCTTTCTTCCTATGCCCACTTACCGGAGGGGAAGGACTCCAGTAAATGCAATAGGGCTTGTTTAGGATTGCAGTCTTACAGAGGCATATAACTTCCTGAATACTATTAAAGCAAATACTCCCATAAAGCATTATTTTTTCCACCAGCTTCCTCCCTTTTATTGTATCACAGTATCAGTGCAACTCTATACATCTTTTATTAAATCCTGCTGAATTCAATGTAGACTCTATTGGCCTCTGTGTGAGCTTTAACCAAGAATGCACTGTAGAAATCCATGATATCCATATTAGAAGCAAATCCTTCTGAATTCCTATAAAATGCAGTTCTGACATTGAATATCATCATGTATTTTCCCTGTTCAAACAGCCACAGACCCATTTTAGTCCCAAGTTCTTGTTTCCTTCTCATGTCTATTACTACTCCACCTTCAGAGGCTATCTTTTGCTCTCCTGAAGCACTTTTCCCAGTCCTCTTTCAATTTACATGCATTACCTGAAAAATAATTTCAGGCAAAAAAACTGTTAAGAGATGTGCATATGAATACAGGTATTTCCTCTTTCCTTTCAGCATCAAATGTTAAGACCTCAAGGCAACCTACAAAATTAGAACCTTATTTTTAAATAGCTCATATTTAAATGGCAGAGGACAGGCAATAGCAATGCAGTAGCCAAATTTTGACTCGAGTCAGGAAAGCCCATCTGATAAACTATGAAGTCAGCATCATCTTATCTGCTCCACACTCCATGGCCATTAGTGGTCATTGAAAGCCAGCTGTTAAAGCTCACACAAAGGCTAATAAAGGGCCAGTTACCAGCAGCAAAAAATGTGGAGGAAAAAAAATGTCAAGAGAGCAGAGGTGAAGCAGATAGTGCAGATTTCTCGACTTGAGCTAAAAGAGGTTTGCCAGGTACCACAATCAAGAAGGGAGAAGTGGAGTCATGGAAGAGAGTCAGAAAGGTGTTGAGGGCTGATACCCAGAACTTCCATGTAAGCATTTGCATAAGCTGTTTTGTGGGGGGGGGGGGGGGGGGATGTTCAGGCTATGTGGCTGTGTTCCAGAAGATTTTATTCCTGATGTTTCACCAGCATCTGTGGCTGGCATCTTCAGAGAATGCTAGCATGGAAGTGAGTGGGGTGTGTATGTCTCTTTCTCTGTGTGACCCTTGGTTGAGAGAATGTGATTTACATGTTAATCTGTATGTGTTTTCTGTTGCTGAATGGCAAGGCCTCAGGGTGGGAGGATATGGAAGGAGGCATTGTGTCTATTTAATTAGTGATCCATTGTCTGCTGGAAAACCCCAACCCCGGGTGGTTTTCGTTTGCACATGCAGGGTCTTGATTTTGGTGTTTTTCAGGACTGGCAGTCAGACTTTGGTCCAAAATATACTGCAGAAGTAATCCAGTCTGAGACTGCTTTAACTGCCCTGGCTCAATGCTAGGGTATGCTAGGAACTGTACTTCTGTGGGACATTTAGCCTTCTCTGTCAGAGATCTCTGGTGCCACAACAAACTACAATTCCCAGAATAGTTGTTGGCATGGTCCAGAATTTCAGTGTTTTCGAATAGCATTTTATACCCAGGATGGTTTATAAGGTGTTCTGCTACTGCTGATTTTTCTGGCTGACCCAGTCTGCAGTGTCTCTCATGTTCCATGATTCATGTTTGAACACTGTGTTTGGTGGTCCCTATGTAGACCTGTCCACAGTTGCATGGTATGTGGTAAACTCCTATGAGAGGGTCTCTCCTGTCCTTCGCTGAATGCAGCATTTGCTGGATTTTCTTGGTAGGTTTGTATATCAATTGGCAGTTGTTTTTCCTTACCACTTTCTCTATTATGTCTCTGACTCCTTTCATGTATGGTAGAAATACTTTCATTTTGGGTGGCTGTTTTGTGAACATGAGAAACACTGCAGACTGGGTTAGCCAGAAAAATCAGCAGTAGCAGAACACCTTATAAACCATCCTGGGCATAAAATGCTTTTCAAAAACACTGAAATTTTGGACCATGCCAACAACTATTTGGTCAGAATCTACAGGGAAACCACTGAAATCCACAAACACCTAGACAATTTCAACAGGAAAGAAGAAACCCTTAAAGTAAACAAAGGCTCACTTCCAGTCTTGAAAAACAGCAAAATCAAGACCCAGCATGTGCAAATGAAAACCACCCATGTTCAGGGGTTTTCCCAGCAGACAATGGATCACTAATTAAATAGACACAATGCTTCCTTGCATATCCCCCCATCCTGCATATCCTCCCATCCCATCACTTCCATGCTAGCATTATCTGAAGATGCCAGCCACAAATGCTAGAAAAATATCAGTAATATCAGGAATAAAATCTTTTAGAACACAGCCACATAGCCAAAAAAAAAAACAAAAAAAAAACCACCCACAAAAAAACATGGATGCCGGCCATGAAAGCTTTCGACTTCACATTTGCGTAGACCTGTATACATGCTAACATTAAGATGTGCCCTCTGGGGAAGCCTTAATCTACTGGCAAGTCTTACAAGATAAGAGATTAATTTGAACCCAGATAGAGCCTTAGAGGAAGCAGAAAGATAAAGGAAAGTCAGGGAAGCTGACACGGCTAAAAAAACCCTACAGTGGCTAATGTCGAGCTCACCATCCATTTTCTTATTCACTCTGTCTCTGTTGGGGTATTCAAGTTCTCTTGCTCCTTTTCAACCTATTCCCTCTTCATTTTTTCATCCTGCAGATGCTTACCTGTTCCCTACCAAGCCACTCATCCTGAAACTACCTACCTGCTCCACACAGAGAAGCATTCTGCCACCACTTACCTATTACATACCAAGATGCTTATCCTGTTTCTACTTATTTGATCCATTTGGAGTCAATCAAGGTAATGCCTCTCTAAAAATAAAGGCTATCCTCCCTACTTGCTTATCTCTGTCCTTAACTGACAGGGCATGCATACTAGGAGTATTGATGCCCCTCGCTCCATGAGGTTACAAGCTCAATGACACAAAAATGGAGGATTTTAAGCATAGCTGACATTGGGTTTGGGCTTGATTGTACTTGGTAAATAAACATGAGTGTTCTAACAAAACTATGCATCACACCAAAAACATTATCAAGTTGTTAAGAAAAGTAGAGTGGCCTAGATCCAATTAGATTTTGTAAGCTAAGCAGGGTCAGCCCTGTTTAGTACTTGGATGGGAAATTGCTAACTAATACCTGGTATTATTGTAGGCTATATTTTAGAGGAAGGAAAAGGCAAAACCATCTCTAAGAATTCATCCTAAGAAAATGTGAAACTCATGGGCTCACCATAAGTTGACAGAAGACTTGAAGGCACATACACCAAAAGAGAGAGAAATGCAGAGATTTAATTTGGTTTGAACTTGCATAAGAGAGGACAGATATGAGGATGGAGGTACTAAACACAAACCAAAAAAAAGTATCTTGGATCCAGGAAATATCAGTCACTGGACACAAGAAATTGCTTTAGCAACCTTCTAAATATGAAGGCAGTTTTCCCCTCAGTTCCCAGGAGTGGCAACTGACTGTTCATCTGGGAAACCTTTAACAATCATGCCTGGCTTGAATTTAATAGCCGGTATAAAAAGCAAGTCGTATGCTGTATGTGATGGGTATAAAAGTGAGCATACTTTTATACCTGTGCAGTATCACATAAGGTTGTGCACAGGAAACCTTACAAGGCAAGGCTGGAGTTTGATGTGGCTAGCTAGTGTATTCTAAATCATATCCAGAGGTCTTCAAAAGTACAGAAAACTTTCCATAGCCTTCTTGAAAGCTTTCTGAGTGAGGGTTAAAAGGGACTCACAGATTACTCTTTCATTTGGCACATACTACTAAATGAAATTTTTAAAGGAGTGCTGAAGAAGAACGATGAAGAAGTTAAAATTATTTAACAATTAACAGTAAGTTTGATAACAATAAGTTTGATAATTATTAAAGAAATACTGAATAGTTTACCTCAAGTGTGGGCAGCAAGATATCCTGCAAAAGGCTGTATCTTAGTGGTGGGTGAACTGAATTGGTGGAACCAAAGGCAAACATCTCTCTCTGCCACCCCCTTTCTCTCTGTTGGACATCCCCTTTTCTTCACTTTCTATCCCCTTCCCCACACAGCAGACAAAAGAAAAAATTATTCTTGCCACAAGTTTGAACAGAAGCCCCACAGAGCTTCTGATGTTAGGGTCACATACAGTTTTACATTACAGGATGTCCGCCTCTGTTTCATCTAGATAAATACTTGTGAAAGGTCAGGAAATCCTTCCCTCCAACAGTACAAATTACAGACTAGAAGATTTAAACTAACTTCATATGCAATTTTGTGCTATATAAAGAGGTCCAATGGAAAATTTGACAAGAGTACATCATTATCAGATTACCTTGGCACCTGCGGGAAACTGCAAAATATCATAAAATGTGTGTGGGGTAATTGTGTAAGAAAACCTAACAGGCACCATTTACTGTGTTTTGTAACATCATAAAATGCTGTTATACTACAGGCATTAATGAGTCCAACCAAGTAATTTTCAGTCTAAGAAAAAGATGAGGAATAATATATCTCAAATTATGTGTGATTTTCATTTGTAAAACATTTGACTATTAGCAAAATAGTTTCAAGAGAGAGTTCATATTCGACAGAAGAATCTGGCTTAAACACATTCTATCGCTCAACATAATCAGCACCAGAACATCTAATCGAGAGGGAAAAAATATGTTGTGCACTGCAAGATTAGTTGTACTGAGGGGTTGCATTTAGAAAGCTTCAGTAATTTCCATTACAGGAAATAGCATACATTGAGTTCAATAGGACTTACTGCCATGTGAGAGCATAAGACTTCAGTCTTGATTATCTGACACTTTTATCCAATTAAGACATTTTATTCATAGCCCTTTAAATTAGAAGTGTCTCCATCAGTGTTATCATTTTTACAGAAAGATCAATGCATGAAGTAAGCAGCTCATACAGTCAAATATTAGTTACAACCTCACTACAAATACAAAAACAGCTAGTCCGGTACTTTAAAAACAAGTATCCCTATTCCTCTGCAGCACACAAATATAGAGATATAAAAATATAAGTACAGTGGGTCCTTGTTATCTGCTGGGGTTTGGTTCCAAAAGCCCCTATGGGTACCAAAATCTGTGGATGCTCAACTCCTGTAATACAAAAGTGTAGTGAAATGGTGTCCCATATATAAAATGTCAAAATCAAGGTTTGCATTTTGTAATTTATATGCTTTTGGAATATTTTTAAGCTGTGGATGGTTGAATCCATTGATAAAGAATCAGTAGATTTGGAGGGCTGGCTGTATCACAGTGTTTTTTATAGAAAGAACTGTTAGTGAACTTCCAGAAAAAGACATAGGAGCCATTTTTAGTGTCTGTGAAACACATTACCCATTTGTTGTTGTTGTGTCCCTTCAAGTCATTTCCAACGTCTGGCAAGATTGATGTAGTGGAGGGTTCCCATTTCCTTTTTTTGCGGCCAAGAAAGTGTGACTTGCCCTGGGTCATCTAGTGCAGTTCTCATAGCTAGGCAGGGATTTGGACCTTGATTTCCCAAAGTCCTAGTCCAAGACATTGGCTCAGTTTAGACCAGGAAAAGGCAACCTAAGGCCAGGGGGCTGAATGTGCCCCCCCCCGAGGCCTTTGGACCGGCCCAAGCCGGTCCTGCTGCTGCCGCTGCTGCCACCCACCATGATGATATTGATTATTGTTATTACT
>JAIPUX010001232.1:117713714-117725802 GCA_020142125.1 Phrynosoma platyrhinos
ATGATGCAGGTAAATCACATTTACACCACAGTAATAGTGCCTTCAGTTCGGGCTTATCACACAACATAATTCCTCTTCTGTTGTTCCCCCATGCGAGACCATTTTGAAAGCATTTCTTTTTATTAACACAAAGAATCCATTAATGACCTCCTTTCCTGCTACTGTTCTGCTATGTTTTCCAGTGTGAAAGTTAAATTGCACTTTAATGCCAATTTAGGATTGTCTGGGCTTGCTTTGGGTGTGGCTTAGGTGTCCTGTGATCAGGTGAGGAAGAGAAGGGGCAGAAATGTCAATGTAATTTCCTTTCATATGCCAAAGTAATTGAGAAACTTTTAAACTTTTTTTCTATATAGAAAAAAATAGTCCAATGGCAAATGACTGACCCCTGCAACTGCAGCTTATCAGAGAAGCTAAAACTTTGTTCACTGCCTACCTCCTCATCCTGCATTGTAGTCCCATTCTGGAGTCTCTCTCTCTCTGACACAAACACACACACACACACACACACACACACACACAAATATAAATGGGAAATAATCTTATAGGTTAAAAAAGGGTTTATTTCATTAACCCTTAGCCTTTTTCTTGCTGTTTGTTCTACCTTCAGACTTAACTAATTACTTGCAGATGAAATCCAGCATTGGGATAGATCAGTCAGATAGATTCACAGCTGCTGGCTTTCATCTGCTAGTGGAAGTTAGGTCTGAAGCTAGATGTCTGATCAATCCCAATAAGTAAGCTATACAAACACATGGGGAAAGGCCTTTTTAAACAAAAGACTGTTTTCAGGGTGCATCTGTTTGTATGCATGTGTGTGGCAAATTAGGAAAAGAGGCAGGGATAATGTCTTTGAGCAGACCCAAATACTGTATTTGATACGTTTTTAGCATGAACAATCCCAGAAAGTTTCCCTAAAGTACAATAGGAAAGAGATCATAGTGATTGCATGGAGTTTTCAGAAACAAAACCATTTTAGTGGGAGAAGAGCCTCGTGATAAAGCCCCAGACCTACTTGAGCTTTCCATAGTCAGGGTGCCACTGGAAGGGAAAGGATTCACTCCCTACAAGTAACCAAGCAATTGGTATCCAAACAGTAATATTACCTATGTGAGTCACAAGAAGGGAAGAGTAGAATCTTGGTCTCTTCCCTACTTTTAAAAGGACAACAGTTAGATATTACAATGCCATCCATATGTGAAGAAGAAGGAGAAAAGGACAGATGCACATTCACTGCATATTCACAGATTATAAGGATATTGGGACCAGGACTAAGAAGTCCTACCACATTGGAATTCAGCTTTGAATGTCTTATTTGCTAATCAGAAAGCATACCAGTAATATTTATTAAACATTTACTAGGGAATAAACACAACTCATCACAACAGAGCTTGCATCTGAATAAATCATGCTTAACAGTGTGTGGCAACCATTGTGGTTTTAATTTATAGAAATGTACAAAAATAAATAAATATAAATGGCTTACATCTACATGCTTTTAAAGTAAAAACTCCACAAAAATGTATCAATGCATTCAAGCTGGTGGGTGACAGCCACTGATCTAAGAGTCTCTGGAGAATACCTAGGTAATAATATTTTTTAGATTCAGAATTGATAGTAAATTCTCCCTTGGCTTTATAGGGAAAAGCTAGTGAGTTCTAATGATTATCTGAAGTCAGACACCACAGTAAATCTTCCAGCTATTCCAGAGACACTCAAGATTACCGCACTGGCACTGGACCTTTAATGCTCTAGGTGAGTAACCTAGTTTGTTTTAATCAAGATTTTATTTGCCTGAAGTTCTGCACTGAGCTTTAGAATAAGTACATTCAGAAGAACCTTGCCTCTGGCTGCATTCTGTAGTCTGTAATGGTTTAGTCCTCATTTATTTCTTGCTGCTGATTTGTAATTCATACACTTCAAGAGCAGCAAAGGCACACAGACAGACAAAAAGGGTCTGACAAGACACTTTAAGCATGCTTGTCCCATTGTAACTCCCCTCCTTTTCTATCCAGCACATGTAGCAGTTCTTTACCAACTCAGTACAACTCAGCTTCTGAAGTATGGCATAGTTTTCCACTCAAGTACTCACCTGGGGCTAATTGCTTCTTACCTGAGGCAAGCAGATGAGTGGCAAGTTACAAGCTGGACATCTTTCAGACCTTGCATGAGTTCTGCTTTTTAGAAGTGTCTAGCTTCTGGGATTATCTGTGCCCTAAATCTTTGAGAACTAGCTTTTTCTAGTCAGTCCTCAGTGGCAGTTTTATTAGGGATGTTAATGTAGATACCACACTCTGTTCTATAGGAAAATGTGTCCAAAACAGGAGATTTCTGAAGGTTGACAGTGTTTTCATCTGGAGGCAACCGAAAGCATGAAGCCAAATGCATATGTGTATGCATACCAGGAGTAAATTTTACACATGTATTCTTTGCTAGCCCCTTCTCCAAAATATTCTCATAAAGTCCAAGCCACACATTTCATTGAGTTTTGTGTAACTTTCCCCAGAGTACTGATTTAATGTAGAACAGTACCTGACATTTTCATGGTCTTATGCATTCAGTCTTCAAATGGTTTTCACCAATGGAACATACAGAAATGTGTTCTCTTGTCCTGAGTGTACAATAAAGCTATGAAATACAGGTATGCCTCTGTTAGTAAAGTAGATGTGTTCTTCAGCATTTCTTTTATAAGAGAAAATTTGGTACCAGAATTAGAAATAACATGCAAAGAATATGAATAGGTTCCTTGCAGAAAAAAAGAAGGGCAATTTTATCATTTTTTATTCAAAACTAACAATATACACATGTACAATGAAACAACAGTAAGATAAATCTTACTTTTTTTAAAAAAAATGACTCTTTTTAAAGACCATTTAAAGGCTTCTTCTAAAATGCAGTGGTGTCACTAGGGAGATGGGGGGGTGCATACCGCACCAGGTGACACCCTAAGAGAGGGTGACACTACTGCTCCTGAAACACTGGCCTTTTGGCAGAAACAAGTTGCCATTAAAATACTCCATTAAAATTTTTCCATTAAAATGCTTTAAGAGATGGTGGGAGTGGCAGAAAAGCATAGGTTCATAAGAAATTTGGCCATCATGTAATTAAAAAAGCACTACTTAAAATATGGGAGAAATTTAAAAGGAAGGTTTACAGGAAAATACCCATGTGGATGTCACCTCAAGAAATCTTTTTTGGAAGATGGAGAGAAATTTAAAAATGGTTAATATACAAAGATATATTAAAGAAAACATCACAATAAATATGAAATGAAGACAATAGAAGAATTAAAAGAAATGGACACGGGAATGCATCAGTTCCCTTATTTACAACTTAATGAGAGATTCAAAACTGATTTAAAGAATAAAGAATTTGTGGGAAATGACTTAGGATTGAATAAAATATCAACGGAACCAAAGAAAAGAACACCAAAATTAAATAATTTACTTAGGGTAAGAGAACAGGAAGAGGATCCAGTATCTGATACCATAATAAAGTGGGCAACTTATTGTGACAGAGTGATTGGTATAGAAAGTTGGAATTATGCTAGAAACAAGACACAGAGATTCACAAAATCTCAAGACTTAAAAAGAGAACTACTTTAAAATGGAGCATAGATGGTATCTAATGCTGAGCAAAGTTGCTAAGATTTATAAAACGAATTCCAGTAAGTATTGAAAATGTAAAGAGAAAGGTGATCCTGGTTCCATATGTGATGGTGATGTCCGAAATTGAAGGTTTATTGGAAAAAGATCCATATTACAATTGCAAAGATCTTGAAAGTTAATTATGAACTAAGACTAGAAATCTGTCTTTTAAATATGCTCAATAAAATCCCATCACAAATAGAGAGAAAGCATTGGCGAGTACTACTTTACATGATAAAGGCGGCAAGGATTCTTGTGGCTCAGTGATGGAATCAAAAGGAGCTACTGACAACCGATGAATGGTTAATGAAGTTAGCAGAAATGAAAGAAATGGACATTTTAACAGCCTGGTTGAATCAGAGTGACACAGAGATTACAGAGACAGAGTGGTTCCCCATAACTGAATTTTGCAATAGCAGGTGGAGTCAGGATCCAAGTATCAAAAAGCAAAGTATTGTGAATCATAAGGAATATTTAGTTAGGAAAGAAAATTTATGAAAAGGAATGATAAATCCTGTGAGTACAGTATGGATAAATGAAAAGTAGTGTGTAACAATAAGACAGAGAAAAAATGTGTGTGATCAAAAGTGAATTACGCAAGAGATACTTAGGAGGTATTAATTTGTGTAATTACAAAAATGTGATTTGGAGATTAACATTGTAGAATCGAATTTTATTAAAAAATTAAGTTTGTTTTTTTAGAAAAGATGGTGGGAGTGGGTTGCAGCTCAGTGGGGGAGAAAGGAGAGGCCCCAGAATTTTTTAAAATTAAAATTTTAAATTTCAAAATGTTAATTTTTTTTAAAAAATGAATTTTTAAAATGTTTTTATTCTTTTTAAATTTTCTTTAAAAGCATCACATTTTAACTATGTATATCCACTGGGTATATGTAAATACATTTAGGTTGTGCATATGATATTGTAATTTGAAGGTATAATTTTAATTTTGTTAGTTGTTTATGTCACAATTATCAGCATTACATTCAGTGGTATATGGGAATTACAATTTACGAGTAACATTAGTGTAAAAAAGCATTACTAAGGATTCTGTACAGTGTGAAATGGGAGAAGGTCAATGGGATAGGTGACACCATGAGTTATCACACTGGGTGACACCAACACTAGTGACACAACTTCTGAAATGCATCCAGGGATGACACTTTCTTTCACCATCTTGAGTCCTTTATAGTGGGAGAAAGGCAGGGTTTAAGTGAATAGAAGAAAATGAAGATGAAGTTGCTTTCTTATGTCTTTGGAGGCCAGATTTATAGATTATTATTTTTTTACCTTCTAGCGGTAGCTGGTGAGGCAGGCTCATCTGCTGATCTCCTTTTCTCTCTGTTTTGCTGTTCACCCATATCATTATGGAAATCTGGAGGCTATTTACCTTGACTGCTGTAGGCAGGCACACATAGGTACAGTAGGATCAACTACTTTTTAGTCTATCCATTTGCAGTGTGTTCTTCCTTTTTTCCTACTGCCTTCTACCTTAACAAGCATTATTGTTTTTCTAGTTATGTCTTCTGATATGTCCAAAGGATGACAATCTCAATTTAGTCATGGCTTTTCTTGGCTTTTGATTTGCTCTGTGATCCATTTAATATTACTTTTAGCCTTTTACAGTATCCATAGAACTCTCCTCCAGCACCATATTTCAGATGAGCTTATTTTCTTCCTATCAGCTTTCTTCACTTTCCAGCATTCACAACAATACATAGAAATAGAAAATACAATGATATGGACAATCCTAACTTTGGATTTCAGTGATATATCTTCACACTTGTGGATCTTCATAGCTTCCCTTCAAAGTTTTAGACTTCTTCTGATTTTTGATTGCAGTCTAATTTCTGATTAATAACTGAGCCAATGTATTGAAAATCTTGAACTTTTTCAGTGCCTTCATCATCTGCTTTAAATTTATGTAAATCACTCCTGGTTATCATTTTTGTTTTCTTAATGTTCAGTTGTAGACCTGTCTTTGCATTTTCTCTGTTGACTTCCTTCAGTAATCATTCCAAAATCTTAGCTACTTTCTGTTAATAGTATGGTGTCACCTGCATATCTTCAATGCTTGATGTTTCTTCCTCCAGTTTTCACACTTCCTTTCCCTAAGTCCAATGTTGCTTCACTTATGATATGTCTCACATAAAAATTAAACACATAGGGTGACAAAATGCAGACTTGCCTGATTCCCTAGCCCAGGGGTAGGCATCTTTTCCCCTTTAAGGGCTGAGGGACTTCAGCTCCCAGAAGCCTCAGCCATGTTGGCCAATAGTCCCATGTTTGCCAATAGCTCCTGGTATTCTGGGAGCTGAAGTCCCTCAGTCCTTAAAGGGGAAAGGTTGCCTACCCCTGCCCTAGCCGATTGGAAACCATCCCGTTTCTCTGTATTCTGTCCTAACTGTAGCCTCTTCCCTTGAATACAGGTTATACACCAGGACAATCAAAGGCTTTGCTATAGTCTATACAGGTTGATTTTGTTTTGAAATTATTTTGTGTGCTCCTTTGTCCAAGATATGTTTGCAATATGACCTGTACTCCCTCTTCTTTTGCTGAACCCAGCTTGGACATCTGGCATTTCTTGCTCTGTGTATGGTAAAAGTTTGTGTTCTAGAATTTTGAGCATCATTTTGTTTGCATGAGAAATTAATGCAATGGTCCTGTGATTGCTGCAATCCCTGATGTTTCTTTCCTTGGGAATTCAAATGTATGTTGAGTGTTTCACATCTGTGGGCCACTGTTTTGTTTTCCATAGTTGTTGATAAATTTTATTTAAAACTAGAGTAGATTCCACCTCAGTAGCTTGGAGCAGATCTATGGGTATGCATCCGTTCCTGATGATTTATTTCTCCCAAGTGCTTTGAGTGCAGTTTCTACTTGAGTTTCTGGAATTGTTGGTTTATCTTCCTGTGGTTCTCCCTTGAATTACTCTATCATCCTTTCATCTCTTTCATATAATTCTTCCATGTATTGTTCCTATTGTCTTCTTACTTCTACTTCATTATGTAATTGGTTCCCCTGCTGGTCACAGAGCACCCCTACTCATGGTTTAAATTTCCCTTTAATTTCTTGGATCATGTGGAGAAGGTTTCTTGTTCTCCCTCTTTTGTTGTCTCCTTCTGTTTCTTTGTTTTGATTATTATAGTAGTTCTCCTTCTCCCTGCACACAAGTTGTTGAACAGTTGCATTCAGGGTTGTGGTTCTATTTCTGTTCCCTTTCACTGTTGCTCCTTGTCTGTCTTTAAGTGCTTGGAGAGTTTTTATCTATCCATTGAGGTTTCTCTTTCCTTTAAAGCTGCAGATAGTGTCTTTTTTGCAATTCTCCCTGGCAATGTCTATAGTTTGCGTCTAGAGTTCTCATTCTGAGAGTATAGTGCTAATCTATTTTTTTTTTTTTTTGCATTATCTATAATCATCATTTACAGGGATATTCTTCAGGATGCATTTTGATGTGATGGATGGTTTAATGTTCTTATCTAGCTTTACTCATTTTCGATAGTAGTAGTTCATAATCTATGCTACAGTCTACTCCTGGTCTTCATTTTGCAGAAAGAATAAAGCTTCTCTTTTGCTTTCAATTACCTATTCTATTTGATTTCTATATTGATTATCAAGTGACATCTATGTATACAGTCACCTCTTGGGTTGCTTGAAGATTGTTTTGATGAATAAATGGTTGGCCTCACAAAATTCAGTCAGTCACTCTCTGGCTTCATTTCTTGATCCTAAGCCAAATTTTCCTACAATCTTTGGTTCTGCTCTGCTATTTACCTTTACAGTCCAATCACCTATGCTTAACAAGAAGTCCTGTTTTGATATGAGATCAATTCCATCCTGAACTCCAGCATAGAATCTTTCCATTTCTTTTCTGGCTCTATTGCTAGAGCATAAACTTATAGTTATATTGATAGGTTTTCTGTGTAGTCTCATTGATATGATTTGGGGCCTAAGCAGACGGTGCAAAGTGCCGTTTTCGAGGCCAGGAAGGGGAGGGGCAGCCTCACGCTGGGCGCCCCAACCCCTTCCTGAAAACGTTATTGGAGCGGCTGGCCCTCCGCATTGCCGGCGCTCTGACGACACACTTCCGCTGCAGCGTCCGCACATGCTGCAGCAGAAGAGGTGCTGAAGGTGCGCCGGAGGCCTTTTGCGGCGCACCTTTGGCGTCTTGTGGAAGGAGCGCTATTTTAGTGCTCCTTCCTGGGCCTGGGACGTGGTGCATTGGGGCCGAGGAGTGCGGATACCTCGGCCCCGATCTGCAGCTTCCCAGGGCAGAAGCTGCGGATCGGGGCCGCCCATCTGCTTCCCCCCTTGCTTTGTGCTACATTGTTTGAGTGCATTGATACATCTCTCCCCATTATTAATGGCATCCATCTCTTCTTAGATTTTAATTTCCTGAGTAAAACACTGTAATTCTTAAACTCCAAATGTTCCATTCATGTTCACTTCAGCTTGCTCCCCCGAAATACTGCGATGTTTAAACATTCAATTTCTTGTTTTACTATGACTAGCTTCCCCTTATTAATGCTTCTCATCTTCCATGTTCCTATAATATGTGTTGGGAAGCTTCAGACTTTCCTTTTGCCTCTAAGCACATCAACAGCTGAACATCCTTTCAGCTTCAGTCCACTTGTGTCATTAGCCACAGTACTACTCGTAGTTGTCCTCTGCTGTACCCTAGTAGCCATCTGACCTGGGAGTTTTATTTTCTGGCACTATCTCTTGTTTCATTTTGGTTTGTCTCATTATAAGCTTTTTGTAGTACAAGATATTCAAAAGGGGTTAATCATGCTTTCTTGTGTGCAGTAAGGTGGCCCCTTGGTATCAACTAGATTTGGTTCCAGGATCCCCCATGGATAACAAAATTCATGAATGTTCAAGTCCCATTAAATACAATGGCATAGCAAAATTTACATAAAATGGCAAAATGAAGGTTTGCTTTTTTTTAAATTTATACATTTTTTTAATATTTTCAAATTGTGGATGCTTGAATCTGTGCATTAAAAATTGATGGATTCCAAGAGCTGACTGTCTCAGAGAGATCCTCTGCCAGTGTCACCACTGGCCACTACTGCTGCTGTCCAGTAGGTGTTTGGCACATTTAGTCTGGCTCCTCAGTAAAAGCCTGTCTGATATGGGTGACGATAGCAGCAGCACTGCTGCTGTCACCATAGGCTCTTACCTCAAAGGAGCACACAATCCTACCAGCTCAGAAAGATAGTGTCTTTGGTGGGCTACAAAGTGCATAACTGGTCAGTTCAAACTATTGTACTTTGTCCTATTATAGACCTACATGGATTTTTTCAAAGTCTACTGACATCTAGCCTTCCCTCCCCAACAAATATAATTGAGCAGGTCAGAAAAATGCCAGTGGAAGGGATTACATATGTAAAATAAGGGCATCCTCTGAGGTTTTTTTTTGATGTTGAGGTCTAATACATGCTGACTATGACTTGCTAATAGTGAAGAGTTAATTTCTTATGGATCTTGGAACAGCTGAGAGGGGCGCTCTATGGAGATAATAATGACCAAATGTTAAGGAATATATTTTGTATTTATTACCTTTTTCTGAGATGGGGTAGAGGGACTGCCTACTTATTTATCCAATGAGATGTGGATGAACTATGCAGGAAAACCTGTCATTCTCACCAGTTGGGCTTGAAGATATGTTATGAAGGTGTTATACACAAAGAGATAGATTTCCAGCAGTCTGATCCAGCTAGAGGTATCAAAGATTTCCCATTTTGTTGGCTTAGAAGCCTAGCATAGCTAAGTGACTTACAAGAAGGTATTTTGTGTGTGTGTGACCTGTCAAGATTTTTGTGTGACCTGTCAAGATTTTTGTCATTATAAAGAAATGGATACCATAAGATGACTCAGCAACTCAGCTAGAAGAATTCAAACCATTGTATGGAGATTTCATCTTTGCTGAACATAAAATTCTGTAGATATGCAGAAAGAAGGAGCACAGGTGTATAGTTGGAGACCATTTCAGAAAGGACTTTTGTATATAACAGTTGATTCTATCAAAAAGATAGTTGAATGAAGGCTAGATAGGTTTTGACATACAGCATGAGTAGTCATATTGTCATTTATTCTATGAAAATGTATGTATATTATGCCAAGTTGAAGTTTGTAATGGATAAAGTCCTTTTACAAGGTGTTATTTGAATTTTGAATATTTTACTATTGAATAATCAGAGATGTTACTTTTATTCCTATATTAAGGCAAAACCCTATAATTCCTATTAGTAATCAATTTAGTAAGGTCAGAGAGAATCACAAGACTGGAAATAAGTCAGTTGCTTGTTTTAACATGTGGAAGAGCCACAGTTATCAAACTGTCCTTATAAGCATCATGATGGAACTTAATAAACTGGGACAAACAATTCCAGGATTGAACTGAGTGTTCTTAATATATCAGCAGGGAAATCCCCTTCCGTGTAGTACTCTTGATTATAAAAATGACCTTTTGGTGTTTTATAATCGATATAAATAACATCTTGAAACACGAGCAGAAGTGTGATATCTGAGTTGTAGAGCACATGTTTTCCATTTAATAAGTCCCAGATTCAATCCTTGTAATCTTCAGGTATGACTGGAAAGAATTACCTACTGAAATTCTGGTGTGGCACTTCTACTCATTATACAATAAACTTAGCTCAAAGGATCAACAGCGTTACTAGGTAGAAAGTATATTTTTATAGAAGTGTTTTTTACAGTCTGTTTGAGTTTGTGGTATGTATTAGCTTCTGATTAAATGCAGAAATGTAAAATGAACCCAAATACTGTTACACAAGACAGTACAAAACCACAAGGCTTCATGAGTGACTTATGCTGCATTCTAAGCTAATGTCTGAACAGAAGGAAGTGTTAAGTAATTCATTTCAAATGGTTAGCTCTCAGACACAGTATTTTGGCCTCTTATAATACATATTTTTGTTGTTGCTATTTGCCATCTCATAGATTTTTGGGTAATGGTTACCCCATGAATATAAAACCTCCAAGATCCCCAGTCACCAACTACCCTTCTAAGGCCTTACAAACTCAAAGCCATGGGTTCCATGACTGAATCCATCCACCTGTCGTGCAGTCTCCCTCTTTTCCTACTGCCTTCTAAGCATGTGGCATTTCCCAATGAGTCACATTGTCTCATGATGTGTCCAAAGTACAACAGCTTGAGTTTATTCCTCTTTACTCCAGTGACAGTTCAGGCTTGACCAACTCATCTGTTTTGTTAACAGTCCACGGTATCCTCAGAACTCTCCACCAGCAACACATTTCTAATGAGTTGATTTTCTTCCTCTCGGCTTTCTTCACTGTCCAGCTTTCACAACCAATAAAGGAATCCTGTCTGTGTCATTCTGACTTTGGCATTTAATAATATGTCGTTACCACAGGTATAATTCATACATATACAGTCAGAAAGGTTCCCCTCGACACTCCTCCCTGACAACTTTTAACTGTAGATGCCAAAGATTTCCCCTGCGTGCAAAAAAGAAATTATTATACCAACTGCTATAATGTTGCTCCTATCCTATTCATTTATATGAATTCATATATATGAATATAGCACTATAGAGGTTGTCTCATATTCTTTGTATTAGTAATCCTACATCCTACAAGGCAATGATTGTCAGTCTTTGGACCTCCAGATGGTTTGGCATTCAACTACCAGAATCCTTGGTTATTAGGCATGCTATTTGAGGCTTCTGGGATTTGAAGTACAAAACATTAAGAAAACTAAATGTTGAGAATCATTGCTGGATGGAATTCAAATGCCTTTATAACTATATTATTCACACACACACCACACAAATCTGAAATGGCTGTGGCTTGCTCAGGGTTGATGACTAGTGCATTAATGGCTGAAGAAAGATTTGAACTGGGGACTTTCTGTTTTACCAGTTAAATGTTTTTTAGCATTGTGCTACAAAAATCTGAACAAAAGTATGCCATGTCACATTTAGCTGTCACTGACCTCTGGACAAAAAGAAAAGAAAAGAAAGAGGGGTATCCCTGATAAACTGCAAATTTTGATGTCTATCAAAATTCATACATTATTGCTGCCAGTGGTGGCAAATCTTGACAGAAAGGAGGTTTTTGACAATTTCCCATAAAGTGTGCTCATTTAGTACTTTCATTAGCTTCCATAAACCCTGTGAAAATAAGCAGGTATATGCTGAAAAGTCTGAGGATCCTACATGAGAAGTCATGAAGCCCTTTGTTATTTAAGATACAGGTGTAGCTTCAAATATAGACTATCTCTTCTAGTAAGTAGTAGAAGAGTATTCTATCTTGTTATTTTGCAACCACAACATGGTCAATATACTTTGCTGTCTGAGAAAAAGGATGAGAGAATTCCCCTTTCATTCCATGAACATAATTTTACTGAACTTGTACTTGAACCTCTAAGACAGGGGTAGGCAACCTAAGGCCCGGGGGGG
>JAIPUX010001232.1:117742342-117761520 GCA_020142125.1 Phrynosoma platyrhinos
CCTGGCTGGAGGGCTGGCAAGTGCGGAGGGAGGGCGAGGCGCGGGAGGCAGCCGCCGCCACCTCCTCCGAGGCCGAAAATATTGCGCAATGGCCGCGCCGCCGCCTTCTCCGAGGCCAGAAACATTGCACTATGGCCGCGCAGGCGAAACAGATTCCTTTCGGAATCTGTGAACTTCACTTAAACTTCGCTTATACTTCGCTTGCTGGCCAGCGTTTGATAAGGTCCCTAGACTGTAGCACTCCTTTCTGTAGGAGGTTTTGTTGGCTCCCATCCCTGCTCTCTTTCCACCAGTAGGGGGCCATTCAAACTACAGAAATAAGTTGGGTTGGAACCAGTTTATTTCCATAATGTTCACACTCGCCTCAACTTCAATCAATGCAGTGGGGGGGGGACACCCAATTAAACTGATGAATTTGGCACTGGACCACTTAGCAGTTCTTTTTTTAAAGAGCTGCAACAATCCTCATCTTCAGTAGTGTGAGTATGCTACCAAATAGATTCGGATTGCAATGCATCGTTCCCTGAAAGGAAGGTGTCTCCATTTTAAATTGATACAGTGACAGATGTGATTGGCAACAGGGTTAAATGGCACAAAGAGATTTGATTAAGGTAAACATAGTGGGACCACCGAACCAATTCTGGATCGGTTCTGCACTGGCATGGAGATGCGAATCTCTTTGTTCAAAAAAGTAAGTGTGATTGGTAAAGATTTTTTTTTATTAGGGAGACCTTTGCATTTTAAATATGAAGCAGTTGTGTATGTGTGTGAAAGAGGGAGAAGGTGTGCTATATTTTTAATATTTTACTGAAAATTATGCTTAAACGTATGTTAATGTTATTCACTTTTTAATTATACCTTAAAATAATATTGTTTATTTTTAAAACTTTTGTAAAGTAATGGTTTAGCTTCTTTTCTTTTCTTTTCTTATTGTAAGTCTCTTGAAACCATCTTGGGAGATAGGTGCAATGTAAAGTCAATAAGTTAAACATTCACACATGCATATTGTTAGTTTGGAATAAAATGTTTGCTGCATTGTGTTGAATTGCTCTTCTTTTTCAGCATAGGAATTATACCTGTTCTTCCCATGTTATTTTTGTCTCTGGTATCATATTTTCTGTTAAAGAAGTAATTCCCAGGAACACATCTTTTCCATTCACTGTACGCATTTGGGAATTATACCTGAAACATTTCACAGAATGAGATACATGAAACATCTCACAGAATCAGATGTCTAAGTCCATTGTCTCAAATTCTGTTTTCATATCTTGTTTAGGTGGCATCTTTCTATTCTTCCATGCTTTCTATTTTTGAAAGTAGGAAGGATTCTTCAAACTTAATTATTATAACATCCCACATGCTCCCTTCAGTATTTTGTATGTATTATTTTTAATTATTTATAATAATATACAGCAATATTCATATATAACATCTCATTATTCTTATTATATTTTATTTAGTGTGTAATTCATAAATTAAGAGCTGTTGAAATTATAGAGAGAATTATGCCCTGTAACTATAAAACTCATACATTTAAATTCAGTGTTTGCAAATGGCTGTCATTATTTAGCAGACTGTCAGAGGGAAACACTTTACATGCTCAAAAGTGTGCATGCTTGTGTGTGTGTGTGTGTGTGTCTGCCCATACTTGTGCTTTCAAGTTGCCTGTCTTCTTATAATGACCAAATGAATTTTAAATGTTTTTAAAAGTAAAATAATAGAGGTGATTTGCCATTGCCTTCCTCTGAATATAGCCTACAGCACCAGGTATTTCCTGGTGGTCTCCCACCCAAGCGTTAACCAGGCCTGATCATTCTTAGCTTCTAGGGACAGATGGGATCTGTTGTCTTTGTATTGCCATCTTACTATTACAGTGTGTGATCTATAGCCAGTTGCTGATACTGAAAACTAAGAAGGACTTCAGCTGCAGATTATACTAGAAATTTAAGAGGTGATCACACTGTTTGTTTTTGGTTTTTGTCAATCTGGGCACAGGTTGAAACCACATAAAAATGGATGGTATCACATAACTTCATGCCCAGATTGGAGCCATCCCATACCTGATCAGGACTTCATTTTTCGCTCGATATGGGAGATGTCCTGATCAGGTATGGGATGCTTCTAATCTGGGCATGAAGCTGTGCAATACTATCCATTTTTACACTGTCTCAGCCCGTGTAGAAAACAGCCAGTGCAATAATCTCCTAAGAAACATATACATTTTTTCACAATAGAATGCTTTTTAAAAAAGGTGTAGATCATGGTGCATCATCTTCGCTAATCACAAAGCAAATTTCTAGAAAGTGGTTCCATTATAACACAAAATAAATGACTTGATGTGAACTATGAAATCACTAATAAATAACTATTATCGAACAAACAAATTGCTAGAAGTGCATTAATTATCATGAGTATTTTTCATAGTTGTATACTTAACAACTTTTAAATTCTTATGAGTACCATGGAGGAGTAAATAATTAAATGTTAATTATCACAAGCTATTTATTCAATAGTTTTATAACAGCTGTAAACAAAACAAAATGAAGAGCTGCCACAACATTTATACTCATTTCAGCCCACAGTTATGTTGAGGATATCAAACAGAAGTCCATGTTAGCTAGGAAGGGGAAACAGTTTGAAACCCCCTTTGGAACATTTAAAATGATACTGCTGTATGCAGAGGAAAGAGCAGTGCTATTAAACAGATACTTTGCCAACTCTTTTCAAGGAAAAAGTGTATATTTACTTACTACACAAGATCAATTTGTTTATGGATAAATGAGGGAAGCAATGCTATTGGCTAAGTAGGAAAGGTAACATGTGAAGTGAAATTAAGTTAAATTACAGATAGCACTGAATAAAAATCAGTAAAATGTCTGGCTGGATGTTTTAGTGAAATATACAAGTAAACTTGTCCATTACACAAATGCATATTTATTGTGGCCTTTCCCCCCCCATGATGGGAACAAGTTAGGTCAATTCACACCTTGGAGTTCTTTCTTTGTATTTCATTGCCAAAAATCTTTTATTTTATTTTATTTTATTTTATTTATATTCTGTCTTTCTCCCAGAATAGGCCACTAAAAGTGCAAGACAAGCAAGACCACAGAAATCTATTTTGGACAAGTCACACTCTTTGAGCCTCAGAGGAAGGCAATGGCAAACCCTCTTTGACTTGGCAAAACAACAACAAACCTCCTGTGATAGGTTTGCCTTAGAGTCATCATAATTCAGAAATGACTTGAAGGCACACAACAAGAACAGCAATGAAGCTTGACCCATGTGAGGGACAGACTCAATTGCACCCCTGCTGTTTAACTGCTCAACTTAATAAAGAAGCAATGAAACTATTCAAAACTTTGATTTTCAAATTGACATTCTTGCCCTATTCATTTATTTGCAAATAAACTAGCTGAAGATTCTCACATTTCACCTGAGAAGGTGGCAATTTTCTCCACTTATATAAAAATTTAAAGGAAGGAGAAAATAAAAATCCATATGTTTACCAAACTGCAAGGAATGATAATCACATCACTAATGTAGAGTGTAATATGGTAATCCAAAAGGGATCCATGTCACTGTAGCCAGAACTGATATCTCAAGGAATGGGCACAGCTGGTGTATGAACTTTAGCTGTGCTCACACCGCTGAAACCTGGGCACCCAGGCCCAGCTCTGTGTCCTGGAGCATGCCCAAGCTGCAAGATTTTTTTAAGGGGAGTATAGCACCATTCGTCAGAGGTTAAATCCCTATTTCCTGATCTACCTTACAATTTACTAAGAGCATCTCTGCCTTGTCTGGGTTAAGTTTCAGTTTCTTTACTCTCATCCAGTCAATTACCAACATTGGTTTAGTACAGAGATAGCTTCCCCTAGAATTGGATGGAAAGAAAGAGTTGAGTGTCATCAGTATATTGATGGCAGTCAACTCCAAAACTCCAGAATGACTTTTCCCAGCAGTTTCATGTAGATGTTGAATATCATACAGGATAAAACTGAACTGTGGGGGAGCTCACAGGTCAATGGCCATAGAGTCAAGCAGGAATCCCCCAGCAGCACTTTCTGCCTTCACCCTCCAAGAAGGATTGGAACCACTGCAAAAAAGTACCCCTAAGTCCCATTCCAGGAAGGTTACTCATAAGAATACCATGGTCAATGGTTCTGAAAGCCACTGGAAGGCTCAGTATAACCAGCAGGGACACACTCCTGTTCAGTTCCCTGCATATGTAATCTTCCAAGAACACCAAAGATGTCGCTGTCCCATAGTCAGATCTGAAGCCAGATTGAAATGGATATAGACAATCCATTTCATCCAGGAGCCTAGGGAACTTGGAGGCCACCACACATTCCAGAGTCTTACCCAGAAAAAGAATATGGGAGATGAGCTGGTAGTTATTTTTTTAATTATTTTTTAATTATTATATTTACTGTCAGTTGTCTGTACCCACAGATTTTCCATCTATAGATTCCACTTTCCATGTCTTCAAAATCTCTCTCACACACACCCCCACACCAAAATAATCTGAAAAGCAAACCTTGATTTTGCCATTTTATATAAGGGACACCATTTTACTATGTCTCCTGTATGTAATGGGGCTTGAACAGCTACTATTTTTGTATCCATGGGCAGTCCTGGAATCAAACTTCAGTGGAAACCTAGAACCCACTCTATTTTATTTATATTCTGCCTTTCTCCCAGAGTGGGACCCAAAGTGACTCACAAAAGAAAATAAATTAATTGAGTTCAATTTTAAAAACAATTACAATAGTCACAATTAAAACAATATTAAATTGTAAGATGAAGTCATCTGGGAAAGAAAAATTTGGAAATTATTCAGTTATCATAAAGATAGACATATGTTTTTCTTAATGTTCATGTTTGTTATGTATTTGTTGGATATGTAGGAATATTTGTGTGTATTTGTTATATATATGCACTCATGTATTTGTTTTTTGTGTTATATAATCATTGTGTTTTATTTAATAAAAATATAAAAACCAATATAAAATTATTTAAAAACATACAAAAGTTAAAAAATAAATAAAACATACTCCCCATTTTTTTTTAAAAAAAATCTCCCTGGTGCAGTTACACAAAGTTACACAATAACTGTTTCAACAAAAAGTTTTGAATGGAGGAAAAAGGAGAGCAGGGAGTTGGGCCAGCCTGGTCTCCTGTGGAAGGAAGTTAGGCTTCCTATCCTATGCAGTGTAGTTGGATTCAGCGTGGGTTATTTTTAGTAGGGGCCTCACGGCAGTATTTATTTATTTATGTATTTATTATAAGTAAACAACCATGTACAAAACATGTCACAACAATAAAGCAAAATAAAACAATTCATCTCACAACTTTGAATTATGCTGTGGGTCTCCTTCTTGGGTTCTGTTCAATATAAGTGGTCATTTTAAAGTCCAGTGCTGTCTTTGTGTAAATCTAGTCCAGAATGTCCAACCAAAGGTTCAAATGAAATGGAAGTTGTATAGAACTCAGAATAGCTGCAATGAGGTATTCATTATTCCTGGTACCTAGTCAAACACCCACCCACCCCTGCCTCCCCAGATTGTTTTAGATGCCAGGAAGGGCAAAGGTTAAGTGCACATGTGATGGCTCTCACCTTCCCAAGAACCCTGACCTCAGGACAGGGATATGATATGAAAGTATATCCATAACATCAGACAAGCAGGAGCCAAAATTATATGCACGTGACCTGTATTAACTATAGCAGTAATGGTGAACAACTTGATATAGGACTTGGATAGGTTGCCTGAAGAATTCTTATGCAAGCAACAAGTCCTCCAGAAACTTCTAGACATTAGCAACTATTTGGCAAGTTTTTGCTAGGGATTGCAACAGAATAAAGTCACCATGGAAAAGACTAAACTGTTGAGTGGGTTGGATCTTGGTCATTGGCATCCACTGTGGCATGGCAGTTAAAATGGAATTATAGTGCTCTAATGGTATACTGTGAAAACACCTTAAGTTACAATCTTCCTAGGAAATCAATTGTTCACATATAGTGTTGAGCTAATGAAAGTTCTATGACAATGGAGACAACTTCAGACTGTGTGACCAGTATTTTTGTGAAAGAAGGTTCAATGAAAGCATTTTTTTCCTTTTTGCCATACAAAATTAAACTCCCTCTTTCTGTTCCCTACACCACAGATGCAGAACCTATTCTACTCCATTTGTTTTGGCCTACCATTCCCATCCACCTCACTCAATAGGGCCAATGGTAAGGGATTGTTGAAGGTGTGTGCCAAGTTATCTGGAGGGCTACCCGGCAAACAAAAAATCATCATGCCACTGAAGCTTTTATTTATATAAAATAAAAGTAACGATTTTATTAATTACTATTTACTTATTTATTAATGTTTATTTAATAAACATAGTCATTTTTATTTACATGACTAAATATGTGTACATTTATTGTATTGATGGAAGTCCACCCTACTTCAAACAATCCATAAAAAGGAAAATATTTTCTCTACTGGACCTGCGTCATCTTGACAAACCCAATTTACAAATACAGTTGAGCCGACATAAAGATATTAACCAGTCATTAAACAACATGTGACTTTGCATCACAGGTAGTTTGGCTCTTTTGTCTTTTTAATAAACAAAAGATCATATGCAGGTAATAGAATATAAAAGGCACCATTTCCCTTGGGTAAGTGCAAAAGTCATATCTTTCTTTTTCTTTTTTCACTTCACAGACAGCCCAACTTGTAACTCAGCTAAGCCAGAAGTTGGATTTAATGTGATTCTAGTCCCATTGGCTTAAATTCAAGCACTTCAGCTTTAACAGACTTTGTGGAGCAAACTGACAGCCATTTAACAAAGTTCAAAGGGCTTCATATTTAGGTTTCCTGCTAAGCACCAGTGAACTCAAAGAGTGACAGATGGATCTGCTGAGTTCCTCCTCCCCCCACCTTCACTGTTTTATTACCTGCCACAGTCATCATTGGTACCTGATTATATATATATATATAAAAGTATACTGTGAGTTTTAGTAAAACCATAATTTAATGTCAAGATGTTAACCTTTTTCCTACATTACTATTTTCTCCTTTTCGTTTTCTGCGTGTAGAGTCCTTTGCCATTACTGCTAAAACCCTTATGTTTTGACTGGAGTTACCCAGAATAAAATTGACATTTCCTACAAAGATTACATTCATTTTACCTTTTAAAAAAAGCCTCTTGAACTTTAGACATGCCCTCAGCTTTCTGCACTATATGATTGTTTTGCGATTTCTGCATTTCATTTCTGCATTTCAAGGCTACAGTTATTATTATTATTATTTGCCACTGAGGAACAAATGAGTAATGGATATGTGATGCGGTGCCACTATGCTATAGGTTCCAATTGTGTAAAAATCTTAATTATTTTCAGTTAGTGGGTAAAACTGGAAAATATGATAGCTTTAACTGTATGGATAGAATAGAATGTATTTTCCTTAACACTTAACAGCCCCAACTGAAATATGTGGAAACTTTACCAAGGCTAACAATAATGTTGCCACATAAAGTGAGAAATTCATGTTTAATTCCATTTTCATTTATTGATTTATTTTACATATTTTACACAGAAGTTAGAATTGACAAAATCATCTACATTCTACCTCAGGATAGGATTGTGGCCATTAGACCTGATATTTGTTGGCCTACAGCAAATATCCACCCCGTACAACCTCCCCACCAATATCTGAAATGTTTATATAATCTGCCCATCGTACTTTATTCAGAGGCCAGGTAATTGTTTTTTTCTTCCCATTCTTCCATGTACATTTCTAGTACATGAGGAAATTGCTTTTCTTGTGCTGATTTGGTAATGTTAATTTGTCTAATGAATATGTAAAATTGCTTTATGTTTAACCGTACTGTTAATTCACTGCTAGATGTATGATGTCTCCTAAAAACCTTTGGTTGGTGTGTCTTAAATCTTAACAGAAACTGTGATATGTTACCACTCCTCACTTTCCACACACACATTGGTCTTGACACTGTCCAAGTTGAAGATTGTTTCCACTTTTAGGATTAGGGTTAGTGCTAGGGAATCATGGGAATTTTTTTCTGAGACATTGAGCCTTCTCTGTCAGAGAGCTCTGGTGCCACAATAAAATACAGTTCCCATGATTCCCTAACCTTAACCCTAAAAGTGGAGTCAATTTGCACTATTTCTTGCAGTCTGCAACCCCCCTTTGTTCAAAGTTCTTTCCTCCTTTTCTCTTCAGTTGTATATTCCAAACTGAAATCTGGCCTGTCTTTAGAAAATCTACTCATTATTTCTCCATTGGAACTAATTTTTAAAATATGGAACGGTATGTCATAGGTAACTTTATAGCTAATTCTCACAGCTATCTTTTGAATGGGAAAGTTCCAATGATTTGTATCTGACTGACCTATAAATACTGAATGATAGTCCTAGAAATCATTCTCCTCTTCTTCATTTATATGCTGCTTTTTCACCAGAACTAGGTTGTGAGGGTAAGAAAAGAATAAAAATATCCTAACAATACTGACTGGTACATTCTCTTAATCATTACTCACAGACCAGATGGGATTTGTAGTCCTTGATGTTCATGGGATAGGTGGGGGCTGAGATGACATTATCCAGTTCCACTAGCCTCACATATTCAGCACTCCTAGTTATAAGCCCCTCAAGGTCTGGTTAGAAAGAGCCAGAGACAAAGAACCTTGTGGTGGCTCTGGCTTTTTAAAACCTCTGTTAAGAACAATCTCAAAGGTTCATGCTTCTCCCCAACTGCCCATCTCATTGAATAATTGCTGTCTCACCTCCTCTGTGATGCTGCCTCATTAAAATGAAACAATACCTCCTCACACATTTTAAACCTTTGTTATTTGGGAAGAAGGTGCTGATAAATGGAAGGACTCCCAGTTATCACATGGGAGATTATTGCATTACCTTTGCTCCCAGCGCTGGGCAGCATAGGGATATGACTTTTAAAAGGCACATCTTAACACATTCACCTGTTGCCAGCAACAGGCAGCCTGTTTACAACAGGGGCTTCTCCCACATCTTTTCAAGAATGGGAAAATCTCATTCTTGAAAACATGTAGGTGGAGCCTGGAGAAGCTGAGGTTGCATACAGGCTGCCTGCTGCCCAGTGACAGGTGAATGTGATAAGATCCATCTGCTTAAAGTTACATCCCACATCTATGCCAGCAACAAAGATAATGTGACAATCTCCAGGGGCCTCAAGATAATTTCCGTAGGATTGTTTTCTGTCTTAGAAGTTTTCCTTAGGTATTTTGGAGAAGAGATCAACCACAGTTCCCTTGGTTGGCCATTCATAGATCTGTTCAGGCATTTGGTTCCATGGCACTCTGTTCTAACTGGATACTACTAATTAGATAGTTGCTGTCCATATAATCAGCTGCTGCACATATTTTACCATGGGTGCTAGGATACTGTCTTTCCCCATGTTTTGAATGGTTAAGCAGGTTTAACCACCCAAACAAAGAACTTCTGCTGTCAGACTTGAGTGCCTGTCACTGAGCAGAATACTCTTCGGCTCAGAAAGTAGCAAAATTCAATTGGTAGACCAGAGAGGGATCCTTCAAAAGATGGTTTAGGCCCAAGAACTAGGGGTTCCTTTGCCTTCATCATTGAAAGTGCATAGATCATCTGTCTCTATTCCCAGCATGTCCTGAGAGGCCCCCACTAGTTGCTTTGCTCTGTTACTCCATCTCTTCTTCTTCTGTAGTTGCAAAATATGGATTTAAAAAGCATTGCCATCTGAAGATCTCTTGAGAGACTGAAGCCAACACACTTACTACTGTACATTAATTAAAGGCCAAGAAAATCAGCACTCAGCAAATGCAAATGGGAAACCAACCAGGGTCAGGGGCTTTCCCAGCAGACAATCTCCTTGATTGCATATCCTCACCTGGAAGCCATGTCATTAACAACAAACAATACCTATTAAACACAGAACAATACAGAGTTTACATGGGAACAGCAGACAATCTCCTTGATGGCATATCCTCACCTGGAAGCCATGCCATTAACAACAGAACAATACCTATTCAACACAGAACAATACACAGTTTACATGGGAATCACTCCTCTCTACCCAGGGTCTCACAGTATATATAGACCCACTCTCTTCCATTCCAGTATTCTCTGAAGATACCAGCTACAGATGCTGGCAAAACGTCAGAAAGAAACTCTTCTAGAACATGGTCACACAGCCCGAAAAACCCACAAAAACCTATAAAGGCCAACTGTATTCTAGACTCTGTGTGTAACTGAAGTGGTGTGATCACTGCTCAGCTTAATAAAATCTTATCATTATTCTCTGGACTTTATCACACATGGGAAAACTGGAATTTTAAACGGTGATTATCCCATGAAAATCACACAATCACAATTATGATTTTCACACACAGCATGATTAAAGTGCCATTATTCCAGGAATAACCAGGCAATAAACAGCAACAAATTATTCATGGGATTTCCTCATGAATTATTTGTTGCTGTTTATTGATTGCCTGGTGATTCCTGGGATAATTGTGCTTTAATCACAATGGCATGTGAAAATCCTAATCATGAATGCATGATTTTCATGGGATAATCACTATTTAAACTTCCAATTTTCCCAGTGTGATAGAGTCCTTGGATCTTCTGTCCTGTGGGGTCCCAAGGCAACGACTTGGATTATACTTCTATAGCAACAGCTTTTGCAGAAATGTCCAAGTTGCGTAATGAAAAAGCTAACCTTTCAAAACCATCACATCTGCCACATTGGAAAATAAATTGACCTTAATTATTAGTTATGCAGAACACCAGTAAATTTATTATGCAGTACTTTAAATATTCTTCCCATGCATGTACTTATCTTCATGAATTCTGCCTGGGCATAGACATTATTAGAAAATAATAATGCCCTGTAAATAACATAATAATAAAACTGCAAAAATGTGTGAGATGTCATCTTTAAAATTGTTGATCTCCTGAGGGCACATTAGAAAAAAAGATAAGTGCATGCACTCAGACAAACTGCATTATACCAAACAGGGACTGAGATAATAATAAGTTATAAAATGTACTGCTAGGAAAGTATTAATCCTAATAATTTATATTTAGTAGCAAAAATTGTCATGCAGTATAGATGAGCCTGCAGATGAGATTTTGTTTTTCACCTCTACATAAGAAGCCTGAACAACTGCTTTTATGGCTATAGATTTCTCTCCTGTTAATCGAGAGCAGTTTACATTTTTTAACTTGATATGACATTAATGGGAACTATTCATATCAGTCTCAAAGCAAAAAATCAGACAATATGTTGCCTATTTCTATCAGAAAGGGCAGATTGATATTAAGATATGAAGAGATGACTGATATTTGGGAGTGTATCAAATACATGATCATTTGGTAGACACCCATCATAGGACAATATGTATCCTTTGATCAATAAAATATTTCTAGTTTTGGCACTACAACCACTGATGTGAACGAAACCCATCTACTGGTTCATTCTGTGTGAGTAATGACTATATAAAATGTGAAAATATCACTTTCAGTAAAGGTGATAGAGTTGCTACCTCATATACTTGAGGAATATGGTTTTAGTAAATAAAATAGTAAGAAAAACAATAGGCTGCTGTTTCTAAACCAGAAAAGTGTACACTTCTCCCTGTGGGACATTTCTGGAAGTGGTTGTAGAAACTGGTTTGTTCCATCACATGCCAGAACAGGAAAATTTCTAAAAAGAAGATTTTGGAATTTTTTCCTCTGTGGCTTGATAAAAGAATAAATCAGGTGGCATACCTTTATTGGAGCATTCTGACCTTCTCATCTGAACTTGGATACCTGGCTCCATTTCTTGCATGGCATCTGGTTCCTCAACATTAGGCTGGTCTACTGTAGGTGTAGCCCCTTCTGGATGCAAAACCTCTGGAGGATGAAAGAACTCTTTGTGCTCTGGTTGCTGGTGAGAGTTTTCTTCCCTGCAAATAAATCTTGATAGATATATTGGTTTGGATTAGATTTGGGCTGTGGTCTTTCATCAACATAAACAGCATTTGTTAATTTTATTGTGCATCCATCTGGATTTAGAATTCTGTAACCATTTATAGCCTAACCAACAAAAATTCCCTCTTCACTTCTGCAGTCAAGTTTACCTCTTTTCTGTTTGGGAATATAGATAAATGCTTTGCTTCCAAAAACATTCAGAATTTAGGCTTAAATCCATGCCACAACTAGAATTGGGTTACATCTTTGGATTTAGTTGGCAATCAGTTAGACAGGTATGTAGCAGTCACAATGACTTCAGACCAATGGCATTTAGGCATATTAGCCTCCAAAAGCATGGTGACTGCCATCTCCTTGAGAGTTCTGTTCATTCTCTCTGCCACACCATTTTGTTCCAGAGAATAAGCCTGTGTGGTCTGATGCTCAAAGCCATGTTGCGAAGCTGGCTTCCAATGCCCCGGCACACGCTTTAAGAGCCTGCCCCACCTGTTCTATCTCACAGTGGCAGAGCTGGCTTCCAACACCCCAGCAGAAGCTTTAAGAACCCATCCCACCTATTCTATCTCGCAGCGGCGGAGCCGGCTTCCAACGCCCCAGTAGAAGCTTTAAGAGCCCGCCCCACCTGTTTCACCTTACAACGGCGGAGCCGACTTCCAATGCCCCAGTGGAAACTTTAAGAGCCCACCCCACCTATTCCATCTCACAATGGCGGAGCCGGCTTCCAATGCCCCGGTGGAGGCTTTAGAGCTCACTCCTCCTGTTCCATCTTGCAGCGGCGAAGCCAGCTTCCCAATGTCTTGGCAAAGGCTTTAAGGGCAGCAGGAGCCGGGAGGGATTTGGGCAGAGGCAAGAGGCCTGTCCAACCACCATCACCACTGGAAGAAGCCGTGGCGGTGGCCAACACCAGCGGCAGAAACCGGGAGGGACTCGGTCAGGGGTCTCATCATCTAGCCCGCCCTTCCCTCCACCAATACCAACAGATGTTCTGCAGTGGCCGTAGCAAGGCCAGTAACCGGGCCAAGAGCTCACCTCCCCTTCTATCTGGGATACAGCAGGAGTCAGGTAGAGACTGCGCACCAGGAGACTTTTTGGGATGATCTGCTTGCACTCTCTAGGGCTCATAAAACATCCATTTAGATGGAAGGTGGTGTGGGAAAGCGGGTAGAAGCACGACAAGGAGCAGCAATTGAAGTTAGGCAGAGCAGAGGAAGATGTGGCAATAGCAGAGTGGAACTGTGTTACAAAAGAAGACAGATTCGATATTTAAAAGTGATTTCACCTTCAGTTCACTCTGTTGCCCAAAGTAAATTGGGGAGCTTACTAACCTTGCCACAGAACCTTACCTTGCTCCTCAGTAATGCCAGGTCAGTGAAAAATAAAACTCATATTATTCACAACCTTCTTGAGGATGAAGAAGCCAACCTGGCCAGATTAATAGAAACCTGGCTGGGGGAAGATAGTGCCATCACCTGGAATCAGGCTCTCCCAGCCAGGCATTCTGTGTTTGAGCAGGTAAGGGAAAGTGGGTGGGGGGTGGAGTAGCTCTGGTTCATAAAGATAACCTTTCCTTGACCAGGATACCTATCCGGAAAACAGACCACTTTGAGTGTATGTACCTGAGCCTAAAAAATAGTGATAGTATAGGGATTCTTTGGTATACTGTCTACCCCATTGCATAACAGACTCCCAATCCAAGCTGACACAGCTAGTCTTGGAGTTGTTTCTGGAGTCGCCTAGACTTTTAGTTCTGAGTGACTTCAACATCCCACTCAAGACCAGTTTAACAGGTGCGGCTCAGCAGTTCATGGATTCCATGATAGACATGGGCCAATCCCAATTGGTTTCCAGGCCAACATATTCGGCGGGTCATACTCTCGATGCGGTCTTTAGTATGGATCAGGCATATCTGTGGGTGGAGGTAATAAATACCACCACACTGTCATGGATGGATTATTTCCTGGTCAAGGTTGGACTAAGAGCCACTGTTCACCCCACTGGGGGTGGAGGACCTATTAAAATGGTCCGCCCTAGGAGGCTAATGGAGCCAATTCGACTCCAGAAAGCCTTGGAGGGTTTCTTGGTTGGAAAAGCTGGTGATCCTGTCAAGGCTCTGGTTAATACTTGGAACAACGATCTTTAAAAAAGCCATCAAGACGGATCTCTTCCAGTGGGCCTAATTGTTGTTGTTGAACACCTCATCCATGGAAAGAGTCAGGTAAGAAAAATACTACTACTACTACTACTACTACTACTATTTGCAGACCAGTATCAAATCTTCCTTTTGGGGCAAGGTGATTGAGAAGGCAGTTGCCTTGCAATTCCAGGCAGTCTTGGATATGGCAGTTAGATTGATTATGGATACATCCAGGAGTGATCACATCACACCGATCTTAATATCACTTCACTAGTTGCCAATTAGTTTCTCAGCAAGGTACAAGTGTTGGTTATTTCCTTTAAAGCCCTACATGGTTTTGGTCCAGTTTACTTACAGGGTCACTTTCTCCTGTACAATCTGCCCTATACACTCAGGTCCTCTGGGAAGTGCTTGCTCCAGCTGGCCAGGACTAGACAGGCAATGGTTTCCCAGAGAACCTTTTCATGTGCTGCCCCCAGACTGTGGAATGACCTGCCAGAAGAGATTCAGCAGCTGAAAATATTTACAGCTTTTAAAACAACATTGAAGAAACATCGCACCTGACAGGCTTACCCAGTCAATTTAACAGTTTTACATGAGTATATTTTAATCATTTTATTGTACTGTATTTTAACTGCTGGTTTAATGTGTTTTGTTTTTAAACTGTTTTTTTTTTTATTTTAGCATGTTGTACCCTGCCTTGAGCCATGAAGAAATAATATCAATAATAATAATAATAATAATAATAATAATAATAATAATAATTTTATTTTCTGTTTTTGAAGATTATTATTTGGGGTAAGCTATGATAAACTCCACTGAAATCAGTTATTCATGGCTTAGCTTGAGTTCTAACTGTTTCACCAATAACTAAGTACAGCTAACCTTGTCCAGTCCATAATTCCTGCCTTTCAATGATTTACAAGACTTTTGGGGGGCAAGTGACAAGCAATGTGTATTATGTAATAATGTATCTTGCCTGAAAAACAAGCTAGTGCAGGTAAATTTTGAATTGTAGGTGCTTGTCACAATAGTATCCATAGTCATGCTGTCAGTGAGATATCTAGCAGCTTTTCCCCATATCTATATGCATGTAGCAATAACAATAGCATTTATATTTCTGTACCACTTAATACTGAACTCAGCACTCTAAGCAGTTTACAATCTGTAAGCCAATTGCCCCTAACATGCTGGGTACTCATTTTACCAACCTATGAAAGGATGGAAGGCTGAGTCAATGGAAGGATGAAGGATGGAAAACCAGAGCCCTCTGGGAATCAAACTCACAATGTTGTGACTGCAGTAACAGCATTTAACCACTGCACCATGAAGGATCCCTGTTTGGATATGTTTGTGTTTGTATTTGTATGTGTCTCTTTCATAGCTTAGAAAGAAGTAGTTGCAGATCATGAGTTAACTTTCAATTAATTTCTTTTGCTGTGATTATGGGCCTTTCTAGAGTACCAGAAATAATGCAGCTTGAGTCAACTTTGGGGGGTTGCAGACTGCCAGAAATAGTGCAAATTGACTCCACTTTTAGGGTTAGGGTTAGTGCTAGGAAATCATGGGAATTGTGTTTTTTTTTCTGAGACATTGAGCCTTCTCTGTCAGAGAGCTCTGGTGCCACAATAAAATACAGTTCCCATGATTCCCTAACCCTAACCCTAAACCTAAAAGTGGACTCAATTTGCACTATTTCTGGCAGTCTGCAACCCCCCTTTAACTGCCCTGGCTCAGTGCTAGCAAATCATGGGAACTGTAGTTTTTTCTGAGATATTGAGCCTTCTCTGTCAGAGAGCTCTGTTGCCACAATAAACTATAGTTCCCATGATTCCTTAGCACTGAGCCAGGGCAGGTAAAGTGGATTCAAGCTGCATTATTTCTGGCAGTCTGTAAAGGCCCTATGTTAGAGATGGGGTAGGGAATCTGCTTCAGTCCAAACTTTAAAGGAGCTATCCAATGCTCTGAACTATTTTTGGGATATGGTTTAGCACAGGGGTCGGCAACTTTTTGTTGCCGGGGGCCGGTAGGGGGGGAATGGTACCGGGGGCATGTGTGTACAAGCGTGGGCGTAGCCGTGGCATGTGCATGGTGGCGATGGTGGCGGCGGCAGGACAGGCCATGGGCTGATCCCAAGACCTCTGCGGGCTGCACCCGGCCCACGGGCCATAGGTTACTGACCCCTGGTTTAGTGTCTAAAAGACCATATCTCCCAATATGAGTTTACTTGAGTTTTAAGATTCTCAACGGTCAGCTATTCTCTGGGTTCCACCACTTTCACAAGCTTATTTGGCAAGGACACAGGAGACAGACTTGTTGGTGGATGCTCTCACACCATAGAATTTTCTTCCACAGGAAGCTAGGTTGACCCGCTCTCTGTTCCCTTTCCACTGGCAGGTGAAGACATTTCTGTTTACCCAGGACTTTTGGGTGTTATCTAACTGTTGCAGAAGGCACTTTTGTAAAAAAATTAAAAATGTATATGATATATTTGTATTTTATCATTAATAGTGCATTTAACTGCCTTTTAAAAATAGTTTCAAATTGATGTTTAATATGATGTCCATTGTTTTAACTTAAATTGTGCATTGAATTGGGACCTAATTTTACAAAATACATAAATAAATAAATAAATAAATAAATAAATAAATAAAATCTTGAACAGTTCCTTTAAAGTTAGTAAAATTCAGCAGATTCACTGACTCAATGACAACAGAGCAACCAGCTGCCACTGTAAGCTGGTAAATTGGGCCAGCATACAATGAGCTTCATAACTCTTCCTATTAATTCTTAAAATCTTCATAAAAGTGTATGAAGAAAGAAAAACATTTTACAATAACAGGGCACAAACAAATCCATGAAATTTAATGAGTTTTATGATACTTAAATAACTCTATAATGGCAAGTAAACTCTAATTCTAAAACCAATGGCCATTAAGTTATTTATGTTGCAAATATTATCTGCTCTTTTCAAAGCTTTAAATATGTAATCTAAGATATTTCCCTCCAGAAAATGGGTGAGATGGCTATTGATAAGGAAATTAAAATGAGAATGGAGAAACCACTATATAGTAATATTAAATCCAATTCTGTTATTGAAATTGCCTTAGCATTGTAAGCAGTTAAAAAACACTTTTCTGAAATGATCAGCATCTATTACTGCACATTTACAACTTACAAGGGAAAAAAATCTTCCAAGAAACCAGGCAAGCTATTCAGTAGTATACATTTTTATCTCTGCAAGTCCTAGCTATGACCGTGAACTGCACTGGGGCCAGAAGACTGCAGAAGTAGAATTAACTTCAGGAGCAGGGCAGCAGCAAGAGGGGGTGTGGCCAAGAGTGGCTGGCTTCAAAAGTCACTCCTCCATGCATGGCCAGGAATGATCTGGGAGCAGAAATTAAGGTTGGGCGTGGGAAAGGAAGGTATGGCAGGAACAGAGTGAAGGGTTGTTACAAAAGAAGACGGGATCAATGTTTGAAAGCTATCCCATCTTCAGTTCATTCTGTTTCCCTGAATGGACTGGAGAGCGTACCAATCATTCCACAGAACCTTGCCTTGCTCCTTTGCAATGCCAGGTCGGTCAAAAATAAGACCCATGTCATCTTTGACCTCCTCTTAGATGAAGATGTCGACCTGGCTTGCTTTACAGAGATGTGGCTGGAAGAAAATAGTGCTATAAGTTGGATCCAGGCTCTCCCAGCCGGGTACTCTGTTAAGCAGGTAAGGGGAAGTAGGTGAGGGGGAGGAGTGGCTCTAGTTCACAAGAACAACCTCACCTTGACCAGGATACCTGTCCAGAACACAGTCCACTTTGAGTGTATGTACCTAAGCCTGAGGACTAAGGATAGTTTGGGAATTCTGTTAGTATACCATCCACCCTGTTGTCTAACAGACTCCCTAACTGAGCTGACAAAACTGGTCTCAGAGTTCCTATTGGTGTCGCCCAAACTTCTAGTATTGGGCGATTTCACCATTCCACTCGAAAACCTTAGAGGGTTTAATGGTTGGTAACACTGGTGATTCTGTTGAAGCTTTGGTTAATACCTGGAACACCGATCTTGCCAAGGCTATCAACACAATTGCTCCCAAGCGTCCTTTCCAACCCGCTTCAAATCGTAAACCTTGGTATAGAGCTTAGGAAGATGAAGGTGGTTGGACAATGACTAGAGTGCATCTGGTGGAAAACTCAACTCTTATTTGACAAGACTCGTCATAGGAAATGTCTTTGTTCCTATAGAGAGGCAATACATGCAGCGCAGAAATCTTTCTCCTCTGCATGTATTACATCTGCAGAGTCCGGTCCAGCAGAGCTGTTTAGGATGGAAAGGGAACTGACACAGGTTCTGCCTGTGCAGAACCCATTACTTAACCCAACAACGGTCTGCTGTGATGCATTTAACAACTTATTTGCAGATAAAATCTCTCAGATAAGAGCTGACTAAGGGCCTTTGCAGACTGCCAGAATTAGTGCACATTAAATTGAGGCACTGCCCTGGCTCAGTGCTAGGGAGTCATGGGAATTGTATTTTTTTCTGAGACATTGAGCCTTCTCTGTCAGAGAGCTCTGGTGCCACAATAAATTACAGTTCCCATGATTCCCTAGCACTGAGCCAGGGCAGTGCCTCAATTTAATATGCACTATTTCTGGCAGTCTGCAAAGGCCTTTATAGACACCAGTGTTATAACAGAATCAATTGGCAAGGTGTCCAGCAACTCTGTTTATGAAATTATACTGGTTCAGTTTCAATCCATGAGTACTAATGACATGGACAAGCTTCTTGGTAGAATGAGTAAAACAACCTGCCCCTCTTGATTCTTGCCCTTTGTTGCTGGCTATCCAAGGAGGAGATGCCTTGAGGATGTTTCTTAGAGACATTATCAATGCATTTCTTAGGGAAGGTCATGTTCCATCATGTTTGAAGGAAGCGGTGGTTAGGCTGCTCCTGAAAAGACCTTCCCTGGACCCTCTGGATATGAACAACTATAGGCCAGTCTCGTTACTACCTTTCCTGAGCAAAGTGATCGAGAGGGCAGTTGCTCTTCAAC
>JAIPUX010001232.1:117767623-117782043 GCA_020142125.1 Phrynosoma platyrhinos
TTCTTCTTCTTCTTATTATTATTATTATTATTATTATTATTATCATGGACCCATTTCTGGTTTGGTTTTGGTCTTTTTATGATTGCCATATTCCACTTCCTCAAATCTGTTCATCTAATTTGAAGATCATATGAATTATTCTAATTATGGTAATTACAACAATTATAACTCTCTCATGTTTTCTTCCCACTATTCTACCCTTCGTCATCCCTCACCTTACAATACCACCTCTCCCTCCCTTGCACTTTACTCTTCCTCATGCCTGCCTTTCCTGCTCCTTGCACACTGCTACTGTAATTCTCACATTCCCATCCTCTTTCCCCTCCTTTCTTCATTTTACTTTCTCTAACCTCATACTCTTTCTTAACATCATCTTGCACCCTTGTAGTGTGCACCCCCTGTGGGTCTTGCCCTCCATTGCGTATGCCACTTCTCTCCCTTGCTTCATCTTGCACCTTTGTGATGCACCTCTTGCTTCTTGCATTCTTCCACTTGCATCACTCTCTCCCATCTCTTGTGCTACCTCCCTCAACTCACTTCACATCCTTGCAATGTGTCCCTCATCACTCTGTCACTCACATCACTCAGTTTCCTGTCTCTACTATGCCCTACGTCTCCTCACAGTGCAGTCCCACTTATATCCTGCACTTCATCACTTACTGTCCCATCTCTCCTGTGCCTCTCTCCCCTCACCTGGCACCTTTGTATGTGTCCCTCACTTGTTTCTTGTGCTCTGTCACTATACCATCCACTCTCCCATGTCTTTCATTCCCTTCTTTGCTTCATCTCATGACCCTGCAGTACTCCCCTTGATTGCTTCTTGCACTCTTAGGACTTGGTCACACAATTTCATAGACTGTCCTGGGTCTGATGCAGAGTCTGACTGTGAGCCTGAGGTAGAGACATATGTCATACAAGGGCCTTCAGGCTCCCCTAGGAACTTTTCAGGCAAAGCAATAGGCACCTTCCATCAAGGAATAGCAGGAGCAGGAACCACCATCTGTGGCTGTTGTTGGAGCTGGTTAATCTGCCCTTGTAAGGTATTTATAGCTTCAACAAGTAGTGTGACTGGGCAACCAGCTCCTGATTTTGATGTTTTAGTGTATCTATTAAGCCTGCCTGGGAAGATTTATAGGGGTGGCCAACAAAATTGTCCTGTTTACCTCATCTGAGGGCTGAACACAAGATTGCAGGATGCAAGTTTTGACAGCACAGCAAAGGAATAAACAAAGGAGTAGTCAAAAGTCCATTTCAAATGACAAACCACAAAAGTCCAGTGTTGTACAACAAAGTGATAAGCACAGGCATAGTCAAAAGACAGTTCCAAAGGTCAATCAACAAGAGTCTGGTATCAGGTAACAGAATTCACAGCAGTGACAAAACCACAAAGACAGACTGTTGGCCACGTGAGACTGAAACAGCTGGTTCCTTTTAAAAAGTCTCAGTGTGCCTCAGCTGTTCCCGATTAACTCTCTGCTTGGCCTCCAGTTGACATGAATGCCTCAATGAATCCTTGTCTTGTCTTCGCTCCACGGGTCCTGGGGCCGGCAACATAGGGCCTTTTCAGATGGGTGGCCGTGGGCCACCCTGAGGAATGCAGGATTGGGGCCGAGGCTGCCCCACGCCTCGGCCCCAATCCACCCTTCTGCTGGCCCTAGAAGGAGTGCTAAAGTAGCGCTCCTTCCAGACCGGGCAGAAGGGGCTGTGGAAGAGCCATTACGCAGCTCGTCCACATCTCTTCCAGCTCAGCCCATGCAGAGGCTGGGGCGGGAGGACGTCATCGGAGCACTTGCCGTATGCAGTGCCAGGTGCTCCTATGACGTCCTTGGGAAGAGGTTGGGATGTCCGGCGTCCAGCTGCCCCTCCCCTTCCCTGGCTCCAAGACAGCACTTTGTGCTGTCTGCAGAGCCCCATAGAGTCTGTCTCTCCCTCTGCAGCATCCTGCATGTCGGAGACTACAGAGCCCAAGATCCCTTCTTAAACCACTAGACAGCTATAAGGCTATCAAAGTGGAATTACAGCAGGATAGTTGCATCTGTGGCTGTAGCTTATCACACAACACTATATCTGTCCTGTAGCTGCTTCCTCTTCCAAGTGTTCCTAGAGTACTTTTCATTGATGGGCAAAACTCATCAGTGGCTCACTATTGTGCTGCTTTTCCACTATTGATTCAAGTGTGATAGGTTCCTCCTACTACAGTTCTAATATATAGGCACTCATGTGGTTTGAGTGGGCATGATTATGCTCCTCCACTCCTCCTTCCATCACTGATCCTAAGCAGTCTGTTCTTCTTTTCTTCCTTTCCCCCCTCAGTTTCTTTTCCTTTCAAGCTCTATCTCTGTTGAGGCACCATGTTATATGCTTTGGAAGAGTTGTAGTGCCTATAGCAGAGGTGTGCATATAGGGTGCCTTGGGGGCTGCATGCATCCCCCAGACCATAATTTTGTGCCTCCTCAAGCACCACACTAAGTCCCCAAAGCCCCACAGTTCTCCAAATTAAAACAAAAAGTCAGAGGGGATTATCAGACACTTTTTGCTTTTTTATCACATAGGTAAAGGTAATGGCAGTCCCTTGACATGAAGGTCTACTTGTAAACAACTGTAGGGGTCAGTGTTCACCTCCATTTCTAAGCCAAAGAGCCAGCATTGACCTAGGACTGCTCTGGTGGTCATGTGGCCAGCATGACTGCACCAAACACTGTTACCTTCCCACTGAGAAGTCGTGCCTATATATCTGGTTGCATTTGCATGCTTTTGAACTGCTAGGTTGGCAGAAGCTGGGACTAGTGACAGGAGCTCACCCCACCATGCAGCACTCAGGCCTCAAACTGTCAACCTTCTGATCTTCCAGTCATCAGAAATGGCATCTGAACCACTAAGCCACTTCATCCCTTATATCACATAGAAAGCCTCCCAAATGTATGAAAACACATGAAAATATCCAACCCACCACAAGTGCTCCTGATCCCTGCGCTACTTCCAAATATCTCCCTTTTTCTCTGTAGTCCTTCTCAAAATGGTGCCAGGGAGTGATGCAATGTCACTTTCTGTCACTATTTTAAGAAAGATTACAGAGGGAATGAGGTATTTAGGCTTGCCAAAGGTGCTTACAGGCCACAAGGGGAAAGAATTTACCCTTGTCCCCAGCCTCCATATAATTGATCATGCCTGCTCTATGGTTATGATCACAGAGGTGTAACAAATGATTAGGATTCATGCTAATCCTTTTAATCATTTAAAGCAGGGGTAGGCAACCTAAGGCCCGGGGGCCGGATGTGCCCCCCTGAGGCCTTTGGACTGGCCCTAGGACAGTCCTGCTGCCACCGCCACCGCCTCCGCTGCCCCCCGCCATGATGATATTGATTATTGTTGTTATTATTTGTTCTTGGGGTTTTCTTGGCAAAATCTCCACAGGGGTTTTGCCATGGCTTTTCTGTGGCTGAGAGAGTGTGCATGCATATTTTTTATTTTTTTATTTTTTTTAAAATATTATTTATTTATTTATTTATTTATTTATTTATTTATTTATGGTGCTTTGGTCCCCCAATTGTCTGAGGCAACCTGGCCCCCAGCTCAAAAAGGTTGCCTACCTCTGATTTAAAGCATGAAGTTAGGACCAACTTACAATTCTCTGGTGAAAAAGTAGCCGTCAATACTGATGCTGCCCTTTTCTCTTAGCATTTCCCCCTAACAATTGAAACAGCATTTTATTAAGCATTTAATTGAAAAAATATCATTCTCAGTCAAATTATTATTGGGATTTTTTAAAAAAAACAAACCTTATATATAATAGTTTATATTAGGCTCTCAATTTCACTTCAAGTGTATAAATTTTTTTAATAGGTATTAATTAACATATAACCTTGATGACAAGGCATAAAGGGGAATTGCAAAGTGCAGATGCCTTAGGCAACCTTCTCTGCCTTGTCAACAGATAATACAAGATTTTCAGGACTATTTACCTGTTAATCAATAAAATATAAGGCATTACCATAGCAACCACCATAATGCCTTAGCAGCACTTATGTAACCTCTGGGACATACACAGTTTTTCAGAGTAGCAATTATGGTATCTTAAGTGGCTACAAACGGTCTTTTACACTTCAGCCTGAAACTCAAAAGGCATTAGTATAAAAAATGCAATATCTGGTAAGATGCTGAGCCTTCCTGTAAAGGAAGGAACGACCTTCATTCCTCTGACCTCCATTCCTCTATGAAGCCTGCAATTTCCTTAGTTCTTAAAAAATAAAATAAAAGGACTGCCCCCTACATAGCATTCTAGAGATTTTCTGATCATGGAATCTTCCAATTTGCACAAACTTTTCTGCCTTATGATATATGGCAATAAATTGTGAAAGTAGATTTCAGACTTAGAACCACTGTTTTTGTATCAGATAAAATGCTTCTGCTATGCCCTCCTTATCCCACTGTATATATCAGGGCCCGTCCTACTATTAGGCAGTGTGAAGTGTCCACCTCAGGCCAAGGAAAATGGGAGACAAGGAGAAGCAGTAAAGAACTGTAGGATAGAGCTAAACATGTCACACATTCTAAGGCCCTTTCACCTATATTGTTATAACACTATGGAGATTATCACATGGGAAAACTGGCATGGCTTTCATGTGGTTTGTATATTATCACACTGCCCTCTGTCAGGGCAGTAGGCAGCCCGTATACAACATGGGTTTCTCCCGCAGCTTTTCATGAATGAGATTTTCCCGTTCTTGAAAAGCTGCTGGAGAAGTCTGGGTTGCATACAGGCTGCCTACTGCCCAGGCACAGGGCAGTGAGATAAGATCCATCTGAGATGGCTACAAACCACATGTAACCTGTGCCTCTTTTACCATGTGATAATCTCCTATAACTCTGCTTCAACTGCTATGATTGCATTTTATGGAAACCTGGGATTGGTAGTTTGGTGTGGTACTAGAGATCTATTGTTAGCACCAGGAACTAAACTTTAAAAAGAGGTATTTGAAGTTTTTGGAATTAAGGAAAATATCTTTACAAAAGAAAGGAAGCCACTAAACGATAGTGTTATAGCAAGCAGCAGAAGGAATAATCTAGAATTTGTGGAACATGAGGCTACCAGCTTGGCATACTGGTTTGAGGGTCTATAGCACTAGAGACCAGGATTCAATTCCCTGTTCAGCCATGAAACCCACTGGGTGATCTTGGCAAATCATGCACTCTGATCCTCACAGAAAGGCAATGGCAAACCTCCTCTGGACAAATCTTGCCAAGAAAACATATGATAGGGTCACCTAAAGTTGGAAACAATTTAATCACACACAACAACAAACAAGGCTACCCGCACTGTATTACAACATTTATGGTAATGTTATCCACATGATCTATGTTGAAGTAAGGGGTACTGTGACCCTCCAGATGTTGTTGGACTTCAGTTCTCACCAGTCTTCGACTTCCTTTGGTAGTAAAGGTTTGTAGAAGTAATAATCCTATAATATCTAGTGGGCCATATGTTGCCCATCCTGCTTTAGGGCCCCTGCTTTAGGGCCTTATTATCCTTTTTCTTTTCTTTTCTTTTTTTTACCTTGGGTTCTTTCTGAAAAATACAAAAATTACTTGCGAAATTGCCCACTCCCCTTTCCTATTGTGTAGATTAAGGGAGGATGCAGATGGGTGGCCCTGGGCTGCTCTGGGAAGTAGAGGATTGGGGCTGCTGCTAGCACATGCAGTGGCCCCAATCCTCCCTTTTGCAGGCCTGGAAAAGAGCGGCAAAATGCTGCTCCTTTCAGAGCCGGCAAAAAGGGTACCCCAAAAGCTGCCGCATGGCTCTTATGCATCCCTTCGGGTGCAGCACATCAAGACGCTGTGCTGGGAGGACATTCTGATGGCACACACCATGAGTAATGGCATACACTGTCAGAACATCCTTGGGTAAGGGTTAGGGAAGCCAGCGTGCAGCTACCCCTCCACCTCCAAGACGGCGCAAAGGGCCATCTGTAGAGGCCCTAAGATGTGATTTGGGTTATGGGTGCAACTCTACTGAAACTATCTGCCTCGGCAGACGACTAAAAGAGTCGTCTTCCGGGCAGGGAAGAGGAGGGGCAGCCGCACGAGCGGCGGCCCTTCCTCCTCCTGAGGTCGCCCCTGGAAGCACCGGCCATCCGCATGGCCGGCGTTTCCGGGTTGCCCTCACGCCACGGCAGCCAAACGCGCCGCGGCGTTTGAGCCAGGGAAAGTGCGCCCGCCGCTTTTGGGGCGCACTTTCCCTTAAATCTAAAAGGAGCGCCAATTTGGTGCTCCTTTTAGATGCGCTGCAGGAGTGCTGCGGTCCGGAGGCTGAACTCCGGTGGCGCTCCGGACCAGGGCGTCTCTGACGCCCTGGTCTGCATCCCCCCTATGTCTCTTCATTGGTGTCTCCTGTATAATGGAATTCCCATCATGGGTATTTATCAAAGCATCTTGAAACAAGATTGTGGAGAGAGAAGTGAATAAGGTCCTACATTCTTGGTTTTGGAATGCTAAAATTAAAGATTATTTCCAGATCTGTGGCATCACATTAAACAGATTTAATAAGAAGCAGTATTTGCATACAATTAAAAATGTCACCTTCTTCATTTTTTTCTAGAATGGCAGGCAATTCTGGTGTTTAACTCAAAAGGTGACTTTGAATGCGTATGGTTAAGATAATTTCCACTTTTAGGACAATGCTTGAAAAAGTCACATTTTTGATTACAACTCCTACTGCATGAAGTAGTCTGAGAAATGCTCTAAAAAGAAGTAACATTTTCCAATTGTTTTATAAGGGTGGGGTGGGGTGGATGGGATGGGGTAGGGTAGGGGTAAACACCTGTTCAGTATAATTGCAAATAACTAGTATTATAACTGAGTGCAGAGGTTTCTAGTGTTACATTCCAAATTAGCCACATTCAGAAGATTTTTTAAAAATGTTGGAAATAAAAAGGCATTCTTAGCATCACTTGTAAAAACACTACCATGAACACTACCATTTGAAGACAGGCTTCTTTATATGCTTTGAAAGTATAACAGGGCACCTCTTCTTCTCTGTTGGTTTTTACAAAGGCAGCTTGGGAAATGTGGCTGACAATTAACCAACTGGAGGTACATGTTGTCCTGAATTAGACTGAGACTTTGGCTACCACTGCAGTGGAACAAATACTAGACAATCTGATCCAGTAACTAATGACTACTTCCTCCTTCCAAGCTTGACAGCCTCATCTGTTATCATCAAAGTCTGCAATTCCAGCCCAGTAGGCCAAGTGGAAATTAGTCTGTGTGCATTGGAGATTATCACATTTATAATCTAACCCTATCAGTGTTACTCGAAAACAAGTCCCACAGAGTTTAGTGGGGCTTTTCCCAAGTCATCTCATGGTGAATTGCAACTCCTTATCTTATAGCATGGTTGTGGGATACCCCATCTGTGCCTTTGTGGATGGGTTACAAAGGACAATCCCACAGAGAAATTATCACATGTTTAATACCACATTAGTAGTGTCCCTTTTCTGTTACCAGAATCCAGGGGTAGGCAACCTAAGGCCCGGGGGCCGGATGCGGCCCAGCAAGGCCTTTGGACCGGCCCCAAACAGGTCCTGCCGCCGCCGCCCCCCCCGCCGCCCCCCCATGATGATATTGATTATTGTTGTTATTACTTGTTCTCGGGGTTTTCTTGGCAAAATCTTCACAGGGGTTTTGCCATGGCTTTTCTGGGGCTGAGAGAGTGTGCATGCATTTTTTAATTTTTAATTCTTTTTTAATTTTTATATTTATTTATTTATTTATTTATTTATTTATTTATGGTGCTTCGGCCCGTCAATTGTCTGAGGGACAGCAACCCGGCCCCCGGCTCAAAAAGGTTGCCTACCCCTGCCGAATCAGTGGGATAAGGTAGAGAAATGAATTACGCTGGACCAAGAGTACTTGCAAGACAGAATTTGAAGTCTCACTGAAATATGTAGTCCATCTGAGACACATGAATCACTTTTGCATTTTCTAAATGTTTGTTAACTGAAGGGTTCAATGGGTTAAATTAGAGTATGAGTTTAAATAGGACTTTACATTATTGATGTAAATAATTTTATAGAACAAAATTAAAAGGTCTTAAAAGCCTAAAAGAAAAAAGAAAAGTTATCTGAGGGCTGTACAGACCAGCATAAAGAGTCAGCCTGGGGGCAGAGTGGAGGTGTGGGGACCTCACGCTGGCCACCCTGACTCTGGCCCCACGCTGGTTTCATGCTGCACACCCCACTGCATGGCAGGAGGCATTATGGCACTCCATTGGTGCATTGTCTACACAAGTTGCACCAAAGGAGCACAGAAAAGCTGCTGCAGTAATGGCAAGGGCACCCTTTCTGCTGTGCAAAAAAGAGCAGCTTTTTGAGGATTCTTTTTGTGTTGCGAAACTGATGGCTTAGGGGTGTGGTATGCAGTTGCCGCATCCCAAACCCAGCATTTCCAGGGGCCGGGCGGAGCCACCTATTAGGGGCATTCTGTTGAGCCACTTTAAATGTGAAATCATGGGATTTAAGTTCACTGAAACACTTGAGCTCTCTAGCTGAGAATTCTAAATGCCTCTTACATTGTTAGGTTTCTCATAAATTTTCCAATCTTTTGGAACTTCAGTTGGCTTATCCATTGAAAGATATAGGGGGGATGCAGACGGGCAGCCGTTGCCCACCCTGGGAAGTGGAGGATTAGGGCCGAGGCTGCCCCATGCCTCAGCCCCAATCCACCCTTTTGGTGCCTGGGAAAGGAGTGCCAAAATAGTGCTCCTTTCTCAAGCCATAGAAAGGGTGCCAGAAGAGCCGACGTGTAGTTCTTCCATGTCTCTTCCAATGCAATGCTTGAAGACGCTGCACCAGAAGGAAGTATTCAGGGTGCTGATGAAGTCTGCGGCTGCCCCTCCCCTTCCCTGCCTCCAAGACACGCTTTGCACCATCTACAGAGGCCCATAGCTATGTTAGCCTGTACAGACACTATGTAGAGAGATCTTGTAGAACCTTTTACAATAGTAGTTTTTATTGATGTTCCTTTACCCAACAACATCAATTATTCAATTTAATGCATTCTATAAACAATGTAATAAAACAGTGAACCCACAAAAAACATATAAACATATACCATTATTACCCTACTTTCTCTTGCTTCACCTATTATCTTTATATCTTCTTTCTATAACCTCCATTTATGTTCCTTCTCTAATTTTTCTAATCATTTCTCTATCTCCTCTTTTCCCTATTCTTTCTAGTTACACCCTTTTTTTCTAGTCTCTCTTTTCTTATGACCCCACTTTCATACTATCTCATCATCATATCCTAACCTAACTTACCTACTCATACCTACTACCACATACTTTACTCTCAATACCTCAATCTTTACTTTTTACCTACAATTTCCTTTTTTAACCTATTTCTCTTATTTTTTTTAAAAAAAATAACACCACAATATGACAAAGCAAAAAAGACAAACCTTCCATTTACATTTACCCTCACATTCACCACTTCATTTAACTTCCTTGTCATCAACTTGTCTATTTGCTTCTTAGATTATGACCTTCTAAATTTTCTAAATCTGTGACTTTATTGCTATTGTGTATCTATCTTTTTCTTACTAACCTTCCTTTTTACTATCTTGATTGTTCTTTATCACTTTGTATATACATATAGGTATCTATCTATCTATCTATCTATCTATCTATCTATCTATCTATCTATCTATCTATCTATCTATCATCTCTAACTATATATCTATTTGTTCTTTTTTCCTTCATAATATTAAGTAATCTTACATTCCCTTATCATTCATTTTTTCTATTTTAATTCGTATTAATTATTACATTTTCACATTGTTACCTCAAGCTTATAACTGCTATCTCTCCCCATTGGTCTCTCATAAATTTAATTACCAATTCCCATTCCTTCTTAAATTTTTCCAAAGTTTTATCTCTCAATGGTTGTGTAAATTTATCTAATTTTATAACCTCAAATAATTTTCACATTCAATATTCTTTTGTTGGAATGCCCCCCCCCCAATTTTGTGAAAAGGCAATCCTTGCAATAGTCAATAAATAAAACAAAAATTTCCCCTATTTTTTTCTCAATTTGCTCATCCATTGTTCCTAATTCTTTTCTTAAAAAAACAGTCTTCATTTCCACTTCCCCCCCTATTATTTCATTATTTGTTAAATTTATCATTTTCCAGTAATCTTTAGCTAATTTGCACCCTCACCAACAGAGATAAAATATGCCAGGTGTTTCACCACATTTCCAACACTTACTGTTTTTCTTTTTATAAATTTTTGCCAATTTATCAGTGAATAGGTACCATCTATAGTACATCTTGTACCAATTCTCTTTTTGGCATACCATATATTTCATTCCCTTATTCCATACTTTCTCCATTGTGTCAGTTGAATTGGGTGCCCTATATATTTTGCCCATTGAATCATCTTTCTTTTCTTTGACCACCTCCCTTTTCATTTGAAATTCTGATAGTTTTTTATATATTTTTCCTATTGTTCTCTTCTTGTTATCAAGTAATACCTCTTCAATTTCTGTTTTTTTCTCCTGCCCAACCATGATTTTTTTTCATATCTGCCATTGCTCTTTCATAAATTTGTCTGCATTGGAACCATCCTAAGTTGAACCTTTCTCTTGTAAAGTCTCCTGTTTACATAATGTTATTTTGTCTCCATGCTTTTCTACAGTGTCACTATATCCACACCACCATTCTTCTTTGTGCATCTCTTTCCTATAGAAAGCTTCCTGAGGAGATAGCCATCTAGGTATTTCATTCATTATTCTATTTTTGTATATTTTCCAGACTTTCAAGAGCGGTCTTGAATATTTTGTTCGTTTTTTCCTAATTGTAAACCATATAAGCATGTAATCCAAACTGTAATCCCTCAATTTCAAGTTCTAATAATCTTACATCTTCCAGATCCATCAATTTTTTATCTAATCAGGGCTACATAATTTTATCCAATCAAGGCTACAAGGCTACTGAATATATTTTAAAGTTTGGTAAGGCTAGACCAGTCTCTCATGGGCATCCTGCAATATTTGTAATCTTACTCGGGGTTCCTTTCCCTGCCATATACATTTTGTAATATCTGTATGCCATCCTTGAAAGGGCTCTCTATTGTTTATAATAGGTATTACTTGAAACAAGAATAGTATTTTCAGTAATATTGCCATTTTTATTGCTGATATTCTCCCCAGAATTGATAGGCTCAGTCTACCCCAATCTAGTAAATCTTTTAAAATATCTTTCCACAATTTCCCAGTTATTTTCAAATAATTTGTTTTTCGTTATTAATATTCCTAAATATCATACCTTTTTCTTAATTTTATTCCTGTTATTCTTTGCAATTCTTTTTTCTTCACTCTACATTTTTGTAATAATTGCTCATTTATTGATATTCATTTTGCATCCTGTCATTTCCCCAAATTTCTCCATTAGGTCCATTAGTATTTCTGCTCCTTCTATTGGGTTTTCTATGTTCACCACCAAATCATCAGTGAACTCTTTAATCCTATATTTATATTTATTAATTCTTATTCCTTGTAATCTGTCATCCTTCTTAATGTGTCTAATTGACAATTCTATCACCACTAGGAAAAGCAATGGCAACAAAGAGCAGCCCTGCCTTGTTCCTCTCCATATTGATACCATTTCAGCTTTATCCTCCTTAATGACTATTTGTGCTTTTTGTTTTTTATATATTTCTTTAACCCATTTTGAAAATTTTTTCTCCTAATTCAATTTGTTTTTATAATTTTCCCTAGCATTGTCCAATTAACTGAATTAAAGGCTTTCTCCAAATCAAAAAAGAATAATCCCAATTTTTTTTATCATTATGCCTTTCGTAGTACTCAATAGTATCTATAACGTATCTTAAACTGTCCCTTATCTACCTACTTGGTAAAAAAAAAAAAACCCTCTTTGGTCTTCATCTGTTAGTGTTTTTAAACAATTCTTTAATCTATTTGCCAAAATTATTGAAAAAAATCCGTATTTAGTAAGGATATTGGCCAATAATTAGCAGGAACGTCTAGATTTTTATTTTCTTTGGGAATTATTACTATATTTGCCTGCCTCCATATCTGGGGTAATCCTTCTTCATTAATTTTCTCTATTGTTACTTGTAAGGGGGTGCTCAATTCTTCTTTGAATGTTTTGTAATAAATTGATGATAATCTATCTAGTCCTGGGGATTTCCCCTCCTTACATTGTAATATGGCTTCAATAATTTCTTCTTTGTCATTCCTTATTCAGACTTAGTTTTTGCATATTATCTATCTTCCATATTTATTCCTGGTTCAAACATTCATTAAGTTTCGTTTCATCTATTGGATGTTCTCCATATAGTCTTTTTGTATAATAGTTGTAAAACACTTTATTTTTTTCATGTTGTGCAATTATTTCATACTCTTCTCTAATACTAATTATTTTTCCCTGTTTTTTCTCAGTTTGTTTGAAAGCCATTTGCCTATTTTATTTGAGTGCTCGAAATTATACTGTCCCATCCTTTTTAGTTTTCTATTTATCTCACTTATCATTTCCAGAGAAATTTGATTTTTCAATATCTTTATTTCTTTAATTATTATTTTTTGGTTTGGATTATCCTTTAATTTTTCTTCTTGTACTTTGATTAATTTATTTAATCTATCCATTTTTTTCTTTTTCTTACATATTATATTACTTTGTTGTATAAAGAACCCTCTGAGAACTGCTTTCCCTGCATCCCAAACTATCCCCATTTTGGTACCTTTATTCAATATTTTCTTCAAAGTATTTGGTTATTACTTTCTTTGCCTTCATTACAATATCTGGGTCTTTTAATAACTCTTCATATAGTCTCTAATTTTTCTTTTTCATTTGATTTTTAGTATGAGGATTTGTGCATTATGGTCTGAAATTGTTCTTGGCAATATTTACATTTCCTTTATTTCTCTCAGCAATACTTTAGAAGTCAATTTTACATCAGTTCTTGCTAGTGAGCTGTGTCTATTAGAGTAAAAGGTGAAACCTTTAGCTTGATTATATAGGTGTCTCCAAATGTCTACTAGAGCTATATTGTCTATTAAGTTTACAAAATTATTGGGTAATTTGCTTGTTTTTCTCCTATATTTTTATTGTTGAACCTCTATCCAGTTGTGGTTCGATTACTCAACTGTAGTTGCCTAACATAATTATTTTGTCATATTCATATTCTAATAACTTTAAATGTAAGTTCTCAGAATTCTCCCTTATTTTCTTGGGGACAGTAAATCCCTACTATTAGCAGCTTCTCTCCTTTCCATATAACCTCTACTCCTAACCAATGTCCCCTTTCATCTTTAAATATTTCCTTTGAGTTTAGCTGTTCTTTTACATGAAAGATTACTCTTTTTTCCCTTTTTTCTGCTGAAGTTATGTGTTCCTTACCTAATTTTGATTTCTTAATTAACCTTATAACTTGGGATTTAATATGCAATTATTAAATCCCAAGATATAACATATAACATCACATTTCTGTTTTACTAGTAATAAAAAAGTTTTTTGTGGGTGTTGTGGTGAGTTCAATCCTTTTTTTATTTGAATTTGAATTTGAATTTCTTTTAATTATTATTTCCCCCCCCTCAAAAGTATAAAAGTATATAGGAAAAAGAAAGCTATAAAATGAAAGACCAATGGGGAGAATCCTATTCTTTCTCTATTCTCTAGATAATTGTTCTCCTCTTATTCCTCCTTGTTTTTCCTGTTCTTCTCATTCTTCTTCATCTGTATTCTGAATTTCTCCTTTTTTCTTTTCCTTTTTCTCTTTCCCTTCTGTAGGCCTCTAGAAGTCTTGTAGCATCTTTGAGACAGACTGCCAGAAATAATCCAGTCTGAGGCCACTTTAACAGCATTGGATCAGTGCTAGGGAATCATGGGAACTGTAGTTTATTATGGCACCAGAGCTCTCTGATGGAGAAGGCTCAATGCCTCAGAAAAAAATTACAATTCCCATGATTCCCTAGCATTGAGCCAGGGTAGTTAAACTGTCCTCAAGATGGATTATTTCAGGCCCTAAGTGAAGTAAATAAATTAATGTTACTTTGGCCATTTATGCTAATTCAGCAACCTTAACATTCAATTCTTCCATTGTCAGTGATTCAATCTATTTCCATGTTTCAGTGAACAGTAATTTTGTTTCAATTTTAATGTATCAAAGAAACAATGTATCTATTTATTGTCCAATTCTCAGTCTATAATACCAGCAAAAATATTTCTGGTATCAGGTGAACCTTTTTGAGAAGGTATTCTGCAATCACCCTCTGGAGAAAAAACAAAAACAAAAAATGTTCTATCCTCCCACTTCTCATGATTAGGTCAGACCTTCCAGAGACAGGTCTCAAATGATGACATTCCATACCAAGTATATGAATCATAGAATCATAGAATCATAG
>JAIPUX010001232.1:117782143-117793198 GCA_020142125.1 Phrynosoma platyrhinos
GTGTTGAGTAATTCTCCCTTTTCTCTGTCCCCTGTTAACTTTTTGCCAGGAAAGGAATGTTTCTCTAAGGGGGGTTGCAGACTGCCAGAAATAGTGCAAATTGAGTCCACTTTTAGGGTTAGGGTTAAGGAATCATGGGAACTGTAGTTTATTGTGGCACCAGAGTTCTCTGACAGAGAAGGCTCAATGTCTCAGAAAAAAAAAACAATTCCCATGATTCCCTAGCACTAACCCTAACCCTAAAAGTGGACTCAATTTGCACTATTTCTGGCAGTCTGCAAAGGCCCTAAGCTACACAGGTGCTATATTCTCAGTATTATGGCTTCTATATTTAGGGTTCAAAGAAAATCAATTCATTTGAGATGTGGTGCTAGAGAAGAGTGCTGAGAATCCCATGAGCAACCAAAAGGACAAAAAAGTGGGTCCTAGAACAGATCAAACTGGAAACCTCCCTGGAAGCCAAGATGACTAAACTGAGACTATCGTACTTCAGACATATCATGAGAAGAGGAGACTCTTTGGAAAAAACAATAATGCTGGGGAAGGTGTAGGGAAGTAGGAAGAGACAAAGGCCACATGCTAGATGGATGAACTCTATTAATGAGGCCACAGGTATGTGGTTGCAGGATTTAAACAGAGCAGTGGAGGACAGGGTCTTGGAGATGTCTCATCCATAGGGTCGCCATGAGTCGAGATTGACTTGAGGGCAGTTAACAGCAACAACAGCAGCAGCAGCAACAACAACAACAACAACAACAACAACAACAACAAGACACCAAATACTAAATTGGGGTATTGTACTTTGGATAATGAGTTAAAATAATTCAATGGAAAGGGTAATCATGTTTGGAAAAATGAAAAGGAGTGGACAAAATAGGAAGACCACATTACAGATGAGTTCACTCAAAAGAGGAAGCCACAACCATGGGTTTGCACAAGTTGAGCAAGCCTGCTGATGACTGGCTCTCCTGGAGGTGTCTCATTCATGCTCACAAGTCAAAGCCAACAGGTTGGCAAATAATATCAAATATCTGGTGGAAAAGAACACCTTGATAGAACAGTTTCTTGGCTTTGTCTGGATCCAAATGTGCCCAGGGAAATTAGGCTTAATATCTTATGAACTAGTGTTTTGTATTGCAGTATATTATTTTTCTTTTTACACAAAATTCTTCATATACAGTGTGTCAGCCTTAACATCATATCACTCCTAACCTATGTAGCAGCCATTTCCATTCCTATTGTTAAAGAAATATATTCAGAGAGGCTTACTGGAACTGAAATAACAGCTCTAGAGAATTATTCCAGTAAAGCCCTATCTAAATTCATGATATTTCTTTACAATATGTTCAAAATAGATATGGTAAATCTGGATTATTATTATTTTTATTCCTGACAGATATCAAGATGAATGAAACACTCCTTAGTTTCAGGATATTTCCCATATATTTTCTTCTTTGCAATGATGAAAAACTGCAGTTATTCTATTATAGCTCACTGTCTGTCATATCTCCACCTCCTCCATTCTTCCATTGGCTCCCATTATCAGGCCCAACTTCCCTTTGGCTATACCAGGGGTAGGCAACCTAAGGCCCAGGGGCTGAATGCGCCGCCGCCCACCATGATAATATTGATTATTGTTGTTATTACTTGTTCTTGGGGGTTTCTTAGCAAAATCTCCACAGGGGTTTTGCCATGGCTTTTCTGGGGCTGAGAGAATATGCATGCATTTTTTTTAATTTTTAATTTTTTCCAATTTTTTAAAATATTTATTTATTTATTTATTTATTTTTGGTGCTTCAGCCCCCCCATTGTTTGAGGGACAGCAACCCAGCCCCTGGCTCAAAAAGGTTGCCTACCCCTGGGCTATACTGTGGGCCTGGTATGGTTCAAGTGGGTGGGGAAGTAACAGTGGGTACCCTGACAGACCCCTCACCTCATCACACATTTGGTTTGTACAACATTCAAACTAGTAAAGGAAGGGCATGAAAAGACTAAAAACATAGGTTTAGCAGCAAAACTACACTCAAAATCCTGCACAACTTCTCAAATTCAAGAACAGTTTTCAAAAACTGTGCTGTTTGTATTGTTCTGGGGGGGGAATCCTGCAAGTGCCCATTTTTCTTCCCTTCAATACAAAGTTTCTTAAAGAGATGGGAACTTGAAATTCAACCACAGTTGGGAAATGGATGAATGCCCATTCCATCCCTAGTCTAGAACATATTATTTAGGCCATAATAATAATAATAATACAACAAGTCACAAAAAGGATTTTTAAATGGTTCATTGTTCTCTGTTCTATAATGTCTTTCTTTTTATGTTAGTATGTAAAAACTTCATCTGCATTTGCCCCTAGAAAATAGCTGAAGAAATGGCTATACCAGAGAGCTTGAAAAATAATATGCAGCCCATCTTACTTAAAGATCAGTTTTATTCTCTTATGGTATCTTTTCTTTCCTGCTGCATTACTCCCCACCTTTTTGTTGCACATCTACATATGCCACAGTGTTTGTTTCCATTCTGTGTCCCACTGAAAGGTTGGGATCAGGAAAGCACTGTCTTAAATGAATATGGTTCATTTTAAAGTCATCTCTAAATAATGTCATTAATATACTAACAAAAAATTCAAGTGCTGCATTATGAATACTGTATGACCAAAACAGGGTTACAAGAAAACAAGGAGATATCTCAAGATTTTGAGAGGTAGAAAAAGCAAGTGGCAAAAAGTCCAATGAAGTCTGAGCATGACCAGGGTTCAAAATGGAAAAATGGAAAACTGAAGGAAAATAGAATGGTGTATTCTGGAAAAAGGGTGTGTCTGACTGGAATACAAAACATATTTTTGGAGGTCCTTCTTATGATAGTCATAGGGTATACAAAAAGGCCACTCTTTCAGTGACACTAGGATAGTCAAACTACCAATATTATAAGAAGATACTGTATTTTTCTTTTTGCTCATACAAAAAGTACCGTTGGATTCATTCATCCCCAAGTGTCTGCCTTATGTTATTCACAAAAGATTTAAAATTATGAATAACCACTAAATCATTGTAATCCCTATCATATTAGAGAATATAATAGCTTCCCAGGAGGATTGCAATATGCCATGTCAACAGTCCTTAGATTAAGGGTCTTAATCTGATTAAGGATAGACAAAGAGTGCAATGACATGATAGAATTCCAATCCATCCTATTAATTAGCCTTGGATTAGAGGATCTTTTCTCTCATAAAGACTGTTAAAATTGGAAGTGAAAATGGGAAAGAACAATGTCTTACAGTTCATTGTTACACACCACACAATCTCTGTGAATGCCCCCTACAAAGTTACATCCTAATTTAAACGTTATAAATCATCCTAACACAACCAGACAGACAATATCAGCCAATATTCGTTGTGACTTTTTAAATGTTTCAGAGAATAGCAGAGACAGAGAAATGAAGGAGCACCCAGTACCATTGTTCATATGACAATTGCACCAAGGTCCAAACCTAGACCCTCCTGAGATGGTAAATATTTCCCCAATAACTAGAAAAATTGAAAACCAGTGTGGTTTTAGAAGGTTTTTACTGCCAGACAGAATGCCCATCTCATGACAGAAAATACATGCATTGAAATTTGTTCAAACATCTCCTTCTGGATCATCCTGTATTACTCAGAAGTGATATTGCATTCTAAATATAGATATTTGATTTCCCACCCCTCAAAATGTTTTTAGCTTTTTTCCCTCTCTGTCTCTCTCCAATAAAATAAAATAAAATAAAATGTATAATTTTTAGTCCTCCTGTCAGCATCTCTCCTCCATATCCACAAGCAAACAAGCGAAGAACTAAAATGAAAAAAGGGGAGTGCAGTTTGTCAATATTATTTATATCTGGATTTGTTCAGTAAGTTTCTGAGACTTTATTCACTCCCATAGCAAAGTCTGATTTAATTTGATTTTATCCATCTTAATTTAGGATTTCCTCCAGGTAAATTTCATTCTTGAAAAGCTAACAAGAATATGACCCGACTATAGGAAAACTAAATGATATTGTGATAACTGGCAGATGTGTTTGAGTAGGTTTGTTGATATTGTTTATCACTTGTAGAACATGCCCCCTGGAAATCACAGAAATAACAAGAATGGCATAGTATTGGTTTGTGTATATATTTCTGTTGCTGTTAACTGAGGATGAGAAAAATATTTGTAATTATTCTTTCTTAAGTTAAATAAAATGTCTCTCCACAGCTATTGTCTGTGAAGAATGACGGTTTACTGAAGGGAAAACACTGTTTCCTGCACAGAAAATAGTTTTTGTTTTTTAGGGGGGTATTTTTGTGGAAATATCCTGCATGTCTTTCTACAGCAAATAATTCTTCTGCAATATTTCAGGATGTTCAGATTCAGGAAGAATACTGCAGAGGGATATTCATTTTGTACCACAGTGGCGAGAAAAGTACCAGAATTATCTCACACAAGCAAAGATGAAATATCAAGAATTTACATCCTTACCACACACATAAATGGAGACCATCAAACAATGGTCATCAAATCATGATGATTGTCCACTTACATAATCATGTACTTTTCTTGTCTTTAAAAATGGCAAATCAGTGTCTGCTTTTAAGACTTTCATAAGAGCATTGTTGTGCTATCTCTGGAATAAGAAAGTCCTCTCTGATGGCAAGTGACCTAATTAAATGCTTAAGTAAAACCAGTAACCTCAGGAAGACATGTATACCACATGAAAGGGGATATCATAATCCATTTGTTGCTCCATTGTACCTGATAGCCAGTGTAATAGTTGTTAACTGGGCATTTGAGATGGCTGCTGTTAAAAAGCGAACATTGATGAATCATTCCTGAACTGTGTGCCATTTGTTGGAGTGAATCTGACATATTGGTATTTCTTGCTTCAGTAAACCCAATTCTGAAAACAAGGAAGATGCCATTGAAACAATACTGGTCTCTAGGATTCCTGATAGATAACTCAAAAGCAGTAAATAACTTTTTAAGGAACGACATGTGTTGCCAATATTATTTTAATGCTCTTTTTAAAAATAAGGAAAATATAACAAAATAAAGAGAAACCAGGATAGAAAACATATACATTTTCTTCTCATAAAAAGTCAACATAATTGTTGAATAATAGATGTAGGAGAAAAAGCAATTAATTAGCAGTGCATTTGCAGAAAACTTACCAGCTGTTTCACACGAGGCTTCCCAAACTGGCAATTCAGGATGAAGGACCATTTGCACATTCACAGAGATAAACTTGTGATTGTAATGACCTATAAAGTCCTATGTGACTTATGTCTAGGCTATTTCAAGGACTGTATATACTGTATATTGGTCCATTGGAGTTCTACAATCTTCAGTAGAGGGCTTTACTCTTTCCTACTACCTTCTAATGCTTATTTAGTAGAAACAAGAGAGAGGCCTTTCTTAGTGGCTGCTCCTAGACTTTGGAACTGCCTCCTTAGGGAGGCCAGGATGCCCCCATCTTTGCTCTCCTTCTACCAGCAAGTAAACATTTTCTTATTCCATCAGACTTTAGAAACTGATTGGGATAGGCCTTATGGTGTAGTGTCCTGGTTTTTTTGGATTGTATGTAATCTTCTAATGGTTTTAATAGTTTTAAATTTATAAATTGTTTTGTAAATAAAATTTATATTTATACTTTTATTGATGGTTCTGTATAATTTTTAACTTGTATTCTTTGTAATAAACTTTAGGCTGCCTTGAATCCCATTATTCGGGGAAAGGTGGAATTTAAGGGGAAACAAACTCAAACCTTCAATTTAGTGCTTAATGTACTCTCAGTATAAAGGTGCAACCAATTGCAGAGCCTAGCAAATGCTCCTGCATGATACATTTATTCCCTAATTCATTTCTCCACATCTACATGTTACATGTTTTATATGTATTTTTAAAAAAGATGTGAAGAAAACCTTAAATGTCAAATTAAGAGGAAGGGAAGCTACTAAAGGGAGTGACAGTTTCATTTCTACTAAAAATAGACCCCAAACTCAACCAAAATCAGTTCAGTTTCAGAGACACTGCTATTGTGCCACCCAAAGTCCTTGTTTTTATGCTAACACACAAAAGAATAATATTTTTAACACACTGAATCTTTCCTACTCAGACACAGGCAGTGACCCAAGAGGTTCAGTTTGAAATTTACATGTTGATGCTCAAACTGTTGCTGGGAACTGGAGAAGAGCAAAATGACTGGAATGTCTCTGATGTGCAATAGTCAGAAATTATTTTTGCCTTAATTGGGAAGAACCCAGCTACTTTTAAAACCAGAAGCCATATTCAAAGTCTGACATAATGATCATCCATGTGGAAAAGAGGACATGGAAAGATTTAAAATGCTATACAATTCTCCTTGGTTTGATTTTCTGCTGATCTCTCTCTCTTTCCCAAAGTGCTCCCTGTGCTCTGCTTGAAATATTCATTGCTGTAATGATTTCTTAGGGCAATACTCCTGTACATAAATATTGGTTCTTCTCATTAGAAAGCAGAAACAATTTCAGACCAACATTTAGTGCAAAGATGGAGACCTAAATGCATTTGTAAAAAAAAAAAAGTCTTTTTTATTCTGTATCTTGTAGATCTTATCATGTCCCATCAGCATTATAAATAACATTTCCCCTCATCTATCCACAATTACAGTTTTATTAGGATCTTGCAAAGTGAGATTTACACAAGGCAAGTGGTCAAAGCCAGAAATAAGGGGAGGTAGGGAAGCTATCAAGTTTTGGTGATAAGCCTTAAAGACACCAACAATTATTGCTGCTATAAGTTACTTCATGCATTATTGACACAGAAATGTCTTCCTTTCATGCTACACAGTTACAGTACTATGATTCAATTTTAACTGCCAAAGCTGGACCCTATGGGAATTTGTGGTTTGTAGTTGGGCAATTCAAGAATTCTAAATACTTCTCCCTAGTCCACAACTCCCAGGATTCCATAGGATATTCCCATGGCAGTTAAGCTGGAATCATGATGCAATAATTGTGCAGTCTGAAAGGGTTACCCTCTTAATCTTATCCACAACTTCATGTGTTTGGTCATTAAATGCTGTTGCCTTCAAAGGATCCTCAAAGTACAATTGGTTGCTTGCATGTAGGAGCTCTATGTAATTAGAAGACTCCTCATCATGGATAGAGAATCAGATGAGTCCATACACATTAAGAGCCATTTGTGTGTTGAGGCCCGTTTTTAAACAGTTGTGCTCAACATTCAGATACATGCATGGCTTCAAAAGTCAAGCTAATATTGTGTTCCTGTTCCTTCCACAACACAGGAAGGCCTTTTGTATGAATATTGTGTGTGAAGAGGATTGATATGATAGAAGAGAAGGCAGATGGCTTCTTCAAGTATTTATAATGCTACCCATGAATTTCTCTTATCTAAAAGCCAAGCTAGGCCAGCTCCTTTCGTAGTGAGGGTGAAAGGCAGAAGTGGGTAAGATATCTACTCTGCAGTCCAAAGTACTCTGGAAAACTTACTTTGGGGGACTATAACTACATAGTAGATGGGGGATTCTGGAAGTTATAATTGAAAAAGTAACACTTTCAAGTTTTACTCACATGGCTTCTGAGTTCTACTGAGACTGTTTTTTTTTCCATACCAGAAGAGCAGCAGCTTAGGGGTAAAATAAAATAGCTGATGGAATCACCATCTGAGAACCACTGATGAGGAAAAGCCAGTGGTCTAATTGTTTTGAATTTAAACAGCCCAGATCCTTGGTGTCCATCTGCAGTTTCCCAAGTCCCAGAGGTTTTTGCCACCTTACACCATTTTGGATGTGAAGGAGATTTGTCTGTATAAGGAGGTAACTATTTTCTGAGTATGTTATATTATGTATAAATTAGTTGCATTTATCAAACCTATTTGGAACAATATTTTTCCACTACTTGTTCTCTATTTGCAATAATGGGCCTAAGCAGACTGCCAGAAATAGTGCACATTAAATTGAGGCACTGCCCTGGCTCAGTGCTAGGGAATCATGGGAACTGTAATTTATTGTGGCACCAGAGCTCTCTGACAGAGAAGGTTCAATGCCTCAGAAAAAAAATACAATTCCCATGATTCCCTAGCACTGAGCCAGGGCAGTACCTCAATTTAATGTGCACTATTTCTGGCAGTCTGCTTAGGCCCAATGTCACTTTGAACTGGCTGAAAAATATTCTCATTTGATCTGGAAATATGCAATTTCATAATAATTAAGGTGTTTTGTTTTTTAATTGCAAACTTGTTGTCTATGAGATACAGTGCCCTGGAAGGATCACATGCAAATTGAGGGGAAGTAATTCTTTCATTTTTGCTTCATTATAAATTTTAGCATTGTAGCATGGGAATATGCTGTGTCAGGAGAGAGGAAAGGCATAGGGTTTCTTCTGTTAACCATACAGAAAGACATATGAGAGTGTAATATCCAGTCTTCTGGAAGCCTTGAACTACAAAAGGATGAATGATCTTGTAACTGAGTGGTAGATCATACTTCAGAAGCTAGTAGTTCATTTCTTCACATTGCTTGAGAGTTTCTGTATGTTATAGGGTAAGTTAATTCTGTAGTGTCTCATTTGCCCACTGGCAAAACTTCAAGGAAATATTTTCTTTCTGGCCTGCCAATCCTTTTGAGCATGTTGCTTGTAGAGTCTATACAGATTGAATTCTTGAAACAGAAACTTTAACATGTTACATTTCATATTGGTGTCAAGGAAAACATGGCCCAATGTCTAGGACTTTAAATAAAACTGTGGAGGTGGATGATTTCAAACAGATCCTTAGACAAATAAATATCCTCCTTTTACATTCCTGCTACAAGTGGAATTGCAATGGTTTCACCACAATGATGGAAGATAGTGTGCATTTTCAGGGTGAGAATCTCACTATGGTCTGTCCATGGCACTACTCTTCTATCTTTGTTAAGAGACATGTTTTTGATGTAATAATTGTCCATGGCACTACTCTTCTATCTTTATTAAGAGACATGTTTTTGATGTAATAACTTTTCATGTAGTACGCTGGTGTGAGAAACTGGAGGATGCTATGGGACTTACCTCCCTTAGGAGAACTTGGAGGGAGCATACTTGACCACCCACTCATTATAAAAATATATCATTTTTGTGCCCAAAGGCTCTCAAGAGGACATGGAGGCATTTTTGTCACCACCACCACCACCACCATTTTGGGCCCAAGAGAGGCCTTTTTTAAAAGCAACTATTCTCCTATTCATTTCTTGTTTTAGAAAAAAGGTCTCGCCTAGCCCTAAAGTGGCCAGTGGAAAAAATGTGGCAAAAATTCAGCCCACACCCACTAGGAGAGTATTTGGGGGCAGATTTAAAAAGCAAACAAACAGAATCCATTATTGACCCCTGGGTAGCTGGGGGGGCGGGCGGGCACAAAACAGCTCTGATGACAATATACAGTCTGCAATCTATATTTTCCCCACTCCCAAATGTCATACCTTGGTAAAAATATTTTCCCTCACTTGCACTTTAGCAATGGTAGTTAATGGAAAAGAAAGATATGTAGTGGGGTAGTCTTTATAAAATTGCATTATAAAGTTATAGCACTATACCTCTGTAATATAATAATAATTTTAAGAACACATTTCCAGTTACTGCTGTAAACCACCTTGCTAAAATGCTAATGTAAAAATACATTGCATTACAAAAACATTGTCCTGATCTCTGTCGCTAAATGCCCAGATAGGTGGCCGGTAGGCACAGAGATTACCACAAAAAGAAGCATAAAAGGTTTGGAAGGGGCCAATGCTCAAAGGAGAGAGTAGCAAAGTAGTTTGAAAGTTCAGGCAACTGGGACAGCTGAAACAGAAGGCAAGATAATAGATCAGATTTCTACCAGTGCATCAATCAGAATAGGAAGTAATCAGAAGAGGAAACAATCTGGAAGAAAGCTGGGTGATGAAAGTAAAATTTTCAGAATTGGCACCAGAGGCAGAAAGTGTTCTTAAACAGCTGTAACTGGAAGACTTCTCCTCCACTTAAGCCATTTTGGAAATCCTACTTATGAGGCTTTTTTGTTGTTGGGATTTTGTTGTTTGGGATTTGGCCTTGATGTCCTGTTCTCTCAGATGCCTTATTTCAATGAGGCTTGGAGGGTGCCCTGCCTCAGTCAGATTCCAGGCCTCCAAGGGTGAATCCTCTTCAGAAAGCCCAGACTATCTTGGCTTCTACTGTATTTAGAGGGGTTGCCAGCTGGGCACTGAAGTTATTTTTCCCATGCACATTTTCCCAACTGGACTCTGTTATCCTGGCTCTGCTTTTGAGGAGGACTCTAAGAGGTGACAGGCATAATGCTATAACTCTATATTATCAATATATAAAGGGATCTTGTACCACCTTTGAGACTAACTGAAAGAAAGAAGCTGTAGACTTGAGCCTACTTGTTCAGATGTAGCAGAGTTATTCCCCAGATGAAGACGAGAGAGACCAAATTAATCCAGCAAGCACTTGTTTATTTTTCTGGCCAGGGCGGCAGCATGCCAAGATAGCATTCAAAGAGCCACCGCACCCAGCTATTGTTCTCCAGAGTTTTTAAAGAATTGTTTCTTTACATGTTTAAACTGATTAGTTACAAGCATCTACTGTGTCAGCATCTAATTGGCTTCATGCTCTGTTCATGAGCTGATCACGCAGCCCCCCTGACTGGTGATATGTTACAGACATTGCACCAATTTCCTAATTCCTTATATGGTATCGCTTGTAGTGGGTGAAAGACAAAGGAAGACAAAAGAAAGTGGGTGAGAGGTGAAGGACCCATCTCAAATCATCTCCAATTTCTCTGTCTGAACAAATTGAACTGAGCAAGCAGAAATACAGAAGCCAGAAAGCAATAGATAATGATTTCTATACTATTTCTCCTCTCACAGATGCATCTATGAAAGCTCAAGCTACCAGCTTCTTCCTTTCAGTTAGTCTCAAAAGTGCTAGAAGAGCCCCTTGCATACTTATTTTCATGACTAACACAGCTATGTCTTTGAATTCTGTTTTATCATATAAAATTTCACTATTACTAAAATAATTCTTTTTTTTT
>JAIPUX010001232.1:117793298-117813472 GCA_020142125.1 Phrynosoma platyrhinos
TACGACTTCAAACTTTGATTATGTTGATTTGATTTGATTATGAGCTTTGAGGCCTGAAAAATGCAGATAGGGAAAATGCAGACATATAAAGTAGAAAGGTCTGTGTATTGTATAATGTGTGTGTAACCAAGAGCCTATACATACCTTAGCTCCAGGGAGAACCTCAACATAACTACAAGCTGAATATCCCTTATCCGAAATGCTTGGGCATGCTTGGGCAGAAGTATTTTAGATTTCAGGTTTCTTCCTTCCTTCCTTCCTTTCTTCCTTCCTTTCCCTTTCTTTTGGATTTTGGAATATTTGTATATACATAATGGGGTATCTTAGAGATGGGATCCAAGTCTTAAACAAAATTCATTTATGTTGCATAAACACTTTATATGCATAACCTGAAGATTATTTTATGCAAAATAATCTGAATGATTTTGTGCAAGAAACACAGTTTCTGTACACTGAACAATCAGAAAGCAAAGCTGTCACTGTTTTAGCCACTCATGTGGGCAATTTTGGCTTTTGGAATATTTCCAGGTAAGGCAATTTTTGGAGATGACCAGGTATATCTTTTAGCAGTTTATCTCGCTGTTTTTAATTCAATGCCTCCTTTAATCAGCATAGCAAGTTAGAAAAGTATTCTTCATTAACAGTTTGACCCTTATGAAGATTTCATTTCTGGTCAGCATTCAAACATGTTGACACCCACTTGGCTGACAGCTTCTGCATAGACAACTGATCATGAATTATAAACCCAATGCATTCCCAGAATATCTCTAGTGTTTCAGCAATTTTTTTTAGCTGAGATATGCAGATCTGCCAAACTAAGATCATGAATATACTCAACAATGTCAAGAGCTGACACTGCTAAAGGCCTCCCAAACCTTGCTGCATCTTCTGTCTCAAAATCTCCATGTTGAAAGTTGGCACACCACTTCTGTGCAGTTGAGTATGATGGACTCTTGTCACTCAATAGTTGCATTACTGGCACATCCTTTTTGTGCAGAGGGAAAAGGATGAAAAAGGCACATGGAAGGCACAGGAGGAATATTAATGAAGGCCCAACCAGTCATCCCAGTTTATTTTTAAAGTAATGTTACATTACTTTATTCTATTTCTCTAATTTTATTAATTGGTGTGATAGTTTGTATTTCATTTTTACTATTGCCAGGTGCTTCAGGATTTTTTAAAAAAGAAAAATGTTATAAAAATAAAATAAACATGCTAGTTGTTGTAAAACATGTTTGAATGTACCATGGTGATGGCACAATAAGTCTTGTCAAAAAACAGCCCTTTCTTTCTAAAGTTGTGCCATTGTCCTCACCTAATTTATCTTAGTAGTTAGCTGTCTACAAGTCAGAGTTAGGAGTGGGTCAGTGATTTTATATTGTCTGCACTGGAGGTCAGTTTACAAATGTGACACGTCCACTAACTAAGGACTCTTCAGTTTTGATGAACTTTGGCTCTCTGTGTTTTAAGGAGTCGCTGCCAACTTAGTAAACCATGCATCTGTTACAGTGACCTCTAAGTCAGTCCACAAAAGCTCATGCCACAATAAATATGTCAGTTGTTAAGATACTATAGAAACTTTTGTTGTATATTTATAAATATGTCTGGTAAAATTCATCTGTTTGGAAAGCAACTCCCAGCTCCAAATAAATAACGTACATAACTCCTGTCAACTTATTTCACATTAGAAGTTACTCTCTGGAGCAGATCTTAACCTTTCTTGCCACTTGCCAATATTTACCCTACACAGTCCCTCAACAGCTAAAATCAGAGGTCTCCTCTTTTTCACCTGCCAATAAAACTTCTGAAAGTAGAAGCCAATAATTGTGATCCCACAGTCCTGTCAGCTTTGTGTATTCTTTGCTTTTTGTTCAATGTCAAGCTTAAGAGTCAAATTTCTCATCTCACACAGTGAAGCTTAGAAAACAGTTTCTCAGCAAATTGAGCTAGTGAGCAACCAAGGAAATACATAGTTCACACTTCTTTCATAAACTAAATCCTCAAAGGAATAAACCTGTTAATAAAACTGCAATCTTTCATACTTTGGAACTAAAATCAGCAGTATTCATTGTGAGCCATAATATGCAGCAATTGACAATACAGAGTTATAATTCAATGTTCACTACAATCTCCCTAAAAACATTTCCCTGCATCAATTATTATGACCACTGATTTCTATATATATTTTACACCTCCTTTTGTACTTCAGTTAAGAAATCTTTCAGCATTCTCAATTTTTGCTATTTACAGAAACGCTCTTCATAATAATGAATTCAAGTGGTGAATGCCAATATGATAGAATAGAGTAACTGAGAAAACTGAGAAAAAGGGGGAAAAAAAGAGATCAGCATGTTGGAAAAACCCCAAACTGCAGAGTATTTTTAAAAGCAAAACTACCCCCTACCCCCCCCAAAAACCAAACAAACAATAGATCAGTGAGGACTGTTATTTGCTAATATTGAACACATGGCAACCCTCCTCTGAACAAATCTTGCCAAAAAAATTGCATGACAGGATTGCCTTATGGTCACCATAAATTGGAAATGACTTGAAGGCACAAACCTTCTAACAACATGTTAGAAAAGTAAAATAGAAAACTGAAAGTGGTGGAGGACAATGGAATATCATGATTGTGGAATGGATGCCTGGAACCCTGGGTGTAAGTATGCTTCCCAATTGGTGAATTATGCCACAACAATTGTTGCTGCTATTTTATTTGTCAGCCTTCTTAAAGAAATGATACAAAAATTTCTTGAGAAGAATGAAACTAATGAAACCACCATTCACAAAAAATGCACTAAAACAAAAGAGGGAGAAGACATTGGTACATAACAGTTGAAGTAAAATCAGCAGTTAAATCAGTATAACACCACCATGAAATACAAATGACATAGATTCAAATTACAAGACTGTAATAGCTGTTTCACATTGGAATAGATAGCCTCAGAGTGTGGTGGACATTCCCTCTTTGGAGGTCTTAAAACAGAAGTTGGATAGCAAACTTTTGGGAGGACTTGAGTTGTACAGTATATTCCTGCTTCATAGAGGGTTGGACTAGGCTTTACTGCCCCTTTCAACTGTATTCTATGAAATTTGTCAGCAGCAAAAGAGCCAGTGTGGTGTAGTGGCATGTGCATTGGACTACATCTCTGGAGACCAAGATTTGATTCCCTTCTCAGCCATGAAAGTCACCTGGGCAAGTCCTCTCAGGGGAAGGCAATAGCAAACAACACACAACATACAAAAGGCACATAATGCACAAAATGAAAATAGCAGGTACATATAAGTGGTTTTTATTAGCCTATAATAATGTTATCAGATTTCTCCAATTTAACAAAGGATCAATTTATATACTTACTTTTATAATATAATATTCTTGTACCTTTTTGCATGTGTATGTGTCAGTGAGTATCCCAACTTTTGTGAATGTTTAAATTTAGCTATGTGTGTTAGCAGGTAATATTTCATGAATGTCTGAAAAGCAGGCATATTATTTGCAGCAAGTTGAACATACATTTGTACAACCAGTGTTTGTGGCTGTGAACATTCACCAGTGTAACTTTGCCTGGGATTACCAATCACATTCCTCACATTCTTGACATAAATGAAGAGCTTCTGAAAGTGACATTTTGGAGTGCACCAATGGTCACATCAGCAGAATGATTCTGGAAATTGTAGCTCAAAAAAGTAGCTGCTTACAATGCAATGCTCTCAGCCTCAGTGTAAGGCAATGGCAAATGTCCTCTGAACAAATCATGCCAAGGGTCACCATAAGTCAAATAAGATTTGAAGGCACACAACAACAACAACAACAACAACAACAACAATGTTAAAATGTTACATTGCAAACATTGTAACATTGTATGTTCCATGGTTGAAAGGAAAAGGAAAAGGAAAAAGGTACCGGTAGTTTTAAAAGTCCTACACTTCATTATTTAGTATGCTACAATTTTTGCAATAAGCTCACTTATTTTTTTAAGGTTTTTTGCTTCAAAGGTTTTGATTGTTCATCTGTTGTAGTCTAGGCTGTTATCTCTCTCTAGTTAAATGAAAGAATGTCTTGATATATGTGGTAAAGAAAGAAAGAAATATACCTCTCCACAAAATCTATAACATTCTGATCCTCCAGACTATCTTAATAAAAATTTTATTGCAGCTTATCAAACAACTCATTGTGTGGACTACTATGAAATATTTCACAACTATTATCTTCTAGAAGTTAAAGTTATCACCATATTATAGAGTAATGCAATGATAATATTAATTGGCAGGGAACAGGGATGAAAGGTGTAACTGAATATAATTGTTGCAATGCTAGAGGGGGAAGGGAATCTCAACCGAAAGGAGAAACTAGAGCTCGTTTCCAGACCAACTAAATAATGCTTTAGTTATATATTGCTAATTTACTCCAAGTGTGGCTAAGTCTGGATCCAGCCCTCAAAGTCATCCTCAGATGAGCAGTGCAGAAAGCTTTTCTTTATGTTCTATTCCAATTTTTAGTATTTTAACTGTTCTTGGAATAGAATGAAGCAGCAGAGACTATGGGGGGTTGCAGACTGCCAGAAATAGTGTGAATTCAGTCCACTTTTAGGGTTAGGGTTAGAATTAGGGAACCATGGGAACTGTATTTTATTGGGGCACCAGAGTTGTCTGACAGAGAAGGCTCAATGTCTCAGAAAAATAACAGTTCCCATGATTCCCTAGCACTAACCCTAACCCTAAAAGTGGACTGAATTCACACTATTTCTGGCAGTCTGCAACCCCCCTATGACTCTGGAGACCAGTGTTCAAATCCCTGCTCGGCCATGGAAACACACTGGGTTGCCTTGGGCAAGTCACTTTCTCTCAGCCTCAAAGGAAGGCAAGGACAAACCTCTGAACAAATCTTGCCAAGCAAGCAGTGGGAATTACTTTTGACAGCTTTGGGTTGTGATCATGATTCCTAGAGGTACAGAAATGGCCAAGTGATACAACTTCTAGTTATATCTGGCTTTGTCACATTTTTCTGTTGCTTGCATTATTCCTGTCTAGTAGCTGTATAGAAAATTGGGCTTCATGCTTAGCCCTTTCTGGTTTCTCTGTTTTACCAATCTTTATAATTGACTTTAATTTGCTTGTAGTTCTCATATGACCTTAGATCTGTCTTTTCTAAGATATTACCTAAGAAATTACCTTTTGAATCTATTTTAACATACTGTTGACTTATATTCCAAGTGACTTTGGAACCAGTCTTCAGAACACTAACACCTTTCCAAGTATACTTTTCCCAGAAAATCTCACGGATTTCAAAATACTGTAATTAATAATAGCTGAGATTTTTAATTAAGAGAATCTAACATTTCTTTGACTGATGTCTATCCATGAGATCACAACTGTAATCTACAGGGGCAATGTAATGCTAAGGACATATGAACTCCAGTACTTTTCTATCAATGTATCAAATAAACATTCACTTATATGGGTGTGAGGAGACTAGTCATTTGCTTTTAGCTAATAACAATGCCCATTATGGTTAAATGAAAATCTCATTTCAAGGTAACATGGAAGAATAGCAGAAAGTTATTGATACCCCTCCACCACCAAATGTCTTTCTTCATCTTGATCTGTATGGGAAAGAGAATACTGTGATTGCTATGCCCTTTTAGTCTTTTGGTATTTGTACTAGGTTATGATGAGGGCATGTATCCCTGGCAAGCGGAACTGGCCCCATCAATCCCTTTGATATCACTTTATGGAAAACCTGCCAGGCAATAATAAGTTTTGGTCCCAGGAGACAGGATGGCTAGCAAATGGAGGGCTAGAATCCTCAATATTTGATTACTATTCCCGGAAGTCATCCCTGCTAGGCCTTTTCTAAAGGTTAGATTCTTGATCTCCTTACTAAAATGCTAGATAATTAACATTCTTTCCTACAGTGGCCATCTAACGTCTGTGGACTTTGCACAATCAATCAGGCTCCTTGGTAGGCATGACTGACTTTTGCAAAGATAGAGAAATAAATTCTCTTTCTGTAGGAATAACTTTGTTATTATGTCACTGAGAATACCCCATCCTGGACAAATCAGTTTAGGGGAAAACTTTCTTTCCATGTATAGTGACTTTCATAAAAATAGCCTGTTTTTCAGAAGAAGAAAAGTCACTGAATTAGGTATCTGGAGAACTGAGATGGTTCAGTTTTGAGCCATAATTTATTCAGTCTAAAACAGAACTGGCTAGCACAAATCACCCATGGAGAGACTTCTAAATGTTTATGAACTCATATAGATCACACCACTTTATTAACTGCAGGAAAACATTTCTGAAATGTTTTTGGCCCTGTGTTTTCTTTCAACTTATTCTCTATTAACATTTGTTTCTCCCATTGCATGCACACTGCACCACTAGAGGTCTCTTAAAACCATTTTTTCCTTCTCCATTCCATTTCCCCATTCTCCATTCTCTGTTTGGCTTATATAACACATTGTCCTTTTTTGCCCCTTCACTCCCTCCTCATACTCTTTCTTTTTCTTTAACTTGCCCCATTTCCCTCCTAAAGATGTACTATCAGCAGCAGTTCCACTGCAGCTTAAAAGTATTCATTCATTAATTTCACCTGATTGTTTAGAAAAAGCATTTATATCCTAATTCAAAAAAATCAAATTACCAAGATGGTTGTATCCCTACATTACATCCTTTTTCATTCTTCATCTATCTCACACCTCCCTTTCTTATCCCCCATTTCTTTCTTTTCCTTGTCCCATCTGTCTCCCTAAATCTCATCATAATTCCCTTTTCATTCTTTAGCCTGATAACGTTTTTCTCTTTTCACTACATTAGCACAGGTCTCTCATAATCAACCACTCTCTAGCTTTTTCCAGCTAGTCTACAACTTGGTCTTTTCCTTGCTGGCATGCTAAGAAGTGGCACTGCAGCAGACTCTATACTTGCAACATAAAGTAAGATGGGAAGCCTTATATATTGCTACAAAGGACTACAAATACAAATCAGTAGTTAGAGTTTATTCAAAGAGACAACAACACATGATGCAGAGTAAGATCACCAGATCAGGCCTGAGATTTTAGGACCAAACTCTGATATCTGGGGTCATCCTTTTGTGATGTTACAAGGGACAGGTCCTGTTGAGGTCAGTAAGTATGATAAATGAAACATGAACCACAGTTGCTGAGGGAATGTCATTGAAATTATAAACATCAAGTGTTTAAAAGTGTCATATGAAAAGGCTTCTCTGGCTGAAAATTCAGTTTTCAAAATTCTAAATGAAACTGAACACACACAGAGACACACACATCTTTCCCAGCTCTGTGTGCTGCCCTGACATGAGAATTTCTATCAAACCAATTAACATTTTAAAAACTCTGTTTGGAGCAAATAAAAGCCTACAGTAGTTGTGGGCACCCTCTGTCTGCTTGTCAAATATACCTACCTACCTACCTACCTACTTACCTACCTACCTACCTTTCTATGCCTGAATCTTATTGGTTAGTTCTAGCTAAAGAAGGTCCATTGAAACCACTGTTGAATAGTGAATCAAGATATGCATCCTATTGATTCATTGAATCTAATCTAATCTACTAACAAGATTCAGGCCAAAATGTGGGTGGGTGAGTATCTTTAAAGACAGGCCTCCTCTTAAGGTTTCTTTCTTTTGCCCTGAGGAATGGAAAAGAGGCTTTCAGACTTGGGAGCCTATAGCATACTTCAAACACTAAATCTGTATAGTATTTCCTTAGTGTACCAAATAAATAAATAAAAGTATACTAAACAATAAAAAATCCACAATGAATATTGAACAAGAACTGGGGCTTATGGGACAACACAGCAGTGTTGGCTGAAAGACTCTGTTGGCACAAAACCAGAAAAGGCTGTAAATAATTCATGTGTGCTGTCCTTAACTTTTTTTGGTTATTTGAATCCAAGCAAAAATAACAGCTATTTCATTGTGCTGTTGGCTTTTTATCAGTTTTGGATCCTCAGCTGTATCACTGCTCACTGAAGTGAGCCATGCTATACTATATTTCATATTAGACTGGATGAGAACTAATAAATTAAGAGAATATATGTTGAAGATACATTTATCTCCTTAAGCAAGTGCTGGAAGTGGTTGCATTTCCACAAAAGGATGAGGTTTGGAGTGCTGAGGTGCTTTTGGATTGATCATTATCATTAGAGAAACAGGTAGCTAGAGACTCAGCTCAGGCCACCTTTTACCATTGGCTCAGAATGATTTACCAGTGATGATCCTACCTGAACAGAGATAACTTTGCAACAGTTATGCAACCCTGTTTGAATTATGGGAATATAGTATACACTAGGCTGCCTTTTACAATAGTTCATAAACTTAGTGCAAAACAGGACAGTTAGATTGTCAACTGAGACTGGCTGATGCAATCTGGTTATGCTAGAACTCTTTCATATGACTGCTAGTTTTCAGGATAATGCAAAGATCATTACTTGAGGCCATTTATCCAAAGACCTATCTCCTCCCTGATCTAGCCTTAAACCCTAAAGCATTTAAATATTTCCCAGATTCTAAAATATTGGCTCAAGCTCTTTTCCAGGCATCCCCACCAATGAAGCAAAGTAGATTTGCTATATGGAATAGTCTTTTTCAGTAGTGACACCGAATTTGTGGAATGTGTTCATGAGTATAAGTTTCTCAGCAGCAACAGAGGAGTAAGATAAAGGATGCACAGGCCATCTGGTCTGCCATGGAGTTTCAGAGAAACTCTGCAGCATATGATGGGTCATTTTGACTCACTTTAAGGACCTTTTACCCTAGGATCAGGTGAAATCAACCAGAGCCGCATTCAGTCTGCCAGATCTGGCCTCAATCCTGGCCCAGTGCTAATGGTTTGTGTTGTCCAAACAGGATGACATGAGGCTAGAGGGAATTAGGGTCTTTGGCTCCATGTGAACAACCCCTAGGTGGTGTAATGATGCTCAGCAAGGAGAGTGTAACTGCATAAGCTAAAGGAAAACAGAATTGTTTTACTTGAAATAGCAGAAGGTCACACATTTTCATATTATATAAGTTTCCTGAAAGTTCAGCACTTAAGATATTCTTAAAGGGAATATTAATGTTTATTTGCTTACTGGGCATATTGCTTACTGCTGTGTTCTTTCTTGGGAACTTTGATGATCAAAATAATGAAATTTAAAGAACTTTAAATTGACAAGCATATAGTGATAAAACTTCAATCCCCTATGAGAAAGGAGTTGGAAAACCGTACCTGTTTCACCAGGACTGCATGACACCTATGTTACGATCTCTTTGTCAGAAGGCTCAAGATTGTTTTATCCTCCCAATGTTTTAGTGATTTTAGTCCTCTGCATTTTTTTCTTTGATATTGGTTTAACTGTGGGCTTGTTTGCTGTAATGTTTTCACACTCTGACCTTATATTGTGCCTTTTATCTTCTGTGATTTTCTTTTAATTTATATATATGATTTTTTAAAACATGCATTTATAAACAGTCCAGAGGACTTTGATTATTAGATTGTGTAAAGGTATAATGAATGAATGAATATTTTTTAAGGAATTGGAAGCTGTGACATGTTTTCTTACTGTCTGTTATAAATAGTCTAATATGTATTTTCAACAACATCTGCCACAAAACACACATCAATATACAGTGCATTCTAATTAGGCTTTCAATATGCTGAAGAATAGATTACATATTCATTTGACTGATTGTGAGTCTTTGAATAGAAAATTGGCAATGTATGGGTTTCTGATAGTCCCAATTGCATTTTTCTCATGGCCAGTCAAGAGGTTCTCCAGCAACTGCCCATATGGCTGGATATATATCAGTTATTATCATCAATGAAGCTTGATATCAGATGGTCAAAACTCCATGCAGAGAAATGACAGGAAAGTTGCCATGATTATGCTATTTGTATTATGATCAAAACATGGGCATTAATACCTTTTTTAAAACAATACTAGAATTTTCTCTTATATATATCTGCCCACAAACTGAGGTCTGCAGCAGGGGTCCTTATCTGTATCCTGCATCCCATCAATGAGGGCAATATGAAGTGAGAGGACATGGGAGACGCCTTTCTCAGTTGTGGTGTGGCATGGCTGACATTCTGCTTGGTGATTTGACTGGTGCCAGTGTTGGTTTCTTTCTGATGAGAGTGGCTTTTAATTAAAGCCTCTGGGGACTAATTTACTACAAAAGTTATATGTACATGCTATTAAACTGCTCTTGCTTTGTAAAGTTGTTGTAAATGTTTTGCTTAATATATTTATGTCAGAATCCATGGGCATGATTCTGCCATAATTGGTGTGATTTATTAAGAAGGATGTATGTATCAAATATGGAAGTGCATTGGATACTGAAATGTTTTCATGCATCATGTATGAGTCCTGTGTATGAGAAATAGCAGGGGGCAAATGGTAAGCAGAGTGAGGGGTTTATAGTTTTATGACTCCATCCTTCCTGCAGCTATTCTGGTATGTAGAGGAAGAAAGGACCATTAGCATTTGCTTTGATCAGGATCAAACACTAAATGCCAACATCAGGAAAGGGGGCTGGAAAACATGCATTTTAAAACTATGGTTGGGACTGGAATTTTCAGTTCCAGGAAAAACCTTTTACTGGTGATTTCTATTTCAATGTGTGGAATAAAAGTCTTTTGTTTTCTATCACACTAAGATATTTTCCTGATTATTAATAAAGTCTGAGTCCACTGGTTCTGACAATTTCTATCTTTAAAAAACTATTTTTGTTTTTAATCTGGAACTGTTTTAAATGTTTATATTGTTCGCTACCCCAAGATGCCTTAAGAAGAAGGTAAATAGGAAGAAAATTAACTCATTTGAGATGTAGTGCTGGAGAAGATATTGTGGACAGCCAAAAAGATAAACAAATAGGTCCTTGAACAGATCAAACCAGAACTCTCCCTGGAAACCAAGATGGTGAAACTGAGGCTGTTGTATTTTGACCACATCATAAGAAGGCATAACTCACTCAAAGGACACTAATGGAACTTCCGGGTTGCGATGGTGTCTCAATGGACAAGACTTTTGTGTGGTGATGAAGGTATCTCTTGATCAGCTTGGTGTCTGGCCGCTATTAATACAATCAGGTGACCAAAATTGCTCCCCTGGCATGGGAAGCTCAGAGGGATCAAACAGAGTCTGTTTGATTGTTCCCCATGGCACTGGAAACCAGGAGTAAGCTGGATCCTGGAGGGGTGCATGTAAGATTGAAGTGGAGAATAGAAAGAGACTGCTCAACTTACCATGGTCAAGCTGATTCTACTGCATTGCTGGACGGATATGCCACCAACCTTTTTTGCAGCTTCTTATTACTTTGGATTTAAAATAATCCAGGCTTGATTAGAAAAGGCTTTAAACCTTGGATGGCAGATTTTGACACAGGACATTGTTCTTTATAACACTATATGTAAGAAACTATTTTTTGTGTAAGCGTTCCCCCCTCCTCTTTTCTCTCTCATTGTCTAATGGATTACACACTAACATTTTTAAACTCCATTATCCTAAGAATAGATTTGTGAAAAGAATTATAGATATCTTCCTGGTTTTTTTTCTTTTCTTTTGGACTTTGGCTATTTCTTTTGTTTGCATGTTATTTAATTCTGTAAATATACTGAAGATACATCAGAGCCATAAAGCTGGAAAGTTATAAGTACTCAAGGGGTTAAAGGATTGTTTACCTTGTCTATCGGGTCTTCAAGGTGGAAGTCTCATCAGGACAGAGTGTGGATCAGTGGAGATTTTACAACGGGAAGTGTTTTGCCTTGTTTTTCACTCCCCCTTGTAAATTCGTCTTGTTTTTTTAATTCTGCTTGCCTTGTGACACAACATGAATGGTGAAGGTGGAGTTATAACTTGCTGAATGGAAGAGGCAACAGATGAGAGGAACACAGGGAATGAACAAGGATTGAAGGAACTATAAAGGTTGCTGGGAGTTGTGGGCACAGTAAAGGTATTGGCCTAAATATATACCCATATTCTTGCTTCCAAGGAAAAAAGCAAAGCTGCCTCTAGCCTTAAATTGAATGTTTGTTGAGATCTTTTTGTTGAAGGAGAGAAGAAGAAATTGGAGATAAGATGTACCCATAAATAAATTGACCTAAAGGCACTAATTGAACATTAATTTCCTTCAGAGTTCAGTGTGCTATATGGTGATAAATTGTGAGTTGTAAGTAACTATTATTTGGAGGAGAAGCTTATTGGACTAAAAACATCAGGAGATGATACCTGGATTTTTAGGAGACAAGGGAGATGGAAGAAGGGGGAGGAGGAGGGAGTCAGATTCAAAAAAGAATGGGAAAAGGAAGCAAGAGTGGAAAAGTAGAGGGGAGGCAAAGATTATTCTCACCCTCCTATCTCTTTGGGTGATTAATTATTGTTGTTAACCCTAATGGTTAAAAGTTTTTGTTTTTTTTTAAAAAAATACTATTTTCTTTCTTCTTTCTATTGCAGTTTGGGATCTCCCTCTCCTGTTTTTGGCTGAAAGTGTCTATATCACTTGGTAACTTAGAATCAAGACAAAGTTAATAGTATAAGTGAATAGTTTGTTTTTCAGTTCCTCTCATCTCTCCCATTACCTTTTCCCCTCTTCTTTTCTGATTTCTGTCAGTGAATACCAGGTTTCAACTTCCAAAATCACAGCAGCAGGCTCAGTGAAGACCCTCCCTAGAACAAAAAACAAAAAAACCAAAAAAACCAACAAACAAACAAACAAAAAAAACAACCAAAGATGGGTTCTAATTTGATTGAAGAAATTCATAAACTAAGGATGGATATCAGACAAGAAATGAAAGAATTTAAGGTGGAAATTTGACAAGAAATAAGAACTGAAGTAAAATAAATTAATCAAACAATTGACAAATTAACAATTGAAGTGGTAGTAACAAATCAAAGAATAGAAAAATTGGAGACCAGATGTGATAAAATAGATGAGGATTTAATTAAAATAAAAGATAAAAAAGAAGAAGAATTGGATGAAAAGGCAATTTGGGAATTAAAACCTAGGGGAAAATGTGTTAAAATTAGGGGTTTTCCTGAGCAAAAAGTAAAAAAAAATACTTCAATCTCTTCTTCCAGAATTGGCAAGATTTTTACAAATTGATGAGATAAATATATATTTTTTAAATTGACAGATTATTCCACCATAATTCCCACACTGCAATACAAAAGGGTATTCCCTGTGATATTGTGGTTTATTTTGTTAGGAAACAAATGTGAGATCAACTGCTGAAATTATATAATGAATCCTCCTCTGTGGTAGAAGGTAAACCCCTGCAGGTATTCAAAGACATGTCATCAAGACTGATGAAAAAATGGAAAGATTATAATTCTCTCACAGTAGAAGTGAAAAAGAGGGGATCAACTAATGTTGGGGCACCCCAAAGGGATCAACCTTTTGGTTTAATCAAAAGAGAATAGTGATCAAAAAGGTCTCTGAAGCAGTTTTGAGAATATTTAGAGAAGAAAAGAAAAAGAGACATATATAACAACTCACAAGATCTACACAACAGAGAGACAGGAAAGACAGATTGTTTGAAACAATGAAATGAAATGAAACAGTAGATGAAGTACAAGAAGAAGATTTATGAGATAAAGAAGAATTTTCCAGAGAATTATTGGACTTACAGGAGGACCTGGAAGGAGGTAGGAAAACCTTTCAGATAGAAAATGATTAGATTTCCCAAGGTATTGACTTGGAACATCAAAGGTCTTAATACCCCACAGAAAAGAAGTAAAGTATTTAATTATCTTAAAAAAATAAAGCATGATATTATCTGTCTTCAAGAAACAAGAATTAGGAAAAAAGATGTAAAATATCTGAAACATTTAAAATTAGGTTAAGAATTTATATCTGCTTCAAATAGCAAAAAAAAAAAAAAAAAAAAAAGGGAGTCGTTCTGTATGTAAATTCAAAATGGGAAGCTAAAGAAATTATGAGTGATCCTAAGGGTCACTTTAATTTAAATGGGGAAAAGGTATTGATAGTTGGTGTATATGGCCCCCTGGAAAACAAAGGAAATTTCTGTATTGAAATTAAATGATATACCACATAATTCCATAATTTCAATGGGAGACTGGAATGGGTGGTGCTAAACCCAGTTTTGGATAGATTTTTAGAGAAAAATAAAAGTAAATGAAATTAAAAAAATTAAGCAGGGTAAACTATCAAAGGGTTTTATTTTGAAATGTTGGAGAACTTGAATTAGATTGATGTTTAGAGATTGAAATATGGGAAAGCAAATGATTATACTTTTTTTCTCAAAAGTACATAATTCATGGTCATGTCTTGACATGTTTTTCCTATCTTTAAACTTAAGAAGTAAAATTAACATGATTGATATTCTCCCTATGTTTTGGTCAGACCATAATCCAGTCTCAATGCTATTAAATTTAGGTAAAAAAGATTTTACTTGGAGACTAGATGTAAATCTATTAAAAGATGAGACGATATTGAAAGAAGCTGATATTAAAAAAAAGCTATTAGAAAGTTCTTTCAGGAAAATCTAGATAAAGAAACAAAATCAAATGTAGTTTGGGATGCCAGTAAGGCATATATGCAAGTTTTTTTCCTTTTCAAAAAAGCAAAAAGAAAAAAAGAGAAAAATTGGATAAATTACAGGAAGAGATAAAAATTAGAGAGAGCCACTTGAAAGATGCTTAGCAGAAATAATAAGCTTACAAAAACAGATATCAGTTATAACCACAGAGCAAATAAATGCTCCACAGAGCAACCACAGAGCAAAATGAAATATGTTAGGCAGAGTGAATTTGAATTCTCCAATAAACCAGGTAAATTTCTTGCTTATAAACTTACTCCCTTTGCAGACGGTACTTTGTGCCGTCTTGGTGGCAAGGAAGGGGAGGGGCAGCCTCACGCTGGGTACCCCAACCCCTTCCTGAGGACATCATCGGAACGCCTATTATTGCACATGATGCGTGCTCTGATGATGTCCTTCTGGCTCAGCATCCAGACATGCTGAGCTGGAAGAGGCACAAAAGAGCCACATAGCGGCACTTTGGGTGCCCCTTTCGCAGCTTGTGAAAGGAGCACTGTTTTAGCACTCCTTTCCCAGGTGGCGAAAGGGAGGATTGGAGCCCAGGCATGGGACAGCCTCAGCCCCAATCCACTGCTTTCCAAGGCAGCCCACGGCCGACTATCTACATCTCCCCTAAGAAAAGAGGGGGAGAAAAAACTAATCTTAAAAATCAAATCAGGTGAAGTTATATTAACAAAGCAATATAAAATAAAACAAGTGTTCATAAAATATTACACTGAGTTGTTTAAAGAAAAACATACCTCACTGGAAGAAATAAATAATTATTTGAAAAACAAAAAAGATAAAAGATAACAGAAGACCAGAAATTAGAGCTGGAAAAACCAGTTACTTTATTGGAATTATTGGAAGCAATTAAGAAATGTAAATCAGGAAAATCTCCAGGGCCTGATGCTTTCATAGCTGAATACTGTAAGGTCTTCTCAGAGCAGTTATTGATCCCACTTTTGAAAACAATTAATAAGATTCATATAAATAGCCTACCAAAATCATGGAATAGTACTAATATTACATTAATTCCTAAAGGAAATAAAAATAAAATGGAGGTTAAAAATTATAGACCCATTTCTCTTTTAAATTCAGATTATAAATTATTTACATTAATTATTGCTGAACAATTAAAAAAAAATCTTGGTGACATGGATCCATACAGATCAATCAGGTTTCCTGCTAGGCAGAATGATAAAAGATGATATTCAAATATTGATTAATCTAATACAATACCATGAAAAACATATACACAAGATGCTGGTCTTAATCTTTATAGATGCCGAAAAGGGACCGCCTCTCCCCATATGACCCCCCCTGCGCCCTGCGGTCCTCTGGGAGGAATCTGTTACAGCCAATAAAAACTAGGCTGTCTCAGACCTCCCAGAGGGCCTTCTCCGCAACCGCTCCCAGACTTTGGAATGGCCTGCCGGATGAGATCCATCTTACTACCACTCTTGCTGCTTTCAAGAAAGCAGTAAAGATGGATCTCTTTCGGCAGGCCTTCCCGGAATAGCTGTCGGCCCATAAGGGGCCCCCTTTTGTCTGACTCCCCTGTAATATTTTGTCTTAATTTTATTAATTTAATTACACTGTATTTTAATTCTCTTTGGTTTAATCTTATTTTAAGGGGATGGGTGGAGGGAGGAAGGGATTATGGGGAGAGGGAATGTTTTACCACTGTTTTGTTTTAAATGTTGTTGTCCCCCACCCCAATTGCTCTGCAGAGGGGCGGGCTACAAATAAAAAAATATTATTATTATTATTAACATAAATTTTTGGTAGCAACATTAAGAGAAATCAGTATAGGTGAAAACATGATTAACTGGATGGAGGAAATTTACAAAGAGCAAGAAGTGAGATTATTTATAAATGCTAAAATAAGTCAATCATTTAAAATTCAAAAAGGGACCAGGCAGGTGTGTCCTCTCTCACCCCAGCTGTTTATCACTATGTTAGAGTTATTAAACAATAATATAAGAAATAATGTATTGATTCAGGAAGTTAAAATGAAAGGAGAAGAATATAAATTAAAGGCTTATGCCAACGATCTGATTCTCTTTTTTTTTGTCCAAACCATTAGAAAGTATAAACTTGATACTAGAAATTATAAATCAATTCAGAATACTCTCAGGTTTCAAAATAAATAAAGAAAAAACAGAAATGTTAATTATGAATATGGATGGACATGACAAACAAAAATTGATTGAGAAATCTAGCTTTAAAATTCAGAAGAAAGCAAAATACTTAGGGATATATCTTACTACAAAAATACTGATTTGTTTAAAAATAATTATAATAAATATGGGCAAGAAATTAAATAAGAAATTAACAGATGGAGTAAATTAAATTTGTCTTTGGTGGGGAAAATTGCAGCTGTAAAAATGAATATCTTGCTGAAAATGCGTTTCTTATTCCATAATCAACAATTTATAACAAATTATATACTTTTTGAAAATTGGCATAGGAACATTTCTCATTTCATTTGGTCAGAGAAAAAATCCAGAGTAAAACTGAAGTTAATGTTTGATGAGGTGGAGAGAGGAGGTTTGGCTCTGCCTAATCTAAAATTATATTATTATGTGTGTGGACTCAGCTGGTTAATGGATAAATTAGAAATTAAAAGAATATTAATAGTAGATAATTGATTTGGCTGGCATGGAAATTTGTTTTATGAGAAACTAAAAGAAAACAAAGATTTTAACAATCATATAATAAGGAAATCACTTTTGAGAATTTGGCTAAAACTGAAAAAAAATGGGGGAGGTAAAATCCCCATGTGGGCATCCCCAAAGAAGACTTTAAAAAAAATTAATCAACTCTTTAATTATAAATGGGTCACTTATGAAAATTTGATGATGTTAGATAATCAAGAAATAAAGGTGAAGGCAGAAGAAGAATTAAGGGCAGAAGGGAGTAAAAGAGATTGGTTTTTGTACAGGCAAACTAAATAAAGACTTGAGAGATCCTGGAACTGGAAACTGGAATTCAGATATTGAAAATATTTTAAAAGCTGTAAATGAACATTTGATTGCTAAATTTTATAGTGTGTGGACACTGCAGTGGAAGTGCGTCGTCGGAGCGCCGGCCGTGCAGAGGGCCAGCCGCTCCTATGAAGTTTTCGGGAAGGGGTTGGGGTTCCCAACGCGAGGCTGCCCCTCCCCTTCCTGGCCTTAAAGACGGCACTTTGTGCTGTCTGCTTAGGCCCTGCTCTCTCCAAAATGTGACTAAACCTATAAAAAGGGAGACTTTACAGTCAACTGTATGATTTATCAAGTGATATTAAATTATACCACCTTAAAGAGTTTTATTTATAGGGAACCTGAGCATAGTTTACCTGACAAAAAACAATAACTAATGACTGGTGGAAATAACTGGCATAAGAGTATTTTGTTGGGTTTTCCAAGAAAAAAAATGTGGGGGAGGAGATGTCAATAATGTGCTAGAAAATTTTTGCACTGTTCCATTGTGAATTGCCATCCCTGAAAAAAGCAACCCATTGTAACTTTGAATACAGGCTCATGTTTTTTTCCCCAAGCATTTGGAAAACATCCTTCTGTTTTTAAAACTTTACAGGATGGAAAGACAAACAAAACAAATCACAACTTGCAAACTTGTCAAAGGAGAAGGAAAGTAATTGTAATTCTGTTAAGGCCTTTAATTCAAGCAAACTACTTCAAATGTTAATAGATTTCCAATGCAATACAAGCTAAGCTTCCACTGTCAATTTATATACTAGGAGAATCACCTGCGTTGACATGTTTAATGCGGTTTTTGCAGCCATACAGCCTTAAGCCATGATCTCGTCAGATCTCATTAGCTAAGTAAAGTCGAGTTTGGTCAGTGTTTGGATGAAAGTCCTCTGGGGACATTCAGGCACATTAGTGAGATGTACAAGGAAGACATGCTTTTGTGGCTAAAAGAACTAAAAATCTTGACTTTAATTCCTATATCTGCCCTGGTTAAACCTCACAAGGTTCCATACTTGCCACTGAATATACTTGGGCAATATATATCTTACAGTAGTAGGTAGAAATCCATTTTGACTCTTTAAAATGATACAGCTGAGGAATGGAAACGAAGCCACAGATTTCAGTGAAGTCAGTTGGAAGCAGTTTTCCACTTGGATATAAGAAGATTGGCTCATCTAGAAAGGCACATCATATCTACTAGCCTCTGTCTTTTTACCAGTCATAAATCTGTCATAAAATGATATCTGTATCTGACCAATAGTGTGATTCCTCAGAACCAAGCCCCATAGGAGGAGGGACTTGCAGGATGTACTTTCTAAAACAGGTGAGTAGAGCTTGGTTCTAGGTGTCCAGTTTTGTAAGTACTAGCAGTATATGGTCTCACCAGGACTTTTGAGTCTGCAAATATATGTGAGATCTAGCCCTTGATTGGGAACCTCTAGTGCAGGGGTAGGCAACCTTTTCCCTTTAAGGGCCAAGGGACTTCAGCTCCCAGAATCCCAGGAGCTATTGGCCAACATGGCTGAGGCTTCTGGGAGCTGAAGTCCCTCGGCTCTTAAAGGGGAAAGGTTGCCTACCCCTGCTCTAGTGTCATATAGTTATATGCAAGATCTAATCCTTGGTGAAGGAAATTAGTTTTCCCCAGTTAGTGACAAACCCAAGTGCTTTGGAAAACCTGTGCATTTTGCCCATTAGGCAATTACCCTCCAGGTGCAGACTAGCCTTATAGTGGTGCTACTTATTTATACAATTATCCAATTGCTCAAGAGTTCTTCTGCTCTATTTCAGCAGATTTTTTCCCCAAATACCTGCCCACACAAGCTGATCAGAGAGACAGGGATCTATTATTATGCCCCCTATGAAAAAATGGCACATCTTCTTCAATCACTTAGGGCCAATGCTGCCCCTGTGCTGCCCCTGGGAGTACCGGATCAGGGCTGTGGCAACTAAATGCTGTGGCCCCAATCCAGCTTTTTGCAAATGCCACTCCTTTTTGGGGTGGCAAAAAGCTGCCCTTAGAGCCACTGCAGCAGCTCTTTTGCATCCCTTTGGTGCAGTGTGTGTGCACGCTGCACCAACGGGTGCCCTAATGCTGTGTGCCATGTGGTCTGGTGCACAGCATCAGGGCAGAGTCAGGGCAGCCAGCGTGTGGTTGCCCCCCCCAACTCCACCCCCAGGCTGGCCCTTTAGGCCAGTCTGCATCGGTCCTTAGTGGGAAAGGTTAAGATACACATGCCATAACCATCCCTCTTGTACTGTACATATTCCCTGGTCAGTTGCTCATTCAGTCTAGTTTCAACCCTTGCAGGGATGTAGCTATGAATGGGTCCAAATGAGAGCATGTGCCTCCATAATAACTCAGTGTTCTCATTATTTTTAACTTTATTTCCCAGATTTTTACCATAGCAGTAACTTAAAAGTTAAATTGAGAATTTAGAAATTCTGTTTAGACATCTAAAGAAAAAGTGAAAGAAAAGTTACCTTTGGAACATGAAGAGTTCTAATAATAATAATAATAATAATTTTTTATTTATAACCCACCCCTCTGCTTGGCAATCGGGGCAGCGTACAACAAATTAAAAGACAACAGTTTAAAACATTCCATCATCCCTAACCCTCCCACCCCTTAAAATAGGATTAAACTAAGATAAAGTTA
>JAIPUX010001232.1:117828268-117842721 GCA_020142125.1 Phrynosoma platyrhinos
TTATGGAATGGCCTGCTGGATGAGATCTGTCTGCTTACATCTTTAGACTGCTTACATCTTTAGACAGCTCATCCAGCAGGCTTTTCCAGGATAGAAATCCCGGCCTCAGGAACCCCTTTTAGGAGAGCCCTCCAGGAACCTTCTCCTTAGCCCGCCTCCTCAGCAACATGTAACCGCCATTTTTCTTTAATGGCTATGTTGTTAATGTTTGTTTTAATCTGTATGGTTTAAATTCTTAGTTGATTTAATACTTTTTTAAGGGAGGGGGTATAGGGGTTTGATTGTACCCTATATTTTTAATATTTGTTAGCTGCCCCAATTGCACTCAGAGGGGCGGGGTATAAATACATTATTATTATTATTATTATTATTATTATTATTATTATTATTATTATTATTACTTACATTCCTGTTTCTCAAAAGTAACTTGTTGTTGTTTGACTTCAGGTTGTTTTCAATTTATGGTGACCTTAAGGTGAATCTATCATGGACTTTCCTATTGCTATCCTCTGAGACTGAGAGAGTGTGACTTACTCAAGTTAACAAAGTGGGTTTATATGGCAGAGCCAGGATATGAACCCTGGTCTCCAGAGTCCTTGTCCAATGTTAAACCACTACTCCACACTGGCTCTCACACCCTGCTGGCTTTCACAATTAAACATTTACATAATTAAAAATATAAACAATTCCCTGGTCTGGGGTTAAGAAGCAAACTTTATCATTGGCTTAGCAGATCACAAAGCAGAAACATGAAGTGATATTCCAAATCCATCTTTTAGTGATGCCATATACTGGAGTTAGAACAGAAACTAAAAAGTTACTGTTCTATTGCAAGAGAAGTGACATTATCCCTCATTACATCACAATGATAATGTAGTTCAGTATAATTATTGCAGAAAGAATTAATTATAATTATTTATAACTAGTTATTCCCACAATCTGATTTTTATCTGAAGTAGTCTACAAATAGTCTGGAAGGGATATATTTACTAATGCCATTCAATGTTGTACTTCAATTTAAATTCTATCCACTTAACAACACTCTTTAAAAAAACAAAACAAATTAAATATATTAAGAATTCATTCAACAATTAGGTCAATATAAAAATACCATAATATGAACATCTAAGTCAGAAAGCTTTTCTGGCCTTTGTTTTTATCAAGCCACTGAATATGTATCAAGCAGGCATGACTTAGCTATTGCACTAGCACATAAATGCAGGCACTTAGGGACAGATGACCTTTGAGGTTCTTTCCAATTCTGACATTCTGTGGTTTTGTTATTCTATCATTCGCTTGTGAAACAATATGATACTCCTTTGGGATAATCTTTCAGCATGAAATGTGCAATTCACATTACCTCACAGCCAGCTCTATCTTAAGAGGATGCTGATATAAGTGCTCAATTTTCTTAGTTATCTATATAAAGCAATTTCCCTCCCTTTTTTGTTTCCTTTTTATTTTAAATAACTAGGTTGCAAAAGTTTTGTTTGAGAAAAGTAGTTTGCTAGAAATCATCTAAGCTTCCTCATTATAGCTTGTGAATTGGTCAATTTGATCCAAATCTATCAATTGAGTGGACCCAGTCAAGCTGTAAATTCTTTAGAGAATGTTTAAGAACTGAAATTTGTGCGGGCAAGCTTCAGTTACGGAAGTGGAAAGGCAATACAGTCTAGGAAAACGGATTTTTCCCCCTCTCCTTCATGAGAAGACACTCTAACGGCTTAACACAGAATACTTTAAAAGCTGCCATTTGTGCCTGGGCCCTCTTGACATAGATAATAGTTCCTTTGCTGAGAGACAGTTACAATTTTGAATGAAACACCAGGGAGAGAGAGCCAGGGTACTTCAGAAACAGCAAATCTCTATAGCTTTGGATGAGATAATGTAACAAACATTCATGCTTTGCACAGAGTAAAAAACACCCAGTGTAGGCCAACTATTAATTTACATTTATAGTTCACCTAAAGTAAACTAATTGCTTCTTTTTTTAAAAAAAATTAGTTAAAGTCTGCTATAACCCTTCATCATCACCAAGGATTGTTTGGTCAATTCATAAATCCTCTTTAAAATGGTGTCAAGGGTTAATTTTTATCTGCTTCAATCAACACCTGCCCATCTCTTTCAAAGCCCAGTGTCCCTCAATAACAGTCCAATTTTCTTGTGTTCATATTTGCTGCAAATTTATTTACAGTGAGAACATGTATAAAAGTACATTGGATTATGGATCTCAAATCTTGACACTTTCACTTTTCACAATGTTCTTTGCAGATATTGCCAAGATGGTCCATTACCTTTTGCTGTTTTGTGCTTTCAATTCAGTTCTGATATATGACAACCCTATGGGCTTCACAGGGTTTTCTTGGCAAGATCAGTTCAGAAGGAGTTTGCCTTTGCCTTCCTCTGAAGCTGAGAGATTGTGATTTGCCCAAGGCCATCCAGTGGGTTTTCATGGCTGAGTGCAGATTTGAACTCTGGTCTCTCAGGCTGACCCACACTACAGAAATAATCCAGGTTGACAGCACTTTAACTGCCATGGCTCAATGCTATAGAATTCTGGGAATTGTAGTTTTGTGAGACATTTAGACTTCTCTGTCAGAGAGCTCTGATGCCCCACCAGACTACAGTTCCAAGAATTCCATAGCATTGAGCCATAGCATTTAAAGTGGTGTCAACCTGCATTATTTCTGCAGTACAGATGCAGCCTCAGAGTCATAGTCCAATGTTCAAACTACTACACCACATTGGCACTCCTCCTAAATATGAACCTTAGTTGGAGTTTATGTAAGATCAGGGAACAAACAATGATTGATTATGGAAACTGAGGTGTTGTTTCCTTCTGGATGGATTGCTCCTAATGCTCTTAACCAACGACTGCATGCAGATAGTAGCTAAGATCATGCCTATTGGTAACATATGCCCACATGGAGTTAAATGTCCTTTTTTTAATGTTATGGATGCAATCAGTGGGAATGAAGGACTTGAATCACATCAAACTGAAGGGGAGGGATTACTATGGCAGAGGGTTGGCACATCCCTCATCAGTTTTTGGGGAACCTTCTGTCCAGGAATTCCAAAATGGCCTCCATTCTGAGCTTGACTAGGAAGCATGTTCTCCAGATCTGCAAAGCTGGGAAGGCACCACCATAAGACACCCCAGGTCCTCCAATTCCTGCAAGGCTGGGAGGACAGCACCACACCCAGGGCAGAGTCCTCTATATGACACCCATGGCTGAGGCATCCCAGGGAGAGTCCTCCATATGGTACCCATGGCTGAGCATCCCAGGGAGAGTCCTCTATATGACACCCATGGCTGAGGCATCCCAGGGAGAGTCCTCTATATGGCACCCATGACTGAGGCCTCCCAGGGAGAATCATCCATATGATACCCATGGCTGAGGCATGCCAAGGGACTTGGAGGACATGGGGAGTTGGTGTCCTCTCAGCCTTGCAGAACTTGCTTCCTAGTCAAACTCCGTATAGAAGGTGTTTTGGATTTCCTCCTGGACAGAAGTTTGGAATGTAGGATGGGTCCTGGGAAAGGAGAGGGGGGAGAATGATGGATTTTCCCAAAAACTAGTGAGGGGTGGAATTCTGGCCATATCATCCATGACTCCTTCCTGTGTTTTCTTGAATATGTTGCTGGTTGTATCACCGATGATGCATAGATGATTGACAGACATTTTGAAGGGGCACAAACTAGTGTGAATGACAGTCATGCCAACAAAGAAGTGAATAAAGAAAAGACCCACTTCCGTAGTGGGAATGACACATGGACTGGAATCAATTCACCAACTTGGAGCGAAAGCGAATTGCAAACTGGGTTAAATGTAAGTGGGAAAGAGCCCAATGTTTTCCATCACTTGAAAGTTGCCTAGAGGGTAGGATGAGCCACTGCATGGACAGATTTTTATGCTTTACTCACACAATAGAAGACCTTACCCATTTTATCTTTTTTTCCAACAGATATTTTATGCAAGGGGTGAAGGGAGAAGATATAGTGGGAGAATAGTTGAAGATATAGTGGGAGAATGATTTTTTTTTAAAATAAATATTGTTGTAGTTGAAGGTGTTGCTATTGGGCACCTTCATGTTAATTCCCACTTATTACAGCCCAAATGTGACCCTATCATAGGGTTTTCTTGGCAACATTTGTTGTTTGCCATTGTCTGAGGCTGAGAGAGGATGCCCAAGATTACCCTGTGGATTTCTGTGGTTGAGCAGAGATTCGAACCCTGATCTCTCAGACTTTGTCCAGCCCTTCAAAACACTACACCATTCTGGTTTCCATTATATGCCTTATATACAATATTTATATTTTCCTTGAAACAGATGTGAGCTTGGATTATACAGAGAAGACTTGGAAAAATAGGTATCATTTAGAAGAAAGCTGATAGACATTCAGCTGAGCTTATTCAGTAGGTTAACACAGTCAATTTTTAGGAGCTTTGGAAATAATTTGAAGGGTGTGCTGGCCACTTCCATTCCAGGCTAAATTTGCAGTGGGAATATGCCACTTTCTCTTAGAATATCTTGAGGCTCTGCTTCATTGATTTTTTTTCACCAGGAAGCCAACTTGACACTTTCCACTTAACAGAGGGGGTGACACCTTTCTGAATGGGATGCTGCTGGTAAAAGCAGGAGCAACAGTATATATAATTTAAGTTTCATTTGTAGACCTTAAGTCAGAGCCTTTCCTTTCATGTGTAATCATTGGCTCTTCTGAAGAGTCCAGAATACAAACAAAACAAACCAATCCAGATTTTAACATTTTTTGCTCTACTGTACTGAAGGGGAAGAGAACCAGTGTGGTGTAGGGGTTTGAGTGTTGGACTATGATGCTGGAGGACAGGGTTCAAATCCCTGCTCAGCCATGGAAACCTGCTGGGTGATTTTGGGCAAGTTACACTCTCTCAGCCTCCAAGGAAGGCACAGGCAAAGGCAAAGCCACTCTGAACAAATCTTGCCAAGAAAACCCTATCATAGCTTCCTCTTGGGATGACCTTATATATGTTGGAAATTTATTGAAGACACACAACAAGTCCTCTGGCGTGTGTCTAGAGGAGGCAACCAAAATGGCAAAAGGGCTGGAAACCATGTCCTTTGTCTATATCAAGGCAAATAATAGTGCCACTCTATTCTACTTTGGTCAGACTTCACCTGGAACACTATTTCCAGTTTGGGGTATCACAATTCAAGAAGGATATTGAAAGTTGGAATGTGTTGAGAGAAGGGTGAGCAAAATGTTAAAAGGTCTGAAAACCATACCCTATGACAGGGGCTGGCAACCTATGGCCCCCGGGCCGGTTCCAGCCCAGGTCGCTGGACTTACCAGCCCAGGCAGACCCCTGACACCGCCATGTGCCGCCGCTGTGTGTTTTTCCATCCGTGTGGCCGTGACGCGTTTGTGCATGCGCAGAAGTACTGCACATGCACAAATGAGTTGTGGCTGCCATTTTAAAAATCAAAATGGCGGCTGCGCATGCTGCAGCGGTGGCGGCAGTAGCGGCAGCGCACGCATGGGTGGGTGTGTGCAGCAGCAGAGGGTGCACACGCGCACGTGAGCGCATGCGCTGCCATTCCCCCCCCCAGGCCCAGCGGAGACCTGGACTTCAGGGGACCGGCCCAGTCTCCAAAAGGTTGCCTACCCCTGCCCTATAACTTAGGATATGTTTAGCCTAGAGAAAAGGCATTTAACAGAGGACATGACAGCCATTTCTAAATATTTGAAGGGATGTCATCCAGAGGATGGAGCAAGCTTGTTTTCTGCTGCTGCAGAGTCTAGGACATGGAACAATGGATTCAAGCTACAGGAAAAGAGATTCCACCTCAACATTAGGAAGAACTTCCTGATAGTAAGAGCTGACAGTGGAATATGCTGCCTTGGAGTGTGGTGGAACCTCCTTCTTTGAAGGTTTTTAAACAGAAGCTGGATGGCCATCTGTTGAGAATGCTTTATGTATTCCTGCATGGTTGGAATGGTCTCTTCCAACTCTATGATTCTAACAACAGAAGAAGGAAGAATGGTGTGGACTTCATCTAGACATAGATGGAAACAACTGTGCTCTGTACTGAGATATGATCTCACAGCATGCCCAGTCTCCCTGCCTACCAGGAATCCTCTTCTCTGCTGGGGGTGTGGTTGTCCTCTGTTAAATGCCTTTTCTCCAGGCTAAACATACCCTAAGTCATAGGGCATGGTTTTCAGACCTTTTAACATTTTGCTTACCTTTCTCTCAACACATTCCAACTTTCAATATCCTTCTTGAATTGTGATACCCCAAACTGGAAATAGTGTTCCAGGTGACAATATCCCTAATCTAGTGTTCAAGTGACTATGTGGCTGCTGGAAGTCCTAGTTTCCCTCCCAGACTTCCTGATGGCTTGGCTAGTTGTGTGTGTGTGTGTGTGTGTGTGTGTGTGTGTGTGTGTGTGTGTGTGAGTCAGAGCTCCTTGAACCTAGAAGGGAGGAACTGCCAGAATATTCATCATTCCTTATTTGGACTTCCCTGACCACCTTTCCTTATGTTAGTGTTTATGACATTTGTATTACTTGTGGTTTGCCATGGTATCTGTTAGCTGACAGTTGATAGGACCAGAGAGTAGGGGTGAAAACAAAATTGCCAGATTAAAAGAAGGGGGGTCTCCCAGCAGTTGGTAAACCCTGTCAAGGAGAATAATGATCCAGTGAGTATTTGAGCAATTTTCTCCTGGTATTCAATGTTCTAAAGTGTTATGGAGGATTTATTTAATGGAAAAATAATATGCATTTTTTTCTAAATCAACAAAAATGTTTTCTGAATAGAAAATGGGTTTCCTGCATAAAAAATAATTGGGAAAATTAATTTTTGGACTACAAGTCCCAGAATCCTTCCGCTGATGTGGCTGGTAGCCATGCTTGTCTGAAGATTCTGGGAAATGTAGTCCACAATAACTTTTAAACAAAGCTCTGCTGAGTTTTTTTTGTAAAGCTCTTACAAAAGGTTAGACATGGGCAATGCTTTCTGTGATTTAACTCATGTCTAACCTTCCCTTAATTTTTGAAACTTGAATATGACAATGAAAAGCCCATGAATACAGGAACTTTCTGGCTTCTGGTGCCCTTTCATTTGGTATTGTTGTGTGCCTTCAAGTTGTTTCCAACATATGGCAAATCTATCATGGGGTTTTCATGGCAAAATTTGTTCAAAGGAGGTTTGCCATTGCCTTTCCCTGTGGCTGAGGGCATTTAACTTGCACAAGGTGCCCAGTGGGTTTCATGGCCAAGCTGGGAATAGAACCCTCGTCTCCAGAGTTGCAGTCCAACACTTAAACAACTACACCATACTGGCCCTTTCAAGCTACAAACTTATAATGCTATATTATACCTTAACTATGGACCCTGCCATGAAATCCTTGGATTCCCAGTTATAGGAGGAACATTTAGAATTCACAGCAAAACAAACTGCTAATCCCCAAATTCCATAGACTATTGCCTTGTCGGCTAATAGTACTATAATTGTGAAGTGTGAAAGGGCCTCCAAAGTAGCTCTTCATTTTCTTTTAGTCATGCTGCAAACATGCCACAACCACCATAAAATTAGATAGCAGAATATCTTCTATTGCATCTTTTAGATGCTTTATTCTTCCATTTTGCTAATTATATATATAAATTAATGAGTTTGACTTTATGTCAGCAAATTATTATGGGAGGCACCACATAAATTATTTTAACAGTTTTAAACTGAATGCAAATTGATTCAGATGTGGTGAAAGTCAGTTGCCATGGAAAGGGAGGCACTGCAATGAATGACCACACTACACCCAATTGGCCACAACTTTATTGACTACAGCTGACAAGGTAGGGTTGGCCTGAAATGCATGAGGTCTGGATCTGGCATCAACCATCCCTAAGTTGATCGATGAACCAACTTGCCTGGTCACAGTCAGGCTTTGGGATGACAAAGAGATAACTGGCTAATCCCATGTTTGCATCTTAGGTAATTCAGTCGATCACATGTCCGCATCTCTACCCCTTGTCACTAGGGGATGCTGATCTGGCATTGCCTCTGCAATGGCAACACCGCAACACTCTCGGCACCCTCCAGTCCCTGATGGATTGGGAAATCCAGTGCTCCACAGCATGGGTAACCATGTCCATCAGATCCAAGACCCATGCTACCACTCTATGAAAGTTGTGACAGCACATGGGAATTCCTAAATATAGGGTGGGAGGGTGGGGAGAGCTAAACTGGAATGGCACTGAGCACCTGTGTTACATGGTCTTAAATAGGCCAATATACCAATCACATTGTTGGAGACTCAGAAGTCCCCGCCCCCTCCGGCCTCTCCCACCAATCCAGCTTCCTTGCTATCCTGGCACTGGCCAATAGGGAGACACTTCCACCATCACCCCATTGCATGTCAGTAGTTGAAGTCCCAGTGTGAGGCCAGAAGTACCACCCTTCCTGGCCCAGCAAAACAATAAGGGCTTTTCCAGCCTGCCCCAGTCCCTAATGGGGTGACACTGGACCTGGAGAGTCAGTGTGGCAATGCAGCCCCCCCCCCCCCCCCATGGCAACCAGTTGGGCCTGATGAGTTGTGCGGCCTCATTTCTCAGATTGCAGGATTTGAGTATTGTTTTGCATAGCCCACTAGGAAAACCACCTTCCATGGGAGACTTTGAAGTCTCACAAACTGATTTTTCAAGCTCTCACATAATATGACTTGTGCTTGTGAATTCAGATTAGTTATCTACATTTGTTTCTGTTTTGCATAGTACTTTTTTTAAAAAACAATCCCATCAGTTGAACATGTATGTGTAGGAAATGTTTCAAGGCCCTTGCAAAAAAAGCACTTAAACAAACATTCTAAATATGTCACAGTTCTTTGGAGGTTTACACAGTTTTACAGTATTTTCTTAAATATAATGTAGGGAAACAATATGCAGGCCTGTTAGAGTCAGTTTTGATAAATGTGGGCTTAAATAGACACTGTCTAAGTAAATCAGTTTCCCTGTTCTGGAAAATAATTTATCTCAGGCCTTCTGTGTAATGATCTTTGGTCCATAAATATAAACCATAAAATGAGGACTCGTATAAAATAAGTTAAATGTGCAGAATGAATCAATAGTACTTTATTGTCAAGTCATCTTCTGCTCTTATGGACTTGTCTTTTTTTAGGGCAAAAATACCATTCAAAGAAGTGGAATTAACTAGTGTCTGATACAATGGACTGTATCTAAATTACAAACTGCAACAACATGAGCAATATATGATCTAACCCCAAGGAGCAAGAATATACTCCTTAGATCAAGGGAAATAAAAGTGCATTTTATTCTTCTTTGGTTAGCCCTCACCTGAAACACTATGTCCAGTTCTGGGTGCCACAATTCAAGAAGTATACTGAAAGCTGGAAAGAGGAGGATGATCACATGGTAAAAGTTCTGAAAACCATGCATATAAAAAGCAGCTTAGGGGACTGGTTAAATTTAGCCTGGAGAAGAGAAGGTTAAGAGATGACATGATTTGTTGTTTGTTGTTAACTGCCCTGGAGTCAACCCTGACTCATGGCGACCTGTGGATGAGACATCTTTAAGATCCTCTATTCTCCACTGCTCTGCTTAAGTCCCACAAATTCAGGCCCATGACCTCCCTGATTGAGGGGGGTTGCAGACTGCCAGAAATAGTGCAAATTGAGTCCACTTTTAGGGTTAGGGTTAGGGAATCATGGGAACTGTATTTTATTGTGGCACCAGAGCTCTCTGACAGAGAAGGCTCAATGTCTCAGAAAAAAACCCAGTTCCCATGATTCCCTAGCACTAACCCTAACCCTAAAAGTGGACTCAATTTGCACTATTTCTGGCAGTCTGCAACCCCCCTGAGTCTATCCATCTGGCATGTGGTCTTCCTCTCTTTCTATGTCACTCTACATTTTCTAGCATTATTGTCTATTTTAATGAGTCATGCCTTCTCATGATGTGGCCAAAGTATGACAGCCTCAATTTAATCATCTTGGCTTCCAGCAAAAGATCAGGCTTAATCTGTTCAAAGACTCATTTGTTGGTTTTGGCTGTCAATGGTATTCTCACTAGTCTCTTCCAGCATCATATCCCATGTGGGTTGATTTTCTTCCTGTTCATTCCTTCATTGTCCAGCTCTCATATCTGTACATGATGATGGGTAATACAATGACTTGGATGATTCTAACTTTATTGCTCAGTTGTAAATCTTTACACTTTAGGATCATATCTAGTTCTTTCATGGGTGTGCTTTCCATTCTTAGTCTTCTTCTGATTTCTTGACTGCAGACTCCATTTTGTTTAATCCAAGATATGGGACATAGGAAATCCTTGACTATTTTTATTTCCTCTTTGTTCTGATTGCATTTCATGGGGAATATATTTACACACTTTTTTTTGATGTACGAGTGTCTTTTTAGTTATTTATTTAATGTATGGCCCTACTAAATGGTGGATGAACATCATACAATTCAAGTGTTGACTGGTATTGTGCTATGTGCTACTGCCTTGTGTTTTGCTATGGGTCCTGAAGCAACAAGATGGATAGAAAGAAATTACGTTTTCTAAGATAGAGTAGTGACTTGTAGCACTCAGATTTTATTTTTGAAATAACATAACTGTTTCAATTACTTTTGAGAAACCATTATTTCATTGGACTATAGATCCCAAAATGCCTCATTTGGCATGACTACTGGCTGCAAAGTCTGGGAGCTGTACTCCAATGAAATAATGTTTCCTGGATCTCTTGCTATTTATGATGATGTCTGCTCCCACTTGTTTTTGCTGAGAGGTGTTCTTCACAGTTGCTATGAAGGATATGTATATTATTTCTCTAGCTTTTATTTTGCTTATAGGGCATTTGGTTAGTTCTTAGGAACTTCTCGTTTTATTCTGTTCTATTCTCACACTGAATACTTTTTCATTTATGCTGGAGAGTAGTTCAGCAATTGCAAAATATTTGATTCCCTCCATTACTAATATTACTATAACAGTTTTGGCATTAAGAAGCATTTTACTCAATTGTATTTTTTGCATTGCATCTGAGTATTTCTTTTCTCTTCTAGGTTCATAACTCATGTAGGCTCTCATGAATGTTTTCATCACTTTGTCTATGAATTTGGCTAGCAATCTTCCACAAACTATTATAAACCTTGGTCAGCACATACTCATCATTATTCTCCTGGCTCTTCTGAAAAGTCTAGCCAACTTCTCTATTTCCAGTAAATACTACAGAACAAATCAACTCTTCTTATTATGTTTGTTGAAAATTATTGCTATAAAAATCTGAGCAAATCTTTTTTTTGAGTCATTCATGGAGCCATTCCCAATATCAAACATTAAAAAAAAACTTCCTCAGCTGGACAAAATGTGCAATTCCAATTCAATTATATAGCTTTAAATATTATTTTAATATTAATATTATTTTCCACACACACTGTCATGAAAATTGTATGCTTTGCATGATTTCTGTTTTAAGTTTATTTAATATTAAATTTATATCCTGCTTTTCCACCAAAGAACCCAAGCTGCCTAATAACAGAAGAATACAAAATAAAAATAGGTTGATTAAAAGCTTGACATTAAAATATAGAAATATAAATTAAGATGAAATTAAGAATATAACAATAAAAAACAAATCCAACACCCAGACTTTGACAATCCTTTCAGCAGATCAGCCTACTTCTGCTTACTGTCAGTGGAAGAACAACAAGGGACTATCTAGCCTCCCAAATAAAAGAGTTCCAGAGTCTAGAAGCAGCCATAAAGAAAGCCCCAAATTTATATTCATTTATATTAATATTCCTGGTTTTCTCTTATATTCCAACCTGTATTGGGGGCCTAAAGAACTGGACAAAACATTGATTAATTAAATGAAACTGTTTTTCTAAGACTATCTGTGTCACTTCAAGGATATAATGGAAAAGTTATGTCAGTAGGATTCAGCAATAGGATCTTGTAGCCCACTATGAATCTGTAGCTAATACAATTGTTCTAACTGGGGATACCATACATATATAGTGTAGCATCTGTGGTAATTGTGTATATAAAGGCAGGGGTTTGATATGAGAGCAAACTTGATCAGAAGAATGGTATCCCGTCTCTTACAGTAGTTGGGATCATGACTTGTGCATAGTCCTGTGCAGATGGTAGCAAAAATTACTTTTTTAGACTGTAACTCTCAGAACATTCCAGTCAGCTTGGTCAGTTACCAGACTATTGGGGAATTCTGGAACTTGCACTACAGAAAATTACCTTTCTTACAATTCAGTGTTACTGCTATCAAATGCTTGTTTAATTTTTCTTGTTCTGGTAAAAACGCTTGTTTCTTGTATGCAGCACCATCAAGAGATCTGCACATTGGCATTTCTCTTTGGCTTGTAGTTTCTCCTGGTGCCAGAAATGTCACTAGAATCTTTAACACCAAATACCACAAATTCTACAGCCTCTCCTTGGGCTTGTAATAGTAAAGATTTTATTCCAAGATATTCTCTAGTTCTTGGCTCTTAAGTCTTTAAATGGCAAAAAGAAAGTATAAAGCCCAACTTTAGGAATTGGATCTATTGGGAAGTTATGCTTCATCACCGTAGACAAAGGATTGGAGTCCCTTGTATCATAATGTCCTGTAGGTGGCTGCAGATTACATGCTACACCAATAAAGACAAAATGGTTTAAAATTATTTTTAAGCAACATGTTAAAATATGTAATTTAAGCAAAATACTATTATCTCCTTCTTGAAGATGAGGATCTGAAGGAAAAGTGTATTTTTACAAGATAGACTGAACAGTGAAGTAGTTATTCTTTCAAAATTGTGCAATATTAAAACATCCACATTTCTGCTTGCTCTGAGCAATTTTTCTTACTCTAAGTAATTGACCTCAGAATATGAAGATAGGTGGGGGGGGGCAGAATTAGCCCACACATCCCATTCTGAGGCAGAGTAGTAAATAGGGCCTCCTTCAGCCACTCATTTCAAGTTTTGTAGCACCCAAAGGTAGTTAGGTTATTATGGCATGTTTGGCAGAAAATCCTACAGGCATCTTAACTCTAACCTTAACCCCAAATGCAGACAGGAAAAAAATACAATTATATATTTTTGTAAAGTAGAAGAGAAAGTACAGTAAATATAGAGATACCGGTATTTATTTATTTATTTTATTCATGTATAACTCTTCTTTTCCCTGATAGTACTGACATTTAAGGCAGTACAAATAGTTATCAGTTTGCTGCCTTTTCCTTTTTTTTCTGGGAACAGGAGGAATGAGATTTAAACTTATTTTTGTAAGCAAACTTTTAGAACACTGAACATTTATTTGTATTATATGCAATTTAAAAATCAAAAATATACACTTTTCCTCTCCCATTTCACTCTCTTGAAATCAAATATCATCCAAGTATGAAAATAGTTAGCTTCTAGATAAGTTTCTAATTGCAGAGCTTAATAAGTCATTTTAGAAAAAAGAACATATTGTTTATTCTAAAGCAAAGAATAATACTAACTGATAAAATGATCAAACAGGGTTTGATCACACTTTATTTCTGACCTTTTAATGCCTCCTGTTCCCAATGATTTTCTGTCAGTTCTGTCTAGCCTTAGCTTTAGATTCAATCTCAGAGGTGCTTTGCTTTATGTTGCCATTTGACTTTCAACTTCCATTTTTAGAATTGAAAGATAAGTAACTAATTGTCACCACAGAATCTAAGAGTCTATCTAGCACCCAGATCTATGACGTAGCTATAAACTATGAACTTGAAAACATTATTATACTCATTTAGTATGGAAATTCCTTCATGTTAAAACTGTGCTATGGCTAGCTGATGCCCACTGTTATTATTTAAGGCCATCATGATTATTATCTGCCTTCTGCTTTATTAAGCAGTTATGAATTTCCTCATTTCAAACAGACGGAAACATCCTTCAGCACAATATTTTATCTGCTGTTCACTACATATATCATGTAGTATCTAGTTGCTTACATTTAAATATAGATGACCAGGTTTTCATAGGAAACAGAGTTTCAAAGTAACTGTTTACAAATAATAAGGTACTTATAATTTTCAGCTCCTTTTTTCTAATACCTATGATGGAATCACATTACCTGACACTTATATCAACAAAGTATGACTTTTCTCCTTTTGTAGGGAGTTTTGCAATTTCGGGCCTTTACAGACTGCCAGAAATAGAGCAACTTGATGCCATTTTAACTGTCCTGGCTCAGTGCTAGGGAATCATGGGAACTGTATTTTTTTTTCTGGAACATTGAGCCTTATCAGTTGCCTTCCAACTCCAGGCAGTCTTGGATGAAGCCAATTATCTGGACCCATTTCAAACTGGCTTCAGGGCGGGATACGGAGTTCAGACTGCCATGGTCGCCTTAGTCAATGACCTCTGTCTGGGTATCGACGGGGGAAGTGTGGCCCTGTTGGTGCTCTTGGACATCTCAGCAGCATTCG
>JAIPUX010001232.1:117851204-117867173 GCA_020142125.1 Phrynosoma platyrhinos
TGTGATTTTATCCTCTTGACCAGATGCCCCCTCACACAGTCTATAGGTTTTGAGTGTGTGTACTTAAAGGTGGGTAGTCAGGACAGAGTAGGGATTCTGTTAGTGTACTGCCCACCCCACTGCTTAACAGTCTCCCTTCCTGAGCTAGCTGGAGTGGTCTTGGTGTTGGTGTTGGAGTCTTCTAGTGTATTAGTGCTGGGGGACTTCAACATCCATTCTGAGACTGCCCTTTCAGGAGTGGCTCAGGACTTCATGGCCTCCATGACAACCATGGGTCTGTAACTGGCCCTATTCATGCTGCTAGGCACATTCTGGAACTTGTTATCTGTGCTGGGGGGGGTGATGATGATCTTGGTGTTGTGGAACTTTCCATAGTTCCATTATCATGGGCAGATAATTATCTGGTCAGGTTTAGACTCACTGGGACTCAGAACCTCAGCAGGGGTGGGGGATTGATTAGGATGGTCTTCCCTAGGAGGCTGACAGATCTGGATGGTTTCATGAGGGCTTTTGGGGAGTTTCCTGTCACCTCAGCAAGTGATACTGTTGAAGCTCTGGCCAACCTTTGGAATGAGGAAATGGCCAGGGCGGTGGACACAATCACTCCTGAGCATCCCCTCTTATGGAGTGCGGCCAAACAGCCCCCTGTTTCTCCAGGGAGCTGATGGTGATGAAGTGAATGCAACAGAAAGGAGAGCAATGTTGGCAGAAGACTCAAAGTGAATCTGACTGAACATGGGCTAGAGCCTACTGAAGGCCTACTCTGTGGCAATGTGGGCAGCAAAGAAATGACTTTTTGCTGCCCAGCATTGAAGCTGCACAAAACCATCCAGCAGAGCTGTTCCGAGTAGTCAAGGGTCTTTTATACATTCACCCTCAAGTACAAAATGCAGACCACTCGGAGGCTGGCTGTGAAGAATTTGCATGGCATCTTACAGATAAAGTCTCTCATATTTTCTCCAACTTGGATGCTGCAGTTGATACAGTGCCAGTGGATGTAACCTTGGCTTGTATTCAACTGTCTGTCCAGTATTAATGGATACTTTTCAACTTGTGCAGCCTGATGATGTGGACAGGTTCCTTGGAGAGGTAAAAGCCACCACATGTGTCTTGGAGCCTTGCCCTTCTTGGCTTATTAAACAGGCCAGAAGGGGGCTGGTTGAGTGGGTAAAGGAGGCAGGTAATGCCTCTCTACAACAAGGCAGAGTTCCATCTTGCCTAAAGGAGGCAGTTGTGAAGCCTCTGTTCAAAAAGACATCCCTAGATCCCACAATAATAACTAATTATGAGACAGTATCCAATCTACCATTTTTGGGCAAGGTTTCAGAATGTGTGGTGGCTTCCCAACTCCAGGGCTTTCTGGATGAAATGGATTATCTAGATCCATTTCAATCTGGTTTAGGCCTGGCTATGGAACAGAGACAGCCTTGGTCGCCTTGGTGGATAATCCAAAGAGCTACGGCCAAGCTGCTAACAGGGGTAGGTTATAGAGATCAGACAACACCCCTGTTGAAATGGCTCCACTGCCTGCCAGTTTGTTTCCAGGCACAATTCAGAGCCCTATATGGCTCAGGTCCAGGCTATTTGGCAGAACGTATCTCTCTATATGAGTTGGCCTGGCCTCTGAGATCTTCAGGGGACGCCCTTCTCTCCATCCCAGCACCATCACAAGCACGGATTGTGGGAACACAAGAAAGGGCCTTTTCTGTGGCTGTTCCTAGACTCTGGAACTCCCTGCCCAAGGAGACCAGAATGGCCCCAGCTATGGAACAGAGACAGCCAATGATAGGCAAAAACCTTCCTCTTCAGGCAAGCATTCAAAACAGAATGCTTTTAAAGTATGGCCTGGGGTGCCATATTGTTTTAATGTATTTTAAGCATTTTTATCTTTTTAAAGTATTTGATATTTTAGCATGGAATTTGTTTTATTTACTGTAGTAATTTAATCCTATTTTAATATACTATTTTTGTATGTTTTTAACTGTATGGTGTTTTTTGATGGTGTAAGGCACTCTGAGTCCCAATGTGGGATATTATTATTATTATTATTATTATTATTATTATTATTATTATTATTATTATTATTTTATTTTGTAGTATAAGCAAGAAGTAACAGTCAATACATGTGCTTGCCTATCTGCCACTTGTTGCAAGAGGTCATTCTAAGCATCTTAAACAATATAGGCATGTCAAATAAAAACTGACATACTATAATACAGCTTAAGAAAAATGCTAGAATCAGAAACTTGAAGACACTTGAATTAAATTGTTAAAAAAGAAAAGTAAAAGTAAAATTGTAACATTTCAAGAAGATAACCATATTTTCCCCATGAATAGCTTTTGAGACACATTTTAATCTTTTCTTCTCTTTCAACAAGCCTGGGAAAGCATGTCTTTAATATGATCCTTTTTTTTATTATTGGCAAGCATGGCTGCAGATAACATTTCCTCATGTCTAAATAGCATTTCTTCAGTGCTGAGGCCCCTGATTTCTATTTTCTGAAACCAAGGCTGAATATGGGTTTGATTATTGCTGTCTGCTGTGGTTACTGTTAAAGCTCAGAGCTGAAAAAATATCTACTCTATAATATCTATATGTATGTGATATCCTTGCAGAGAAAGTGATGTGACCTTCAGAATTACACCATCTTTCCTGGCTTATGATTAACTTCTTCACATCTTCTTTGTATTAGTAATTAACTTTCAGATCATATGTCTTTCTGGAGATCTCTCTATGAAAAAAAGGTGGTGAATTAAAGTCCCTTAAATGTCCTGAATTTTTGTATTCTGCAAGTTTCATAGATACATGGGAGCTGAAATTTATCAAACCAAAGTTAGGGACTACATTTATTTTTATTTATAAGGAACAACCAAAATGCTAAAAAATTAAGCAAATTTTCCATTTCTTCAGAAGGCTTAATTCAATTAGATGGAGCTCGCTTCTGAGAGAGGTTAAATTGACACCCTCCTTGTTTTCTTTCCATAGGAAGGTTAAGATATTTTATTTATTTAAGGAGACTTTTGAAGACGGATAGTTCAGGGGGAATGGCCTTGCAGAATTGTGGTGTGCTGATCCTCTCTGTTTTGTTTATTTATCATTTTTAATAGTTATGTTTTCAATTGATTTTAATTTTATGGAAAGTTTAATTGTATGTACATGTGTGTCTGTGTGCACATGCTATGTTTCTTTAACTCTTGTAAGCCATCTTAAATCCCAAACCAGAAAAAAGGTTGTAATATATATAACAAAATAATAATTTCCCCACTATTGGAGCAGCATAAACATTTCACAGAAGATAGTGAATATACAACAGCCATGTCCATAAATGGGTTAAGTGAGATTATTACCACCTTCAAGGCCATCCAGACAGATTAAAAAGACCAGAAAGTCCCAAATTTTGTTCTTTCTGATTTTATTTTGGGGATCCATACATGTTTTGCTTATCTCAAAATATTTTCTGTTACTTCTTGGTATGATCATAGACTTTGTATATCAACTCATAAGGTGGGTTTATTTTAACCCAGTATAAAATCAGAAAGAACAAGAACAAAATTTGGAACTTTTCAAGCAGTTTGGATGTCCCCCAAGGCTGATTAACTGTTCCCTGAAGACAGCTCAAAAATGTTAGCTTTTTCAATTTGCTTTGAACATGCTTTCTACTCCTTTGCCCAAAAGTTGCACATTATTCAAAGGACAATTTAAAATGCAAGCTTTGAATATCTATCTATCTATCTATCTATCTATCTATCTATCTATATTAAACCCAACTATGGTGTAAACTATTAACTTTGATGAACTGATGAGTTGCATATGCCCCAACAACCTTTTAAAAATTTCAACCACTTCCCTCAATTTGAGCATGATATGCATAAACAAATGTAAATTTTAGGTTATGATCATGCAATTTGTTGTGTGAGTGAAGTGGGAAATATCTAAATCATATTGACTTTCATGTTGATGTCTGTTCCATCTCCTACCTTATTGTATGGGTGCTTTTCAGTGTGATGAAACAGAAATTAGATCCCAAATGAGAATCATTATATTGGTTGTGGAATGATAGAGTTATCAATTTAGAAAGACAAAACATCTCAGTGACAAAAAAAAAGTCAACAATGAGATGGAGCATAAAGAAGTCTTCCAGAAAATCTCCATGATGAAATGTCAGTTACAAGTTGCTGCATGACAAGGTGCTGCTGCAATGAAATGGTGCATGACAAAATGTCAGTGCAACAAAATGTCAGCTCCAAACTATTGCCATAATGAAACTTGTAGGACAAAATAACATGGCTCCATGGGATTGTGGCACAGCAGGACAACTCCTGTCATGCTTAATTGCCTTTAAGCAAACATAAGTTTTCTTTAACCTTCTTCACAGAATTTATCTGTGGGCACGTGGCCTAATAAAAAATTAAAATACAAACATTTCTCTTTGAAGAGCAGTGTGTGTAGTAGTCTTCTTCCTGAACATTTCCTATTAGACAGGGTTCACTGAAGCAGCTGATCCTGGCAGCTCTGAGACAATAGCATAGTTAGATTACTATCTGTCCTTTTATTCAGTCAAATACCATGTCCTTTGCAAAATCTGTCATGAGTTACTAGGGGAATGATAGTTACCTGACAATGTCTTGCAGTTTTCAATTACACTGTAACAAATAAAACTGTTATCTTAAAATGTGGATTTTTTTATAGTGCTTTCAGTGCTTTGTATGTGTCTATGTGCATGCACATGTGCATGTCTGTGTTTGTTGTGTGTATATTAAGAGAGAATAAACATACACATATACACACACTCACAATTTCCAGTTTGGTTGTCTGCTTATTACATCTCATCTTGGGCTATGTTATGAATTATATGTTTTCTCTGTATGTTTTTATGCATGTTATAGTCCATATATATTGTATGTTATATGTTATACTGTCCATTACACTATAATACACTAGAGAGAGAGAGAGAGAGAGAGAGAGAGAGAGAGAGAGAGAGAGAAAGAGTATATTATAGCCTATATATATTGTTTATATAGCCTATTACAATGTATGTTGGACCTGTATAAATGGGATGCCATGATTACTACAAAAATGGGGGAGGGGGAGCCTATTATTCTCCAAATTCAAACTACTTGTTCAAAAAGAGTTCTTCTTTTGTGGAAAATTGTGTGTCTGTGTGCATACAATTTCCTGTCAACAGAAGAATGTGTGTGTGTGAGAGAGAGAGAGAGAGAGAAAGAGAATGTATTTATGTGAACTGAGGCATGTAATTTCATCAAGAGAAGACTTTTTTTAAAAAGCATTTTGTACTTGGTGCATAGTAAGCATGGTATTCCCCAGATATACCATGCAAATTAAGTGGGCTATAACATACAATAGAAGTATAAAGCAAAGGCACAACCAGAACTCTCCATTTTCTCCTACAATCAAAAGTCCAGTAGGTGTTTTCTGATATTCCATTTTATACCATAAAAAGGGGAAAGAACATCTTGGAGGCTGATTGTATTATAGTTACTAGGGAATGTGAGAGCATCTTTTCCCAGTGACCTGGCTTTGCATCTGCTGTCTCCATCACTGATCAGGGTAACTCTTTATCTTTTCAGAAGAGATTAGCCACCTCCCCAAGATGTAATAAGGACACAATCAAGAGTCTGATTGAAATTCTTTTGTCCTTTTGTATTGTTTAATTTCTGATTGATTGAGTGATTTACAAGCAAGGTCCATGTCTGCTTTTACTTTTGGTTTATCTTTCTGACAACAGACATTCAACAGTAGCTGGAACTGTCCAAGATCTTCTGACCTGCATTACAACTGATTTTTTTTTTTTTTTTGCCCTTGATTCTCATCATAATGAGGTGGCAACCTACAAACAATGTTTACTTTCGGTAAGGACAGATACACACCTTCCTCATTATAAGACTATTTTCAAAGGCAAGGATATTGAATGTTCTAACAGTAATGTCAGCTCTCATGATTTAATCATGAGGTACATGAGTCCCCCCTCCTTCAGTTTAGATATGATGTTCTCATGATCTCAATATTTTTCATGCAAATCTTGTTATTTCTGCATCCTTTCACACTCAAGCTTAAATTGCTTGTCAATTGCATTGCTTTTCTGGAGAGTAGTGCTTCTGAGATTTGGCAATATGATTTTATACATCTATTTATAGCATTACTTTTGCATTCTGTCTCTTGACAGTGACAACATTGTATTTTATCCAAAATCTCTTCACTGAATGAGTTGACTTTAAAACATTGAATATCTGATTGGTAATGGCAAGGGGTTCTGCAACTATTTAATTTCCAATACTCAAATTATATCAGTAGATAGGCTGCTTGCATTAGGACTTAGGAAAGAAAAAGGACAACATATTAACAAAAGGGAGCAGCGATGAATGAGAAGTCAATTGCAGTGACTCAAAATATGCCTTTTCAAAATGTAAAACAACCTCATTAATCATTAGTATATTTCAATATACTGCTGAAGTTAAAATGACCAGCCATTGCACTCTGTGTTTCTCTCCTTCAAATTCAGAAAGTTTAACTTTATCCCTCTGGTGCTAATGTGTACGACTATGAAATGCTTTTTGTTCTTAGATTAATTTGGCAACAGCCACCATGAGCCTTTTGCATGTATGGCCATTAGTCTCACTATGATAGTCCTGATAGTCCTTCTTATGCTATTTGGTTTACATTGTGTACATATCTCTAGGCTTTATTTTTTGGAATCTTTTGATAAAAAAAATTAGAGTCAGTGAACATAAGAAATTAATCTCAAATGGGTTAACATGACTGCACTAGAAAGATCCTCTATAGAAATAAAGTATGAGGAGTGAAAAGTGAACAGAATGGGTGCCTACTGACAGATTTTGAGAGGGTAGCGGTGTTGAATTGTGATGATGATGGATGTACAGCAAACAGTCTATGAAGCCAGTCACCAAGACTCAAGTAGCTTCAGCAAGCTTCTTGTTTTATTGCAAAAATCAGCATGAGGAAAAACAATAATGATAACAATAATAGCATTTTCACTTTAGCCAGAATGGCTAAGCAGGAACAAAAACTTTAATTGCTACATTTTTAAAGTTAGTCAAGCTACAGCATCAGCAAAAGATTTTAATTAGTCCATTTAGCTTAAAGGTTTAAAAGAAGTGAGGAACTTTTCCAGATACACAATTTCCAGCCCACATCTCTCCACGTCTTTGGGTGTAGCCTTTAAAGACTGATTGGTTGATGTTTCATGACGTGTGTTAGCCCAACCTCTAATTTTCATATTACATCATGCGACTGCCATTCCCAAAACATCCTTTGTTATTGAAAACCCCTTTGTGTAAATAAAACTCATTCTCACAGAATTTCAGCTTGTTAACTAGCTTGTTTAGACTAAAACACACCTGTGGCTGATAACTGTGAATCTGGCCTCAGAAAGCAGATTTTATAATGTCATAACTCTGCATTGTGACATCCTGATTATATGAATCCACTTTACAATTGTTGCAATGAAGGAAATTACCCTCACAGACCTACCTTTTAAGCATGACCAACAAGGAATTTCTAAGATGCTGGAGAGTGGGGAGGTGGTAATGAAGGTGTTCAGACCTCTTCAGTAATGTGGTGTTTTGTGACAAAAAGCTGTGGTGGGACTCTCAAGGGGGCTCAGCTGTACCTGTTAAATCATCCCTACTACTGGGAGAGGGCTGGAGACATCATCGCTCATTGCCATGCTCTCCACCAGCTCAGAAATCCTTCTATTGGAGGCTTTTAAGCATGGCTTAAAAGGTAGTTGAGGGAGGCATAGCTATGTTGAAGGAGATATGGCTATGTTGTTGCTACATCTCCCCACACAGGATTTGAAGCTTGTCATATGTTTTTATTTACCAAAATGTATCACAAGCTCCTGTAAGGAATGAAATTCTGGAGGAAGATAAACTTCCTTCCAATGTCAATTTTGGGAGGTGTGAAATAAATTGAAATGAAATTTTCAGAGTTCAGAGCCAAGGAGCCTTGTCAGGGGATTACTTTTTAAACCCTATAGATGCTTCCAGATTTTTTATTTCTCTCAAAAGAAAACCAAACAAATTGTCTTACTAAAATTAACCCATGTCTAAGGAAATGTTATGAGGGTGGAAACTAACAACAGTTGTCCATCTATTGGAAGTAATCCCTTACATTTTTAAGTACTTCTACAAAAGATCCTTCCCAACTTTCCACTGCACAATTGACATGCACGAATAAAAGATAAAGTTAGACTCAATAAATCAAAAGGAAATTAAAAGACTCAGCAAGACAACTGAGATGGCAATCAACTAAAACCTATTTCTCCCATGCTGCCATATGTTAAAAATAATGTTGTAGGACTTGTAGGAGTGTTGAAAAACAGTCCTTTAAAACCAAACATCCAAACCTGGAACTTTTAGCAAGCTTCTTTATTGTAAGGCAAAAGCAAAAAACAAATAATAATAATAATAATAACATCTTCACTTTAGCCAAAGCTGGCTAAGCAGGAATAAAATCTATTTGCTACATATTGCCAGATATGTTAGTAGCAACATCAAGAGAATGTTTTAATTAGTTCATTACAGTTCAAAAGTCAAAAAGCAAGTGAGTAACTTTCTTATTCTCAGCCCTCAGTCCCACAAGACTCCACCTTTCTGGGTGTAACCTTTACAAGCTGATTGGGTGATATTATGTGACATGTACTAGTGCAACCCTTAATTACAATAACAAATCATGTGACTACATTTCCCATAGCAAAAATGTGTTTACAAAAACCATAATATAAACAAACCTTCTTTCCCAGAGAATGGAGTCTTGTTAGCTTCTTGTTTTGGCTAAATCACACCTGGGACTGAGAAACTGTGAATCTAGCTCTCAGAAAAACAACTTTTCACAGCATGGAAAAATACAGACACACATCTTTTACATTTCAACATTTTAACATTGACTCTATATCCCATTTAAACCTAACACTCAGAACAATCTGTAGAGCCATTTCCTGAAGACTTCACAGCACAAGTATAGAAAAGTGAAACCGATGGGGGAAGAGTAGCAACTTTCTCTGTACTTCTCTGCATTCCCTCATAACAGTTCTGTTCTCTTCCTGAGGGGAGACAGTTATCAATGCATGCGTTTGGCTAAATGGATTTTTTCCATTTAGCAAAAGGCACATTTTGATGGCCATCTCCTAATGGGGAGCAGCATAGAGAAAGCTGCCATTCTCCTGATTGGTTTTCACATTTCTTTTCTTGTGTGGTAAAATTCTAAGTAAAATGCCTACAGTAAATAAAAAGCACTATCCCTGGTCCTGAATTTCTGATTATGGTGTTTTAATATGTTTCATCCATCTCACCCCATGGATGTAGCTGTGGGCCAATAAATTTCATTCAGCACTAAATAAACCATTATACGTGTTTAATTTTATAGTAGCATTATGTGATAGATGAGAGACTATGGCTTCAACTTTTGTTGTTGTTAACTGCCCTAGACTCGGTTCTGAATCATGGCAACCCTGTGGATGAGACATTTCCAAGAATCCGTATCTTCCACTGCCTTGCTCAGATCCTGCAAGCCCTTCCCCATAATCACTCTGATTGAATCTACCCATCTGGCTTGTGGTCTTCCTCTCTTCTACCCTCTACCTTTCCTAGCATTATTGTTTTTTCTAGTGATCCATGCCTTCTCATTCTATAACTATTTCAATTTCCTCATTGTCTAGATTGAATTTGTGTATTTCTTCTGTAGTCCTTGTTTTTGTTTTCTTTATGTTCAGTATCAGATCTGCCTTTGCACTTTCACCTTTGACCTTTCTTATTAACTGTTCCAATTCCCGAATGTCTTCTGCTAATATTATGGTGTCATCCACATATCTTAGGCTGTTAATGTTGCTTCCTCCTATCTTAACTCCTCCTTTTATCTGATTCTAATTATGCTTTTCTTATGATGTTTTCAGCATATAAATTGAACAAGTAGGGTGATAGGATGCAGCCTTTCCTGACCCCTTTGCCTATCAGGAACCACTCTGTTTTCCCGAATTCTGGTTTGATGGTGGCCTCTTGTCCTTGGTAAGATTCCTCATCAGGGCTATCAGATGTAGTGGCACCCCCATGTCTTTGAGTGCATTCCATAATTTTTCATGATTTATACAATTAAATGATTTGCTGTGGTCTATGAAACACACACTTATTATTTTTTGGAATTCTTTGGTGCACTCCATTAGCCATTGTATGTTTGTAATGTGGTCCCTAGTGCCCCTTGCTTTTTTGAATCTTGCTTGCACCTCTGGAATTTCCCTCTCCATGTATGGTTGGAGTCTAGGCTGTAGATTTTTGAGCATTATTTTGCTTGCATGTGAGATTAGTGCTATTGTCTTATAGTTGTTGCAGTCTTTTGTATTTCCTTTCTTGTGGATTGGTATGTATATCGATTATTTCCAATCTGTTGGTCACTGCTTTGTTTTCCATATTTGTTGGCATATTTCAGTTAGCACTAAAGTTGCATCTGCCTATAGGCATTGTAGCAATTCAATTGGGATATCATCTGTTCCTGTGATTCATTTTTCCCCATTTCTTTTATTGAAGATTCCACTTCACTTCTTAGAATTTGGGATTCATCTTCATATGGCTCCTCATTCCAAATATCATTCATTCTCTTATCTTTTTTATATAACTCTTCTGTGTATTGCCTCCAGCTTCAAGTACCACCTATGATTATAGTATGTTATCTCATCTTGTGCTCCTTCTCCTTCTCCTTCTCCTTTTCATTTCTTCTTCAGTGAAGAGCATCCTGAAATGACATCCGTTTTCTGTAGTGGTGGAGGGGTTGTATAATCTGCTACCTGCCAGTTATTTTTAGCATGATACAATCAATTCAGTCAAACCCCCACCCCAAAAGCAAATCTGGAATTAAATGGAATTGTCCATTTCAGTTCTGGAGTGAAATAACCTAATCTGAAGTGCTTTGGACTGGTGCAGGCAAAAGCTCAGCAGTGTGATTCCAACATGATCATATAAGAAAAATACCAAGGTGGTATAATACAGAGGAGAGAAACTGGGATTTGTTCATTGACACCTTTGTAATGTAATCTCAGGCAAGAATGTCACCAGTACTTTTGATTTACAGTGCTTATAGGACAGAACTATGGCAGGTTGTAAAATCAATTATTTCCTCTTGGTGTTTCTTCAGTCTGTATTAGGGGCAGAACATGAAAGAGCAGTGGTGGATATAGACAGTTGTTGATTGTCATCTCACTTGGCCTTGCTGAATCTTTAAATTTCTTTTTGATTTGTTGAGTAGCCTAGATATTTCTTTCATTATCTTTCTTATTAATTTGTCTGTTTAATGAGTCTGTTTCAGATAGCAAAACCTATTATCTGTCTGCATGAATTGTGTTTTCCCCCTTCTCCTTACCCTAGAAAAGGCAAAGCATTGTCTGGGAATGCATACAGGTGGGAGAAGAACCCAGCCTTGGTCTCTGAATTCACTGTAAGCAAAAAATAAGCAGTTGTATGTGTGTGTGTGTGTGTTTAAATACCTTATAGTACCTTATAGTAAAATGGAAAAAATAGCCTTCAGGAAGAAATTGAGTTCTAAAGTAAATTGGGGAAATTAGCCAATGTGATGCAGTGGTTTGAGTGTTGGACTATGATTCTGGAGACCAGGGTTTGAATCCCTGCTCAGGCATGAAAACTGCTTGGGAGGCCTTGGGCAAGTCACACTCTCTCAGCCTCAGAGGAAGGCGTTGGCAAACCCCCTCTGTAGAAACCTTGCCAAGACAATCCCATGATAGGTTTGTCTTAGGGTCATCATAAGTCAGAAATGACTTGAGTGTACACAACAACAACAACAAATGCACAACTCAAATTCATGTCCCTGCTAAGAAGTTTGTCCTCTAACATGGAACTTGGATTGGTAGTAGCTCTTGTAGGATGATTGACTTGGAATGGAAACAACTCCCCCCTCAGCAAAATGGGAATGAGTAAAATCAAACAACCACTTTGCTTCACACATGTGAATGTGATAAAAGTAAAATATCCTCCATGGTTGAGTTTTCCCACTTCACTGTTGATGTGAGCCACTTTTGACTGGCATGATGTAATCTACCTCACTACATAACTTGCAAACACAGCACTTCATTTGCCAAATCAAGAAAAGCAAATTTTACAAGATCAGAGATTTTGCGTATAGCAGGAAGTCAGGTCAGGCATTGCAATCTGTAATTTATTGCACATTTGTTTCCTGCAAACATATTTAGTTAAGCACCATAAAACTGTATGAAGAAAATAACTGAGACAATCAAATGTGAATATTTGACAAATTTCTTACGTTAACTATTAAAGGGGTTGTTTATCTACTATAAAGTTTTAGTGTTTACATGTTTCCTCAGTGCATTTTTATACTTCCTAAGATTCTCTGGTGGCATTTTAAATCATTGCTCCTGTTTGGTGAATCAATTATCTGCTGATAGATTCACTTTTTTAAGTTGAAGAATATATTTAATAACATATGTGGTTCTGGTATTCTGACCATATTTGAGATTGCTGCTGAATCAAATTACTCTAGATACACTGCACAATCTTTCTGATCTATTAGAGGACAGTTTGATGTGCTATCAAAGAAAGAAACAACATATCAAGTCTCAGAATAACAAAGTATATTGATCTTTCTCTGTTTTAAAATTCACATTTGAGGGGCTTATTGATTGATTTATTATTTCAGTAACCAATAAGACATGAAATTAAATTGCAGTTGTTCACATTGTTATTGCTACTAAAGTTATTGTTGTCTTCTTGTTGTTGTTGTTTGATATTGCTGATGTTGTGAAACTAGTAATGATGATAATGGTGAAGAATATAACCACTTTTCAGAATAAAAGAAAAATAGGAGGCCAACAAGGAGAGGGGCATCCCAACCTCCCTGGGAAGGAGGTTCCAGAGTCTAGCACATCCATTGAGAAAGACCTCTTTTGTGTCTCCACCAACTGTGCTTGTGATGGTAGTCAGACTGAGGGACGGGCCTTTCCTGGTGATCACTGAGCTCAGGGTGACCCATACAGGGAGATATGTTCTGCCAAATAGCCTGGCATTGAGCTATATAGAGCTTTATAGATCATAACCAGCACCTTGAATTGTGCCTTAAAACAAACTGGCAGTCAGTGAAGCTGTTTCAACAGGGCATTGTATGGTCTTTTTAACCTACGCAATTAACAGTCTGGCTGTTTCCAAAGTTTCCAAACAATCTTCAAAGGCAATCCCAAGTAAAGCTTATTACAGTAGTCCAAATGGGATATAAATATCCATCACTGTGGCCAGATTTGATGTCTCAAGGAATGGGCACAGTTGGCATACAAGCTTTAAAGGAGCAAAAGCACTCCTGGTTACCATAAAAACCCGGGCCTCCAGGTTTAAAGCTGAATCCAGGAGTACATCCAAAGTGCAAACCTGTATCTTTAGGGGTAGTGTAACTCCATCCAGTACAGGCTGAATTACAGTAGTCCAAATTCCCTATTCCCTAATCTGCCTTCTGACTCACTGAGAGCACCTTTGTCTTGTCTGGTCTAACCTTCAACTTGTTTTCCCTCATTCAGTCCATTATTGTTGACAGACACTGGTTTAGGACCAGGGCAGCCTCCTTGGAATGGGGTGGAAAGTAGAGTTTATTTGGGTGTCATCTGCATATTAATAGCACTGCACTCCAAAACTCTGGATGACCTCTACCAGTGTTTATATGTATATGTTAAATAGCATAGAGAACAAAACAGAACCCTGAGAGACCACACATGCAAACAGCCAGGAGGTCAAACAGAGGTCTTCCAGCAATACCTTTTGGACCTCCAGATATGAATGGGGCCTCTGTAAAACAATGCCTCTAAGTCCTATCCCAGCAAGGTGGCCCAGAAGAATACCATCATTGATGGGATTGATAGCTGCTGAGAGGTCCAGCAGAACCAACAGGGACCCATTCCCAGTGTCCAGTTCCCTGGCTAGGTCATCCACCAAGGCAACCAAAGCTGCCTCTGTATCATAGCCAGGACTGAAAACAGATTGAAATGGACCTAGATAAGCTGTTTCATCCAGAAAACCCTTGATCTGGGAGGCCACTAGACACTCTAGTATTTCGCTGAAAAATGGGAGGTTGGACATTGGCTGATAATTATCCATTATATTGGGAATCATGGATGGCTTTCTCAACAGAAGTGTCACAGTTGTCTCCTTTAGTCAGGTTGAAACTCTGCCTTGCTGTAAGGAGGCATTGACTACTCCTTCACCCAGTAAAAAGCAAAGATGGAAGCATCCAGTTTTTATCACAACACTGATAGGACCCATTTTTCTATGCTTAGCAGTAAGATCAGATATTAAGTTGGAAAACTGATTTATCTCTGTTACAGTGACAGAAAAATGTATGGCCTCTATGTTCTGGGGAAAAAATCTCAAATTTCTGAGTTAAGACATTTATTTTTGCAGAACACCACAATTTGTTTCTCACAATGGATGCATAATAATCTATGGAGATATTTCCTTAGCAGAAGTTCTGTCTTAATTAGTTCTCTGCTTTATGTACAGTATCCATTTCATCTTCCCCTTCAATTAAATCTATTCTGTTCTTAATATTAAAGACTTTGTTCTGTAGTTTATTACCAATTTAGTCAAATTCTAATCTTAATGAATGTGGTTATTTTAACATTGGAAGGAGTGGTGTTAGAGGGTATATAACCTTTTGTTTCCCATGGCAATCTGGATCTAGATTTTTGTTTGCTTGTTTTTTTGGGGGGGGGTTGTTTGTTTGTTTAAAATATTTATACTTCACCCTATGTCATTTGATCTCAGGATGCCATACAATAGTAAGTTTAAAACAATTTAAAATTGAAAACAATAAAAATAATTTTCCCAGACTAAAAGCTTATTAAACAATTTAACATGATAACACAGGTTAGGAGGTTAAAATAATTTGAAACTACATACATATTCATCTTGGAATAAATCAGTTAGACCCCAAAGGCTTTATTATTATTATTTTTAAAAAGTCATGTTATTTAGCCCTGCAGTAAAGACAGAAGTATCAGCACCAACAGGGCCTGCAAGGGATGGCATTTTACATATGGAGTGTCACAACTGAGTAGGCCCTCTTCACCCTCCTCATTTACCATATTGCCTTTGTAGCACAAAGGATAGCCACTACAGCAGACCTCAGTCATTGGAGAGGCATGCATGAAGAGATACTGAAGAATCAAGGTTCCAAGCATTTTGGGGCTTTAAATATTATCATCAATACTTTGAATTCATACCTAAAGCATATTAGTGGTCTTTTAAAAATCAATGTTATATTATATCTATATGGTACTCCAGTCAGGAATCTAGCTGCTGCATTTTGCACTAGTTGCAAGCTCTAAGTCATCTTCAAGGACATTCCCTCACACAATGGATTACACAAATCTAATCAGGAAGTACTGTACTCAAGGCATGAACTACTGGTACTAAGTTGTCTGGGAAAGAATATAGCAGTTAGACCAGTCAAATCTGTCCCTAAACACTCTGAATTCATATGGGCATCCAGTGCCCAAGATAGAGCTAGGAGCCTCTGTCTTACTGAGATCCAGCTTCAGTTTACTGGCCCTTATCCAGTGCATTACATTATCTAGCTCCTGGTCCAGAATCTGCACCATCTCAGTTAACTATGGTGACAAGGAAAAATATAGCTGAGTGTCATCAAATTATTGTCCTGTAGCTACTCTTTGCATTGGAAGTTCCCACTCAAGACATGCTCTTTCTGGAAGAGGCAAGCTCCACCCATAAATCTATATGTACACAGTTCAGTATCCTTACACTCTTGCTGCTATCAGTGGTGGGTAGTGAATTTCTATCTGCACTGGATTTTAGCCTGAACTTAACTATATGTTCACCACCCAGGATAATGCCTTTAATGTTCAGACTGAGGGAAGATTCACAAACCTACTAGTGTCAGAGCCATTAGGTACTCTGGCTACAATATTT
>JAIPUX010001232.1:117915006-117930074 GCA_020142125.1 Phrynosoma platyrhinos
CATCTTTCATTTCCTTCCTGTTTTCCTTGATCTCTTGTCTCAGATGTCACACTTCCTCCAGTAGTTGCAATATAGGGTCAATAACTTTGACCGACTCATCAGTAGACCCTTTCCTCTGTACCAGGATTTGCATTTGTATCAAATTTCTTTTTTGAAGAGGACATTATTTCTGCTTTTAGACTCTGACCCAAGACAAATCACAGATTATGAATATAAGATCTTTTTACAATTAGAAAGGTCAATTTGAAAGGTCAATATTATTAAATAAATTCAATAAACTTCTTGATTTTACAAGACATTCATATATAACAATATCAATATTATATATCAATTTTGCTGTTTATTCCTAGACAGTTGTACCCTGTAATCTTATAAAAAAATCAATATAATAAATCCCAAATTATATTTCTAGCTTATCAGGAAAAATCATAAAACACCCTTTAATCATAATCAAAATCATAAATCACCCTTTAATCATAAATCATAAAGCACCCTTTAATGATTTCATATATTCACCTTTCTTAACTTAATTCCAAAAATAGCAACCTCTTATAACAAACTTCTGATATTGTCTATGCTATATTTGATCTTTTAAATGTATAAATTTTATCTACCACTATAATATGAAAACAAAATGAATTCTTACTATTTCTCTTATCTTTTGGGCTTCTCTTGTTTCCGTTCACTTTCCAACAGGGTAATGCTTATTTTTCCTATTACCTATCATACCAATCATGATCAATTAAAATACATGAAACAATATAGTTAATGCCCTCTTTTGTATTATAACTTCTTAATTCTATTTTATTAGGTTTAACAAGCAATTCCATGTTAATTAACTCTTACAACAATTATTTTCTATTGGTATCCCTTTATTACCAATAATCTCTTAATATAAGCCCCCTAAATAAAATGTCTCAATCTTAAATTCCTGTGGTGACAATATCTCTTTATCTCTGTTTTCATAGAACACAAACCCCTATTTCCCCTCCCACAGAGCCTAAATATCCTTTAGTACTACTTAGCAAAAACAATTATCTTCGTAAACATAGGTCAACTATTTTATCAATTACCAGTTTCCAAATTATATATATATATATATATATATATATATATATATATATATGGTATTTCATAATACAAAGTGTTTGTATTTTCCGTTCTTCTTCCACTTGCTTAAATCCAGATACTTTCAGATTTCGAAGCATCTGTTCTAGGTTTCTATATTTCGGTTCAACAAAGGCAGTTGTAGCTTGTCGTTTACCAAATCATCAAGTCACAGTATATTTCCTTCTATCTCCAATAGCTCGTTGTCCCACGGCACCTGGATTCCCTTCAAGTCATCACTTTCTTTCCACAAAGTCCAGAACAGATAACTTATTTAGTAATTATAATTGAGCCGCTTACCAGATGTCATTTGTAGAGTATAATATATAGTGTGTCTTTTTCTCTTTCCAGACAATTATCTCTATATATCATTAATCTGAGTCCACCACCAACTCCACCCACTCTTTCTTTTATTTCAAATCTCTATCTTGAGTTCCTTCCACTCTGTCACTCCACTCCTTTCTGTCCGCTCCTTTTCTCTTCTTCTCCTCCCCCCTCCTTCCCCTCTTCCCCTCTCTGTGGGCTATTGGCAACACCCTCTCTCTTAGCTTTGCAAGTCCTCTTCTCCGTTTGTCACCCTTTCTGTGGTAAGTGCATCCTTTCCTTACCTACATATCACACCCAGAGTTTCTTTTCCCAAGGGCTTATATTTACTTCTTAACTCTTTATCCTTCACAGATCTCTAATCATATATCTCCGCTGAAAGCTCCTCCTTTTTTTTGTCTGTTCTGCTCAGCACAGCTCTTCCACAACGCCCCTCTCACCATCTATGGGAAACACTGAATTTGCCTCATTCAATCTACTATTTATCGTTTTCAGCCACTATTTCTCAGAAGTCTTCATTATTATTTTTTTAATGTTGACTTTAAATTTTTAGCTTAATACATCCAGTTGAACAAGATTCTTACCCAAGGGGTATGTAATAAGTCCAGCAAATAATTTTCTATCTAATATCTTCTTCTTTTCTTCTTTTCTTTTCCCTCTTCTATTCCTCATTCATCAAGAGGTGTGGGTGACGATTCCCCATACAAAATATGGGTTCAGCAATGGGAGGGTTGGAATCTGCAGAGTCCAAAACCCGCCGGCTTTACCACTAGAGAATAGACCCTGTTTTCAAGCCAGCCCGGCTCGTCGACTCCCCCAATGATTCCCTCCTTTTGCTTATGCAGAGAAGCAATGGACGGGTAGAGTTTTATCCCCATTCCTCCAAGCACCATTGTTGCCAAATTTGCAGAGCTTACGAACCAAACTCTGCACCCTCTCTCAGTGCCATCGCACCAGAAGCTCCCCAAATAAATAGATTTTCAGCTGATGCTAAATCTGAATTGTGTGAGTGGATCAATAAAGAGAGAGTGTTCCATAGACATTGGGGCCATCACTAAGAAAGCCAGGTTATCTGAGGTTGCCTTATGAGTCATCAAGAGCATCACAAGCAGGGTCTCCCTGACTAGTCTTCAGTCTTGAGCTTATTGGTACTGAGGAATTAGTTCCTGAAATATCTTTTTCCTGTGCTATTCAGGACTTTGCACACTAGTACTATCACCTTGAATTGGGCTCTGGAACTCACTAACAGCCAGTGTACAGTTTTTAACACAAATATGATATCCTTACTTCTCACTGTCCTTTCAGTGCATTGACAGCATCATTTTATACTAGCTGCAACCTTTGGAATACCTTCAAAAGACCACTATACCACTCTGAACACAACTGATCTCTTTGGCCTTTGGAATAAAGGCCCTAACTGGTGACTTTTATCAAAAGTTGAACATTTTTTTCATACTGAAGTTTCCAGGATCACTCTCAGCCATTCTGTGATGAGACTTGGAAATAATCTCGTCTAAACAGCCTAGCAGTATGGAGTAAGCAAAAATGTTATATTCACTAACTAATTTAGGGAAACATCCCCAAATTCCTGGTTTTGTAAAGTTGGCTAACTGAGCCTATACTGTTATGTTTGAGTGGAGTAGCGTGCTTGTAGATCTAGCAGAACCAGGGAACATAAATAAATAAATAAATAAATAAATAAATAAATAAATAAAAATCCAAGCTTCTAAAAGTTGAGCTTTTATTGTTATTGTTGAAAAAATAATAACAACAAGCAAAGTAAAATACAGTCCACTATAGGATCACATCTTGCTGATGTGACTAAACAAGAATAAAACTACAGATCCATGTTTCCAGATCTTAAGGCTACATTGTAAAGCAATATAAACATATTATAGATCCATTGCAAGAAGTAAAGAGAAGAAAAAGTGTGATCCAAAGGAAGCAAATAATAATATCAATGCCAAACACAGAGTTTCTCAGTCCAGCCCCTCTCCACCTTTTGGGGTGTTACCCTTCAAGTTGATTGGATGTTCTGTATGTGATGTTTGTTAAGCCAGCCTCTTTTTGTTCATCACCCACCACATGATCTCCTTTCCCATACTGGCTTTTATTATTTTATTTCTTATGTAAACAAGGCTGCTTTCCCACCTAGAGTTTTCTATTGTTATGTCTCTTTCTGGCCTTCTGGACTGAGTTGTTTGTGCTTGCCTAGAGGCTGTTCTCAAGTGGAAAATTACAGACACACACATCTCTACATTTCACCTTTGACTGCATAGCCCATCTATACACTGACATATATTGCTTCCAGGCATGGATATGTCAGATAATGCATAAACTAGGTGAAGAAATAGATTGGTGTAATGTGGCCATATAAATGGCCCTAAAGTTTCTGGAATGCTGAGTAAAACCTGCATGACACTATATAACCACTCTTCTATCCAGACTTTCAAAGGAGTAGGACAAAGCAATTCCTGTCAATGGAATGGTAGGATTTGTAGCCAGGTATGGGGATATTGGATTTTCATACTATTCATACCAGCATGTAGGTTTAGGTAACTGGTAGGTGAGAAACATTTGAAATAGGAAAAAAAAAATTTCAGCCTATGGGCCTCACACAGCTTCCAGGGCCTTCATTCATTCTTTCTTAAAAAAAAAAAAAATAGAGACACTGAATGTTCCCCATCAGGTTTTAGAGACAATTTCTTCACATTTCAGTCTCAGAAGAGGCCTTTATTCTAATGGAAAGTAATTAGATAGTTTTATTCCAGGTCACTTCCTCTTTAAGGTAGGCTTCTTCAGTGTCCAAAATGGTCCCAAGATGGCTGAAACATGGCAAAAAATCCTCCATGCCCTCCAGAGAGTGCTGTAGATATATTATTTTTTGTGGGTCCAAACTCCTGACAGCTGGCCACTCCTGCTTTAAAACAGATTTCATTAAAACGTCACTCACCATTAAAAGCAGGCCTAGTATTCACCTGGGAAACAATGAAAAAAGAAGTTAAAGTAAACTGTAGGGTGTGATGAATTCAGCCATCTTTTAAACCCATTGGTTCCAGCCAATCCTCTTTTCCCCTTACCCTCTTTCCTACCTGCAACTCATCCTCGCATGTGATTCCATCAATTCTTCCATTTATCTTTTTATTCCATGCTCCTCCCTACCCAGGGTCTCACAGTATATATAGACCCATGCTCTTCCATTTCAGTTTTCTCTGAAGATGCCAACCACATATGCTGGCGAAACGTCAGAAAGAAACTCTTCTAGAACATGGCCACACAGCCCAAAAAACCCACAAAAACTTTGCAATGGTCTCTGCACTAAGCTATGAACTATATTTTTATTATTCTATGCTCCAAGCAATCTCTTCCCCATTCTCCCAACCAGAATCTCCCAAAGGACAGTTTCCACTGGACCTTTTCCTCAAGGCATGGGCAACCAAAATTCCACTTTAACTGCTATGGTTTGGCCCTATGTAATCCTAATATAGGCAGTTTATGGAGTGGCCTTTAGAATTCTCAACTAGAGTTTGCTAGTGTTTCACCAAACTACAACCCAAGGATTCCATAGGATGGAACTATGGCAGTCAAAGTGGCTTAATAATTGTATCATTGTGCAGTGTGTATAGGTCCCAAGTACAGAAATATGCCAGATCAGGTAGTAGAATAATGCAATGACAAGTATTACATTTTACTTGGCCATCATATAGTACAACACAGATACAATGCCAAGCAGTTTCAGAGTAGTAAACATTAAAATGCAGACCAAGCCCAGCTCATCCTTTAATAGGACATGAGTTCATTTATTTTGTTAAAATTCATTGATTCAATATAATCTCCCCTTCCCCACCAAAGCACATATACAACTGTCCAGTGTTATTTTTTGACACCTGTTTTTCAAAAAGCATTGAACTGCAGGCACCCTGCAGGCACCTCTAGAAATTAGCCTTTATTCTCTCCTCTGGATGAATGCCTGCTTTGCTCAGATTTGGCTGGCAATGGAGGGCCTGGCTTTTGTTTTACACTGCTGCTCAGACTGATATCAGGCTGGTTCTGTTCGGCAGCTGTTTGGCCTAAGTGCCAACATTAACAGTGAATAGACTCAGACCACCTGGCTTGGGTCACCCAGCCAGCTGCCACTTCTTGCCTCCGGCTAATACACAGGCATCTGGATGCTCCAGCCTGCTTGTAAGATCCTTCCAGATGCATTCTCAGCTTTCATGCTTCATGACCTTATCTGCATATGGAAAGCCTAAATTCAGGGACTGGTTCTAACCAAATGCAAGTGGCTTGTCAGGCCCTGCAGCAGCTCAGGTGATGTAGAGTGCTCTGATGCAATGAATTCTGATGTGACAGAAAAGAAATTTCAGTTTCTTGCCATTCCATCAAGAGCTCTATTGAACTGGCAAAAGAAAGCCTCCCCCTCCCCCAAAATCCAATCAGGTTTTAATGTTGGAAAGAACTATTTTATTTATTCATATGATTAATTTTTTTTTAAAAAAAGATGACATTTTAATTGGATTTGAATAATCACTAGTACTTGTGAGGGTCTTTGGCACACATCCTATTATTATACATCTTTCTGCAGGATCTGTAGAAACACATCATTATGCCTTAAGAAGATGGGAGTAATTTGAAAATTTCTGCAAAGCTGGTAAGTGCAACAAGAAGGTTGTTAAGCTTTTCCAGTGACATTGCTTTCATTTTTAATGTATACTGCTGGGATTTCAGAAGCCAGGATCCAGCAATATTAACCCACTGACAGATGCATATGCATAAGCATAATCAAGAACATATCACTCCTCCTACCCTGGTCTTGGTGCAACTTTGACATGCCTTCAGTTGGACTTCTTTTTCTCCCTTGCTTTTGGAACTTCATATCACATGAAAATTTGCTGCAAAAGGTTTCTCGACCTTCAACCAGACCCCTAGCATGCACAGCGACAGCAAACAGTATGTGTGTTGTGGCAGGGGAGAGACTTTACTTCTTACACTTCCTGTGAAGGAACTGCTTCCAGCAGCAGACTAATTGACATTGGACCTCTGCAGACTGGCCTAAAGGGCCAGCCTGGAGGCAGAGTTGGGGTAGGGCAGCCACACACCATCCACCCCAACCTCACGCTGTTGCCGTCCTGATGCCGCGCACCATTATGCATGGTGCACAGCATCAGGATGCCCTTCCAGTGCAGCATTCAAACACGCTGTGCTGAAAAGGACACTGAAGAGCCATGCACTGCTCTTAGGATGGTCTTTTGCCACCCCTAAAAGAAATGGCATTTTGCCACTCTTTTTGGGGTGGCAAAGGGAAAGATCGGGGCTGTGGCATGGGGTTGCCACGGCCCCGATCCACCACTTCCCAGGGCAGCCCAGAGCCACCTGTCTGCAGTCCCCCATTGTTAGATTTGAAAGTCCTCCTAAATTGAGAATCATAAGAAAATCACAGCATTTCCTCTAAAGCAGGCTGCATGTGGCATCCAAATATTATTGGTCATGCAGAGTCTAGATGTCCCCTCCACAGTCTCTCACTATCAGCTATGTTGACTAGGACTAATGAAAGTCAAAGTTCATCAAAATCTAGAGGACCTGTGCTTTCTTCCTTCCTGTTTTAAAGAATAGACTTCAGATTGCAAATGAAATGGGGTTACAATCGAACATACCTCCAATTAGTACAGACCCATTGAAATAAGTTGACATACTATAAAGATGGCTATGACTAAATCAAGAGCCAGGTGTGTTTAAGAAATCCTTTAGGGTAGTAATATTGGTAAATAAAATATTTGTTTGGATTAAATGCCAGAGAAATAAAATTGTGCAAATTTCTGATGTGCAAATTTCTAACTGTATAAACCATTTTGGTTAAAAATTGTTTTGGCAATTAATGTTGCATGTAAACTTCAACTAGATGCTTTCCTGAAGGAAGTTTACTGCAACTGAGAGTGAGTTGGTTTGAACCTTGACTTTACCTTAGGGGAAAATTCTTATATTTCTTCTAGTTGGGTCACCCAGGCTTCTCATTCTTGCTATTGTTCTCCCCACCTATATATAGCAGAGGCTATTAAGTAATGGTCAGGACCTCTAGAGTGTCCATGAAGGAGCGTCAGGGAATCTATAAGCCAAACACACACAAAGAGGTCCCCCCTTTAATCTCCTGTTACTTTGAAAAAAAATATGTTTCAGTGCATGTTTCTGAGAGGGTCCATAACTTTCATCAGATTTTCAAAGGGATCCATGACCCCAAAAAGTTAAAAAAATAGCCATGTAAGACATTTCTGGTTCTGTTCCAGAGGATACCTCCACCTTTAAGAGCAACTTATGGTAGGAAGTGGGATAAGCTGGTTAGAAATTGGCAAAAAAAAAAAAAAAAAAAGGGGGGGGGGGGTCCCTTGACTTATTAGTGGACTTCCCAAGTTAATTTGTCATTACAGGGATGTAATCACCTGAGGAAAAAAAGATCAACCTCTTGTCTGAGGTCAATTGATTCATCAGTTCCAATTGGTTAAACTGATTAAAGTTAATCACAACATACTGCAAATTTTACATATCCATTGTAGGTTTCTGTTATTGCTATTGTTATTGTTGCTGCTGTGTCAGCAGTTATGACTTCATGAAAAATAATGAGTGAAACTTTGTTGCCAGGATTGTCTTTAAAGGACAAATCTTCAAGGATAAAATTAATTTCCTCAAAGTCACTATACATATTTCCATAAAGTCACTATATATATACTATACAAACTAGAAACAGAAGTGGATAGTGTGAAATAAATAAGGCAGGACAAAGAGGAATGAAGCAAGATTTGGATTATACAGGAAGCACATTCACATTTATATTAAGTAGTATTCAGTTGTTTCCTATTATTTTTTAAAGCTCTTACATTCTAAGAATAACTGAGAGTAATCAGTTGTACAGAAACAATAGGGAATTTCTTGCATGGATTTTAAAGTTTAAATATGTTTATCAAGCACAATTTTGTTAGCATCAGGTGCTGAAGTTCCAGACACCAGTACCAGCATAGAAATTACTTTATTTAGCTCCCAGTTGTAAGTTTCTATAGCAACTGCATCATGTAGCAGTAAGCTAATATTCTAGCATATGACTAGAGCTTCAGCTAGAAATTTTATTGCTACAATTTGGATGACCCTTTCTAGATCCTGCCTCTCCTTCCACCTCACCCCCACCTTACCTTTCTGGGAGCTATTTTAAGTGTTCTTAATTAATCCTATTATTAATTACACCTTTTGAAGTGAAAATTCCTTCACCCCTTGGCTTTCATAGCAAATAATTTGTTCAGGTTTAATCACTCCCCTGCCCCACAACTCCACTGAGTTAGTTTGAAAAATATTTTTCAAAGGAACAAAACCCAGTGAGCTAGCTATGGTGCACTGCTGACAGAACTTTAACCCCACAGCAAAGCAATGCAAGGTTTCTTTTGACTCTTCCAGGCATCTGGTTGACTGAGTCATAACATCCATCAATATTTCTCTAGGAGATGGCAGTAATTTAGCAAATCTCACACATCTCAAGTAAATGTGGTAACAAAGCTGAAATTCTTTTCCCAGTGACACTACACTACTTATGTATATTGCTAAGATTCTGAGAATATGAAAAAAAGTTTCTGTTTATGAAATCTATGAAATTTATGAACATACTCAACCCAGAAAGAATCAAAGTCCTTCCTTTATAGAAACATCTTATATTGGATGTGTTGAATCTAGATTGGATGTATTCCAAACAGAATACAACGGGAACATCAGAGGATTATTTGGATGAACCAGCTAAACAAACAAACAAACAAACAAACAAAGTAAACTTTCATATGCTTCCTGAAGAGTAAATCCCACAGAGAATCTTATCATTGTGCAAATCTGCCAGTTGGAGATTGTATGGATCACTCCAGCCAAAAATTGTAACATGTAAATCATTTCCAGCTGAAGTACTCTATGAACAGTAGCATGAAATATAAAAACACCTCATTTGTTGTCACTTTCATTGAATGTATACCAGACTTCTAACTAAATATACACAAAACCATAACCTCAGTTCATTTTTCTATGTTCTTAATTCTTTATTTCATTATTTTCATTAATAATAATAATAATAATAATAATGATAATGTCTTTTTCAAACACAGAATATTGGCTGATTTATTCTGTCCTATTTGTTTTTATTTTTCATTGCTTTGTGTGGGAGACATAACTGTTTGTCTTCTGCCTATAACATCAGAATGCATGCTCTTTTGCCAAATAGTAGAGAATCATAAGACATTGAACAAGCACTTTTTAAATGACCATACCAGACAAATTCTAAGCAGTTTCAGGAAAGATGTGGAACCAAGGGAAGATTTGGGGCAACTTTTGATATTATTGTGATATAAAGGACAGGAACCGTAAGGTGGGAATAGTAAGAATAGCATTAGCTTGAGTTTGCTACGCCGAGATGACAGAGTGTAGCACTGTGGGACTTTTGTTCAACTCATGTCTAGAAAGCTATGGGGTACCACAGGATTCTGTTTTATGTGTATTCTGTCTCTAGTGTTTTGTTTTTTTAAAACTAAATGAAATCACTGGATGAGGCCATTTGGTTTTTGGATTTGGGTGCCATCAGTATGCTGAAAACATGTAGCTCTATTTCCCCTTGTCATTAAATTCAAGTAAGGCAGAACAGATGCTAGATGCTAGTGTCTAGATATTATTGGCTGGATAATGACCAATATAGTAAAGATGAACACTGATAAGATGGAGGTGTTGTTTGCGTGGTCCAAATGCTTGATTTGGATAATGTCACTGTCCAAATATGTATAGTTGGGGAGAATTTTTCTAGATTTATCATTATCACTGGAAGCTTAAGTACCCACAGTGATATGTAGCAATCCAGGATGATGAGAAATCTTGGTAAGCATTCTTTTCATTATAAAATAAGATACATTAAATCCAAAATAGTTCATTGATCTTACATCCTTGAAATTCTAACACACACACTTCTATGTATTAAGGAATGGGGGGGGGGGAGGGATGGCCAGACATGTGGCATGTATTCGAAACAATGAAAAAATCCTCCAAACACTGGAAATAGAGATTTCATTAAAGTAACAGTAGAAAAACAAATTCAAATCAATAAATAAATAAATGGAAATGTAAAGAAATGAGGGTTTGTTTTTAATTTGCCCACACAGAATAAAGTATAATCTGTCTATAAAGATTAAAGATACCTGCATCCAAATATATACATTGTATATATTTTATTTTACTTAGTTACCAGTGATTAGAGGTTCCTGTGTTGCGGTTGTTTTTAAAGACTCATATTGATAAATTGAACTGGAGCTTGAGGAACTTCAGATGAAGGTTTGAGTCCCTTCTCCCTCCTTCCCTTCCTCACCACTTCCCACATGCACCAGATCTAGCTGTATTCAGCTTTGTGTTGGCTATGGAGTTTATCACATGGGGGGAATCCTGTGTAGAAATGGGGCTTTAAATTGGAAAAAACACACAAAAGCAGTTAGATTTTCAGATGACATTGCTTTAAAATGGAGTTAAAATGAGGTTAACCCACATGGAAACTCATCAAAAACTGCTTCTTTTTACTTTTGGAAAATTCCGAAAGTAAAAAGAAGCAGTTTTTGATGCGTTTCCATTCGGATTAACCACATTTTAACTCCATTTTAACAGTGACGTTGTCTGAAAATCTAACCGCTTTTGCGGGTTTTTTTTTCCAATTTAAAGCCCCATTTCTGCACGGGATTCCCCCCATGTGATAAACTCCTTTGACATAAAAATGGGGATAAATGGGTTAAAGAAACAGAATTTCCCCATTGATTCTGAAATAAAAGCCTCAAAAATTATTAATGAATAGGATATCCTGATTCAGACTCATTCTCTGAATCTGAGCAGAGCTCATATATAAAATAGGAGCACTTCATTGTAACATGATTGAACCTGCATTTTTTTTTCACAAGGACATATTTTTCACCATATTCAGAATTGAATTAATGTCTGCATTGGGGTGCCAATTAATTTCTCAACAGCCAGTCTGAGCTAAGTACTGAAGTGATGAGCTTTGAAATGTTCTAGTTCTTCAACTCATAAACTTTGGCAGCCCAGCATTGACATTTGGGTTAGCTACTAAAGCTCCCTTCACTCAAATCTCTTGAAAATGTCTCTGTGAAATTCAAGAGTGCTTGATCAATTGGTTAGAACATGACCCACGGGACACAACCACCCCCACAAGCTCATATTGGACCCCTAGCCATCTTTTTTTCCCTGGACTCTTAGGGACAATGCAGACAGTCCATTTGGGGTGGCAGAAAGCCACCCTGGGGAGTGGCAAATCGGGGCTGCAGCCCCATCCTTCCTTTTGCCACCCCTTAAAGAGTGGCAAAATGCCTCTCCTTTTAGGGGTGACAAAAGGCCACCCTAAGATCTGGCACCACAGCTCTTCTGTGCCCTTTTGGTGCAGCGTGTCTGCACAATGCACTGGAAGGGCATCCTGACACTATGTACTGTGTGTACAGTCACGTGGTTTCAGGACGGCATCGAGGTGGGGATGGGGCAGCCACCATGTAGCTGACTTGCCCTTAACTCTACCTCCACACCAGCTCTTTGGCCTGGTCTTCAACAGCCCGTAGTTTTTATTCATGTTGCCAAATAATCTTGTGATGTAGGATAATTTTTTCACAATACTTATTGAGAAATATTACCCAAGTTGTTTTGATCTGTGAGGGTGTGGTATTACCTATCTCTGCCCTGACTATAATATACAAGAGTAACTTTATACTCCCAGTGTTATTTAAAAAAAATAAGAATGAATTTCTGAGCAGTAAGGATGCAAGCAGTAGGTAGGAGGACATCAAAAACAGTTTCATTCATGAGATGTAGGTCCTCTGCAGGTTCCAAAGCTGTTCCCTGGAGCCAGCAGGGAAGTTTTAACTCCTTGGATATATCCCTCCACAAATTTTACACCCTGCTCAGAAAAGCAACTTATGCTGGCATGATAGGCCCTTGTGCCTGCATAAATCACCAACAGGTTTCCAGGCAAAGACATCATGATGTGGATAGGAAAAGATCTTGGTTGGCAAGGTGTGTTCGGATTAGTGTTGCCTTCCTCCAAAGCTAAGAGTGGTTGCCCAGTGTGTTTCGATGGCTGAATGGAGAATCAAACCCTGGTCTCCAGAGTCATGGGGCCTGAACAGACTGCCAAAAATAATCCAGTTTGAGATCACTTTAACTCCCCTGGCTCAATGCAAGGGAATCATGGGAACTGTAGTTTATTATGACACCAGAGCTCTCTGACAGACAAGGCTAAATGTCTCAGAAAAAGCTACAATTCCCATGATTCCCTAGCATTGAGCCAGGACAGTTAAATTGGTCTCAAGATGGATTATTTCTGGCAGTCTGTTCAGGCCCATAGTTCAGTGCTCAAACATATACACTATGCTGGCTTCCACCATCATCTCTGGTGGTTCATATCTTATCTATCTGCTAATCCAATTTCTTTGAAAAACATGGCTCTATGCATTTTTTCTGTCTTAGACTTAACATCTCTAATATAACTAAGGCATGAGTATATGCTATGGGTATAACTCATGGGAGTTAACTGCCATCCACAGCTACAAAGTCACAGGTTATTTGGCTGTTTTGTAATATAGTTCCTTTGACTTCATAGTGCAAAACTAAACTTCCAACGTACTTTTCTCTCTTGTGAGTTCAAAATGTAATCATCAATAATATCTTACTACTGTGTTTGTGAAGTATATTAAGGCTTTTTGCCTAGGATATTTTAGAGATGTGCCAGGCTGGCCTCAGGAAAAGGTGATGGAATTTTCATGAGATTTTTTAAAAGTGAAAAACCCTCATCCTCCATGCATCACAGTTTGCAGTTTTTGGCAATGGAGTTTCTTTATTTCTGTTATTTGGTATATATTAAACCTCCCTTCTCCACTAAAAAGTACAATAGTATGGGCCAAATTATTCTGCTTGGTACATAATTTTAAAGAAGCAATCAAAGGTGCAGAAGCTGTTTTGAGGATGCGATCTGGTAACATCAGTAACTCCCTTGAAATAAGAGGCAGAATAGCTTTAGTGAAAATCACTAACCATCAAAATTTTGTTTTCCAGTAGGTAATCATAGTGATGAATTTGTCATTACTGTATATATTTCTGGCATGCATATTGATGTATTTGATTTATGCCCTGCCTTTCCTTCATAAAGTGGGACTCCAGGTAGCTAACAATAAATACTTTAAGCACAAAACATTTTAATTAAAATGCAAGATTACTTCAAGATCAATAAAGGAAAGGGAGCAACACAGTGGCATCACTAGAGGATGCGGTCCACACTGGGTGACACCCCTAATAGGGGTGTGCATCCAGTGGGACTGGCATGGCTGCAGCTATACCAAAGCACAAATGGCCCTTGGGAGGCCATAGCACTACCTCCCCCAGCAGCGGAAGCTGAACCCCAAATGATACTCTTGAGACCACAGTAGTCTGCACCCCCTGGTTTTCCCCACCCCATCTTACCCTGGGTGATGCCACTGTAGCAACAACAGCCACCTAGATTAAAACTTACTTTTATTGAAACCTGGTTTAACTGTCACAGGCCTGTCTGGGGAAGGGAGGTCTTTGCCTACCAGAGGGAGGACATCAGGAGAGCCTAGTCTCCCTTGGGAAGGAGCTCCAGATTGTGGGAGAGCAGCTACTTGAAAAAAAATCTGTGATCATATTAATACTGAAGCTGCATCTACACTCCAGAAATAATGAAATTGACACTATTGTAACTGTCATGGCTCAAAGTTATGGGATTCTGGGAGTTGTAGTCTTGTGAGATATCTACCCTTTTCTGTCAGAGGGCTCTGGTGCCATAACAAACTACAAATCCCAGGGTTCCTTAGCACTGAGCCATGACACTTAAAGCAGTGTCAAACTGCATTATTTCTGCAGTGCAGATGCAGCCTTAAGAAATAGACATCAACCAAGATCTCAAAGGCACAGTGGGATGATAAGGAAGGATATATTTGTTCAGATAGCCTGGACTCAACTAGGGATAGAAAGAATATTTGAAAATATTTGAAAACATTCAAAAAAATGATCAGAAACACATTTCTTGAATATTAGGAAACCCTTATGAAGAGAATCTTGAACTGATGACTCTTTGCACAAAATTTAGATGTGCATTTTTGCAAATAAAACAGCATTTGCACTTGGGAAAAAAGTGCAAATATTGTGTAAAGACTAGCAGAAAGGAACTGGCAGCATGAGCTTTTGTAGACTTCAGTCTGCTTCCTCAGATGTATTTAGTGGAGTGGAAATAGGAAATAGACTGAGGAACTACATCTGAGGAAGATGGCATTTTCCATCATTGCCCCCAGATTATGGAACGGCCTGCTGGATGAGATCTGTCTGCTCACATCTTTAGACAGCTTTAAAAAGGCTGTTAAGGCAGATCTCTTCCAGCAGGCCTTCCCAGAATAAATATCCCAGCCTCGGAAACCAGAAATCTTTTTAGGCGAATCCTCTAGGAACATCTTCAGTCGCTATGTATTGGATACTGCTGCTTTTATTGATCAATGCTGCTGTATCGTGTTTGTATAATTGTATAATGTTGACCATTGGGTCGTTTTAACTTGTATGTTTTAATCTCTTTGGAT
>JAIPUX010001232.1:117935668-117954146 GCA_020142125.1 Phrynosoma platyrhinos
CATGTGAAGCGACGAGTCAAGGAGTACCCCCAGACTGCACACATGGTCAACAGTGCTTCGATCCGACCACCTATCCAGGTCTAGCTGAGGATCAAAATCCATAGGCTTGCAAACTGCAGTGCAGCAGGACTCCTTAGTGAACAGGTGACAGTGCCTCATCCTGATCTGATTTGTGACTAAAAGTTTTGTTGAGATAGCAGGGGAAGATGCCCCACAAAGTTGTGACCTCCCTTCAGGAAGGTTTGTTGTTCAGAGTAGGAAAACATAATGGAGAATATGACACCATTCACTCAGCAGTTTCAGATTTGATTTTACTGTTTATAATGTGTAGTGTATAACATGTAGCATAAGTAGGTTCTGTAACATATATTGTGAAATCAATGGTATATGAATTTTAGATCAGTCATAAGGATATTCTTGCTTCCATGGCATGGATGACTTCCTTAGGAATATATTCAAATTACTACATAATTTTTGTCATGGTGGTAAGTGGCGAGGTTGCTCAAGGAAGATCAGCAGTGGCGAGGTTGCTCAAGGAAGATCAGCCCCAGGACCACTTAGAAAAGTGGATTTTCGAGAAGGGACGTAATCTACAGAAAGTGACAGGCTTTCTGACTAAGGAGCCATTTGCGACCTTGCTTGAGGTCTATAATGCAAAGACAGCAAAAAAGGGGTTGCTAAAAGAGAAACAGAGAAAGACAGATAGGCTTCATGGGGGAAATGGATGCTTGCCCAAGAAGCAACCCAGGAATATCAGAAGCTAAAAAGGGATACAGAAAACATGAAGTGACAGATACGAGATCTGGTTACACAATTTAGGGAAACGTCAATTGAAAATTCATTGCTGACTCTCAATACTAATGAGGCCATTCAAAGAGCATAAAAGGCAGAAAAAGAGAACATCTCATTGCAAAAATGCATAGAACAGCTAGAAGAAAAATTACAACAGGCAAAACACGCTGCCAACTTCCTACATTCTAAGAACATTGAGGAAGTAGTGCAGGTCAATCACACAGCATGTGAACACTGCATTGAATTGAAAAGCCACCAATAGTGCTATTGTGGCAACAGTACATCCAAAGATACTGGAATCAGTGTACCAGGCCATGGTTTCTCATGACTCTGTGCCAGAAGATGCAAAAGCACTCCATCTGTTCAATCTCCAGTGGGAAGAATTCGAAGGAGAGTCCCCTCCAACAACAGATGTTTCAACTGGAGAACGGGTCCCAGTAAAAGACCAGACTGCACTGGTCCAGCCCATAAGGACCTGCGAGGTCGTGGAGAGACAGTCTTGGGTTGCCTCAGGATTGGTGACCAAAACCATCAGAGAGACAGCTTCTTGGACCTTAGCCAAGGTCAGAACAGTCACAGATCAACTGGATCTCCTTAATCTGGAGACAGGGATTAGATGAATGTCTTCCATATTCCATGCCTATGCAGATGCAAGTGGGCAAGATTTGACCCAGGTGGCCAGAGATTCGGCTTACTCAGGTGTATTTGAGTTTATAGTGTCACACCATAATTTAAAGACCCTTGGTCTATATGAATGGATGAAGAGAATAGGAGAAGTCCTATGGCCTGGATTCACATTATGAGCCCTATACTAGAATGAGCATCAAAGACTGTATGAAGCCCTGGGCACATATGTGGCTAGGGAAAAGATGCTATGTATGGTAGCAGGACAAACTCCCAACAATATAATTGGAGGACCATACCTTGATAGTGCCGACTTCATTGTGGAGGTCTATCATGGACTCCACAAGTCAGCCAAAACCTACTTGATGGTGTCAAGCCTCACCCTCCATGCTTTTGATTGGAAAGCTTTTGTGGAATACATTCATACAACATGCCAGGTACACGGGTCAAGAGAGGCTTAAAAAGAGATGGTAGCTTCTGCCCTAGGCAAAGCTTCCAAATCTGGAAATAAAAAGGGAGAAAAAGGAGGCCTGGTGCATTCAGTCACCTATTGAAAACAATGGCCCTCATTCAAAGCCTCTTCCAGAAGGGCAAGAGAAAACAGAAAGCAGAGAAAGTGGTTTCTTCAACACCTTCAAAAAAGGATTTAGATCCAACCAGCATCCAAAGAATGCCCCAGGAGGAGTTTCTAAAGGATTTGACCCAAAAACCTCAATGTATTCAGGTGTTAGGAGAATAATCTGGCACCAACATAAGGAGTTAGGAGCAGACATGAGTCAGGGGCTAAGCAGACTGGCGGCTGTGGTCCACCCTGGGAAGGTGCGCCGTGGGACCGAGGTATCCTGCGGTGCACCTTCACCACTTCTGAAAGGAGTGCTAAAATAGCGCTCCTTTCACAAGTCAGCGAAAGTGCGCCTCAAAAGCTTGCGACGCACTTTTGCTGACTTTTCCACCGCAGCATGTCTGGACGCTGCAGTGGGAGGTTGTCCTCAGAGTGCCGGCCATGTGGAGGGCCGGCGGCTCTGAGGACGACCTCATGAGGAGGAAGGGGCACCGAGCGTGCGGCTGTCCCTCCCCTTCCCTGCCTCCAAGATGGCTCTATTAGCCATCTGCTGAGGCCCTCAGTTAGATAAGAAATCTACAGTACAATTGCCCCAAACCTTACACCAGGGGTAGACAACTTTTCCCCTTTAAGGGCCGAGGGACTTCAGCTTCCAGAATCCCAGGAGCGATTGGCCAACATGGGTCTATTTGCCAACATGGCCGAGGCTTCTGGGAGCTGAAGTCCCTTGGCCCTTAAAGGGGAAAGGTTGCCTACCCCTGCCTTATACCAAGCCATGGTAAATAAAGGTGAGAAACCGCTGCACCCAAGAACATGGGAAAAGATTAGGACAACCAGGATCCTCTCAGTCTCTGGAGGTTGTCCACCTTGAATAATCACCTTGAACATGGCCGAGGACAAGGCCAGGATCATGGATCCTCCCCCCAGGCTGGAAATCTTCCTGCACCATTAGATCCTATCCATATGCACAGCAATCCTGATGACCCTATTTAGACCCCTCTTGCACAAATTGAAAATGAGGAAAACCAGGGCCAAGCCATTCTCACAGTGAGCAAGATACCAGCCACCATCCCTAGGCAAATGCCTAAATGCCAGCAAGTGGTGGCCACACTAACCAATGATTTTTGGGGACAACCCACGGTGGATGCACAAATTGGATGCTCACCCAACTAAAAATCAGCCAAACTGTTAGTTGACTCCAGAGCCACAGTCAACACTTTACACCCCAACTTGGCTAGTGTAGGTCTTAAAACTCCAGCAAGTATGGCATTGGGGCATATGGGAAGAGCTGGCAGCAAGCTCCAATTTGGAAAGGGATCCTGCTGCAAGTTGGTCCCATTCTAGATCTGATCCAGGAATATGAAAATCAGAGAGAAAATAATGGCATTATGGATATAAAATTCTTGAGGTGACACCAGCTGACAATAGACCTAGCAAATGTCTTCCTCTGGCAGATTGAGGAGGATTTCTTGCAAATTTCAGCCATACACAGGTATGCTGTTTTAAAAGCCCCAATGCCTCTCTTACCCCTGACTACTGAACCATGGCTGTTTGACTTTCTTTAGGTGTGAATTAAAGACTAGATTGAATGTGGCACCATCAAGGATGCATGTTTCCTGATAGAAAGATCCACCTCCCTCCCAAAAAATACTGGTACCCCAAAGAGACAGAAGAAAGGATTGCCAAAACCATTGAGGGTTGTTGAAATGGAATGTAATCATCCCAATGCAATCCATCTGTAATGTGCTTCTGTGGCTCATCTTGAAAGCGGATGGTGTCACATAATAATAATAATAATAATAATAATAATAATAATAATAATAATAATTTATTTATTTATATCCCGCCCCTCTGCAGAGCAATCGGGGTGGCTTACAACATTAAAATTTACATAAAGCTATGTTAATACAATGTAAAAATCCAGAAACCCATCTGCCCCTTAAAAGGTAAGTGCTCTTCTTCTTAGTCTAGGCCTGATGGTGCTGGGCCTAGCGTCTCTCCCTCAGATGACATTGGATAGAATGGAGGGAGGGCTCTTCTTCTTATTCTAGGCTGGATGGTGCTCGGCCTAGTGTCTATCCCCATGACATCGGATGGTAATGGAGGGAGGGCTCTTCTTCTTATTCTAGGCCGGATGGTGCTCGGCCTACTGTTTCTCCCCCAGATGACATCGGATGGAATGGAGGGAGGGATCTTCTTCTTATTCTAGGCCGGATGGTGCTCGGCCTAGTGTCTCTCCCCCAGATGCCATCGGATGGTAATGGAGGGAGGGCTCTTCTTCTTATGAATGTCATGAAGAATGACAGTGGATTTCAGACCGCTTAATGCAGTCATCCCCACTGTGGTAGTGAAATACAATGAAATCTTGGCTGCGATTGCAGCTGGAGCCAAATACTATAGCATCATAGATCTGGCAAATGCATTTCATTCCATTTATCTACATGAGAGCTGCTTCATCATATTTGCATTTGAATTCAGAGGCAACCAGCTCGCATACCTCGAGGTTTTCATTCCTGCCCCAGTATATGCCATTCATACATAGTAAAGATGTGGACTAAGTTGTGATCTGCATCACGTCCAGAAATGTTATCATATGTGGATGACATATTGATCCATTCTGACTCTGAGGAAAAGACCGCAGACATCCTCTGAGAGGTCCTTGGCTTGATCCAAGACACAGGGTTCAAGGCAAACAAAGAAAAGGCCCAATTAGTCCAGACACTGGTAAAATACTTAGGATTGAGCCTCAACACAGATTGCAGAACACCCAATTCTCAGAGAGTAGAAACCACTGGAAAACTCCCAGCTCCAACAGATATAGCATCATTCAGAACTCTTCTAGAACATTTCTCCTTGAAATTCATCAGCTCTTTCACTGTCAAATCTAAGCCCTTGTATGCATTATAAAAGAAAGGGAGCAATTTGGGAATGGGGACCAGAACAACAGGAAGAGTTTGCTACTCTGAAGTGAGATTTAGCACAAGCTCCTGCCTTTGCTCACCCGGACACTAACCATTTTACATCCAGTTAGCAACATCAGACAGTAGCGTGAGAGCAGTTCTCTCTCAACTCTGAAATGGAGCACAGAGAGTGAAAACTTACACATCCTGAAACCTCTCACCTACTGAAATCAAATTCAGTCAGTGTGAGAAAAATTGCCTTGCCTTGCTGTGGGCTCTGACTGGGTGGGAATTCATCATAGGTGACAAAAAGGTCATTGTTCAAATTGTATGTTCAAAATCATTGTATGGTTGGCTGCTGTAAAATTATATGGTTGGATAAAGTATAGCTCTATGGCCTTGCAGTTCTTGCAGCCCCCACATACCCATGCACTCCAGAGCCAAACATTTGACTTCTCTTGGAAGCATTCTGGGTGCCAATTCATATTTTAAATAGTCTGTAGTGTACTACTTACTATAAAAATACTAGGATTTCCCTCTCAAAACTAGACATGGATATTTGACAACATTTTGGTTGGCAACATCCTATATTATCCCAGGATTTGCAATTTAGGGAGGGGTATTAGTGTGACAGTGGTTTGAACATTGGACTATGACTCTGGAGTCAAGGTTCAATTCCCACTTGGCCATGAAACCCACTAGGGACGTTATCACACAGGGGAAATCCTGTGAGGAAACGGGGGTTTAAACTGAAAATAACCCATAAAAGTGGGTATATTTTCAGATGACATCACATTTAAAAGCAGGTTAATCCGAACAGAAAGTAGTCAGAAACTGCTTCTTTTTATTTTTGGGGATCTTCTGAAAATAAAAAGAAGCAGTTTCTGCCTACTTTCTGTTTGGAGTAACCTCCTTTTAAATGTGCAGGAGCTTTTCACACGGCTAATTAATTGCTTCCGCTTTTGTGGTAGCACTTTCACTTTAAAGCCGGCTTCTGTTCGGAGCTCCCCATGTGATAACGTCCTAGGTGACCTTGGCCAAGTCACATACCCTCAAGGAAAGGCAATGGCAATCAGTTGCTTATAGGAAGCCATCAATCTCCTATAGGAAATTGCATGGAATTTTTTTGCTAATCACATTTTGTGATAGAGTTGTAAGGATAGGGCAGTTGACACTAAACATGATAAGTTGGTGTGCATCAACAGTCTTATATTATATGACGACATTTCAAATTTCTTCCATGTTTCTCTTAAATAATTTATTATCACAACCAGGATTTCAGGCACCTTATGTTCACTCTTGTCAGATGCTGAAGAATGACTGAGATTTCAGGAAGAATCTGTGGGCCACAGTAGGATTATGGATATTGTTTCTACCCTATAAGCAGCTCACTTTGATCAATCTGAGGAGCTGAGCTTCTTACAAAAAGAATCTTCTTGTTAGTTTTGATAGCTGTTGGAAATGTCTGAACATATGTTCTGAGACAATGAATTTTCAGAGGGATGTTTTCCCCCTTTTACTTGCAATCCTTGGAAGATCAACATGAAGTATGAGACAGCAGGAAAAGTAAGTCAAGAAAAAAAGAGAAGAGATGGAATTTAGCTGAGATGTTGCAAAGGATTGGAGCTAAATCTTGTAAACACTACACCATTAGAAACTGATGAAGATGATAAAGAACAAGGATTATTATACATCCACTGGAGAGGTTTCAATCAACTTCTAAACAGTTTCAGAGGATTTCATTTGAAACAGGGAGCTCTTTCAAATAAGCAATCAAAATAATCTGTTAGGACTATAATCACAGCAATATTTTTCCAGCTCAATGATTTTGGAGTAAGCAAAGAAGGTAAATATTTTTGAAATTGATCCTCTTTTGACCAATATACAATGTACAACTGTACATTGTATTCCTTAAAAAAGAACTTGAGATGGCCAGAATTTTTAGAATTTAGATAGTTTGATGGGGATTTTTTTAAAGCGATTTATAAATACATATAATTAGATGCAATCTCAGTATTATTTAGTCCAACCCTCTGCCAAAGCAGAAAATCAACTACTATAGCATTCCATAACGGTGTGCATGATGAGTATGAATGATGGAAATTATGGCAATGGCCACCAGTTTAGTATGCTCAGTACAAGCCCCAAGCCCTGTTCAAGCAGTGACTTGTATGTCTATCCATAGGTGATCATTGTATGAGTTTGTGATCTTAGGGGGGAAGCAGATGAGGGCGTCCAGGACGCCCTGGGCCAGCGCGCTGCGGGGCCGCAGCCTCTGCAACACGGCGCACTGGCGGCATCCCTGGAAGGAGCACTAAATCAGCGCTCCTTCCTCAAGACAGGGAAAGTGCGCCCTAAAAGCGTCGGGCGCACTTTCCCTGTCTTTTCTGCCGCAGCACGTCCAGTCGCTGTGGCGGGAGGTTGCCCCCGGAGCGCCGGCCGTGCGGAGGGCCGGTGGCTCTGAGGACGACCTCAGGGAGAGGAAGGAGCACCACGCATGCGGCTGCTCCTCCTCTTCCTGGCCTTGGAGACGGCTCAATTAGCCGTCTGCCGAGGCCCTTAGTCTTCGTATAAGGACAACACAGAAGTCATGTGAGAAGAGCATGTAGAAATCATTTATGTACTATCTGTCATTCTTTCTCTTTAATGTATGAGTTGCAGTAGTCAAATTCATGGAAATTAGCACTATCCATGAGTTTTAACAAAAATAGCTATGACAGACCATCCACATTCAGTAACAACATTTATCTGACTATTAGATACTGAGGATAAACAACAGAAGGAGCACTGTTGGCTGCAACTCCCTTGTCAGTAGAGTAGTAATCTGCTCTAGGTTTCAGTTTGAATTTTAAATTCACTATCCAAAGCACTGAAATTATTGTGGGATATAGTCTATCACCTTAGATAAATCTTTTAGAGTTTGAATTAGAATATTAACCAAACTGATACAGGGGCACCAGCCATTAGAGATCACTATCTTCATCTTGCCAGGCTAATTTTATACACTGAATGCTGGACCAGACAACCATATGCTCTGATACACCAAGGCAAATTTTACAATGGACAAAGCTTTGACTTAAATATTTCAATAAAACCAAACTGATATTTTATATAACTTTACATAAACACATATTAACACACACAAGATAAGAAAATCCATGATCTCCAGAAAAATCATATGATTTGAAAGTCCTCGATTATTCCAAACACCAAAACATAGTCAGATTTCACTGTGTTAGCTCCCCATATATTTGGGCATACAATTTCATGTCGAAGAGAAATCTGGCTTTGATTGCATGAGTGTTTTTGCATGCCCTCTAAGACTGAAAAGAGTATGGAATACATGGAGTAAAGCAGAGCATCTAACCACCCACTCATACACACACACACAAACTCCATGTGCAGCAAATTCCATATGCTGCTTAAGGAGGCCAGGCAGGGTAATTTTGAAGAAGGGCAAACACAGCAGAAAATGTAAATGAGAAAATACCTCTCTGTCATATCAGTCCTTGAATGGAAGATCACCAGTTAATATCAGGGATTGCCAGCTGTTGTGAGTAAGCAGAGATATCATATTCATTGCTTGGTCAGGAAATTAAGATATTAATGCTTTCCCCTATGCCATGTGAAAATGATAATTGAGAATCATCATTAGTGATCATTAAGTGTGCTCCTTTGTGGAAGTTTGCAAGATTATCTGTGCATGTGAGCGGTGGTAGGTGGCTTTATTTGGGAGCTAAAGCTGAACACCTTGGAAGTTCGTTTAAAGTTCAGTCTAAGACCCAGATTGGATTAACTACTAGAGGTAGCCAACACTGGTGGGTACATACAGTAATACTATGACATCTTGCCTACTAGAGAGAAAATAATATTTATGGAATGAAGAGACAAGATACAAGTTCTTAGATGACTGCAGCCTTTAGGATCTTTATTCTAATTGTTCAGACATTTCTGGCCCACAATGCAGGAATGTTAGCTGGAATTTAGTAACCTGAAGTTACACATCCATGACTGGTTCACATTAATGATTGTTATGTATTCACTAGTTTAGGGAAAACCTAGGGACCATGAAAGTTCCCCGGTCTTAACCTACCAGGCAGCAGCTAGTGAGAGAGACAGGAATGTCAGCTACTTTCTGTTAGACAAAAGAATAGAACCCTGTCACTTCTAGCACTGTGTGTGTATGTATGTGTCAGTCTAAGAGACACTACCAAGTTATTTAACTAAGGTGTTTATGTAATGATACAAAATTGCATCCATAATTCTTTTGGGATGAGATCAGACCTTGGAAAGTTTACTCTTTTATGCTGTAACTCTCAAAAACCTTAGTCATGCTGGCTGGGGGATTCTTTGGGGAGTTATAGTCTCAAAAGGTAACAGCTGCAAGTTATTCCAGTCCTGTGTTTCAGTGGCCCCATCTTACCTTAAATAATCTCATCAGTTACATGCCCCCTTTTTTGGCTCCACACAACTCCTCCTCCTCCTCCATATCCCACCTTCTTCCTTGTAGAGGGACTCAACTTTCTCAACAAGGATATGCTCAGACTAGGTCAACACTCTCAAGCCTTGTATAGTTTGAAGGCATCTACAGGTTACCATATTTACCTTTAAATGCTCATCAGCTTACCTTACTGAACCATAACAACCCTTATCAAATTTGCAAGTTGTGACCTATTTAAAAGATACTTCAATAAACATAAAATGCAATCAAAACAAAGACACACAGGGCTCCATATATCATTATCGTTCAGAATAAGGAGGTGGGACAACTAATTCCCAGGGCCCATTTTGTTCCAGACAGGTTTGCTAGTTATCTATTCTAGATGCTACAGCAAGATGCTGTGCTGCAAAATATCCTTTAAAAATATTTCCCTTGTCCCCCTAGAATTACATTAAAAAAGGATGACATTTTGGCATTGATGGAAATCATTGCTGAAGTACAGTTAATGAAACTTGAATGATTCTAAATCTGTGGGCAAAAATGGCTCTTGGCTTGCATATAATCACTTTGGGAGAAAAAAAGATAGTTCCTCCCATAAGCTTATGGAATCAGTTGTCACAGCTGAGGATTGAGCATCTAGGGAGATGGCCTTCTATTATTCCACTTTTTTCAGTATTTCCAGGCTTAATTTCTAGCATTTGTACACATTAAAGATATGTTTTTAGTTCTTTCCTTTACCATTGAAATATTCTAATAGCCAAGGAAAATTGGGCATAATATCTGCGAATCATCACAGTTTGTACATGTGTGGGTGAGTGGCATGTATGTACATTTTGTATTTTTCTATTAGGCAAAAAGAAAGATACATGTAGCAATGCTTCTCATTACTAGCAGAAAACCAGAAAAGCCTGTTTGTTTTATAAATTATACTGAGGAATATTGCCAAGCTGGTCACTAGTATTGTCAGTGGGAGGCTCATTGGTAAAAAATTTCTGGTACTGTTCTGGTAACATGTGACAAGTAAATGGTGATTAACCATGGCAATGAGGAAATCATTGAAAACTGATAGTCTTTTAGAACTGTCTGGCAAAATTTTAAAAGTATTCATCTTGCAAACACAAAAGAGCATTGAAAAGCAAATACCAGAAGGGTCCTAACTATTAGCAAAATAGGAATGCACTTTTCATAGACATATAAATCTGTGTTGTTAAAAAAATCAGTTTGGTGGGATGGCTTCAGATATTATCCAGAAATGCTGTAACATAGATTGGATTGACTTCTTGTCCATTGAAATAAAGGGGAAAGTAGTCATGACCCACCCATTTCAAATGGAAGGTAATATCAACACAATATATCTGTCTACTCAAAAGTAAACCCCCCTGAATTCATTTGGGTTTACTTTCATAAGTGTAGCTATGGCTTCAATATTCATTTAGATCTAGCTTTCTTTGTTGTAAGAACTGATTGTGTGTTGTCTGGAAGAGAGGGAAAACATGACCAAAATGAACCTCTTTCTCCCACTACTTGGCAATGTATTAACAGGGAGACTATGCATCTCCCTGTGGTGACTCCAAAATATCTGTAGCAACTTGTCACAAGAAAGGTATGCATGTTTCATATTTAATGTTAATTGAGGGGAAAAAAGTGCAAGTCATATCTTTGCAGTCATTTTCCAGTTGCATTTTTTTTGCACTTTAATGGTACAGGTCAGTAAGTCCTGCACAGAAAGATGGATTTCTTCTTATCTAGCAAAATCACAAGAATAGAACTCTGAAATATCCTCTTCAAATGATTTTACTAAACATAACTCTGCTTTCCAGTCTTATCCAGACTTCTTACATCAATTGCTGACCATCTTGTTTCAATCCTGCTATTCAGCAACAGGTAGAGAGTACAATGAATGTTTATCTTTTTTTGCATTGGGACAGAGAAGCAGAGTTGATACAAAGATCTCTGGGACAAAAAATTTTTTGGACATACTCCTCTTTGGTATTCTTTGCTAATTTTGTTTTTGATTTAAGCAAAGAGTAATTTTAGCAATTTTTTCCCTGCTGTGAACAGGTTTTCTAAACTGCAATTTTTAAAGACTGTTTCCAAGTCAGGAGTTATTCCATGCCAACTTCAAATGTAATATTTAAATATAGAAAACAGCCCTTTCTCAACAGGATACAACATTTTCTGTGCAAGGAAAAATATGCATGCCAAGAAATATTGTTTCTGCAAGAAAATGCTGTTTCTTGTAGAGAAAAATTCTGTGGTTGGGAACTGTTTCCATGCATGATCTGCACATATTTTTAAATGAAAACATTTTCTGTGCAGAACACAACATTTTTACACTAAAAATAACGTTTCTGCACAGAATTTGGTTGGATAGAAAATGCTGACTTATGCGCCAAAACATTTTGTTGTTGTTGTTAACTGCCCTCAAGTTGATTTCAACCCATGGGTGAGACTTCCCCAAGACACCTTGACCTCCCCTGCTCTGCTCAGTTCCTGAAAACTGATATCTGTGACCTCAATAGAGTGCATCCATCTAGCATGAAGCCTTCCTCTCTTTCTACTGCCCTCCACCTTTCCTAGCATTATTTTCCCCCAATGTGTCAGCCTTTTCATGATGTGTCCAAAGTAAAACAGCCTCAGTTTTGTCATCTTGGCTTCTAGGGAGATTTCTGGCTCAATCTGTTCTAGGACACATTTGTCTGTCTTTTTGGCTGTCCATGCAATCCTCAGTGTTCTTCTCCAGCACCACATCTCAAATGAATTGATTTTCTTCCTATCTTGTTTCTTAACTGTCCAGCTCTCACATCCATACATGGTAACATGGAATACTATGATCTGTATGATTCTGACTTTTGTGCTCAATTGTATCTCTTTTCTAGTTCTTTCATAGCCACTCTCTCCAAATTCTTAATAATCTTCTGATTTCATGGCTGCAGTCCATGTTTTTAGCCAAAAATCTAGTATGGGGAATTTTATTCAAACTGAGATGAGGTCGGCTACAAGAACCCTTCAAGACCATCTCCCATGTGTATACCAAGAGTCTAGTGGATCTAAGAATTGATGCAGAGACTGAATTCTCCAATTAAAGTATTATTTATTAAAGGGGAAAAATCACACAGTGATTCACACACATACACACACTCATTCAAGTCTTGGGAAATCAGAGGTTAGCTTGGAAAAAATGGTGAGGCAAAACTACGGGTGATACTTACTAAAGATGAGGCTTCCTTCAGGATCCAATAGGGTGAAATGGTGTGAGGCACAACCATTCCGATAGCATTGGTTTGAACAGAGGTGCTGGTAACTAGACTAGAGAGCACAGTGATGTAGTGTCCCCATGAACTCCAAACTAGCGACACTGAGGGGGAAAATCCAGAGGTTTTTAAGGGATAAAACTAGCTGCAGGGCAAATGTATGAGATTGTATGGGTGGGGTAATCCAGTCTGGCAATATTGAAGATTAATGGGATGATGATAATAATAATAATAATAATAATAATAATAATAATAATAATAATAATAATAATAATTTGTATCCCACCTCTCTGTCTAACACAACCGGGGCAGCTTACATGCTAAAACATACATTTCTGTCTCCCAACAACTCATCCTAAAAAAGATTAAGTCATTAGCCTGCTCATAAGCAATTATTACCCATTCTTCTGATTATGGAGGTGATGATAGTCCATTTTCAACTCCCACACTATCTGCCTGTCTTTGAGATGGTTTTTGTCAGTCTTCCAAGTGACCTTGGTATGACGTGACTGTCATCACCCAGGTGGCACTTAGGATCCACTGTATGGTACATCTCGGGTTATGTGGAATATCATACACACACCAAAATTCAGAAAAAAAAATGCACTTTGGCTAACACAGTCCTATCACTGTTTGATTTCAGGTATGACAACTCCTTTACTATTTCTATTTCTTCATTTTCTAGTTTGAATTTATGTAGATTCTCTATGGTCATTATTTTTGTTTTCTTTATGTTCAACAGTAAATCTGCTTTTGCACTCTCATCCTTGATCATCCTTCATAATTGTTCCAGGTTTGGGAGGTTTTCTGCTAGTATTATGGTGTCATCTGTATATCATAGATTGTTGATATTCCTTCCACCTATTTTAACTCCTCATTCTTCTATGTCCAAGCTTGCTTTTGTTACAATATGTTCTGCATGTAGCTTGAACAGGTAGGGTGATAAGATGCACCCTTGTCTGACCCATTGCCAATTGGGAATTATTCTGTTTCTCCATGTTCTATTTTAGAGTAGCCTCTTGTCCTAAGTACATGTTCCTCATCAACACAATCAGATATGTTGGCACTCCCATGCTGGGAGAGTGGGCTGCCTTAGCCACCCTCCCCCCAGCCCCTGAAGCAGCACCAGACTCTGCAGGACAACAAGGGCAGCAGAGACAAAGAATTAAACTGCGAGTGAGGGCTTCAGTCCACAAAAATACCTGCTTTCTGCAAAAAATATAATATGATGTGCATTTTTTGTGTAGAATAACTTCTGAACTTCAATGATTATTATTTGCCCAGAATCCTATTCTGTTCAAGGGATGGAGTTAAGTGAACAAAATCCTGCTCCTGTACATGGATAATCATTCCATGACTGTGCAAGTTGTACACAGTCCATTAATACAATTAATGCTGTTACCATAGTTCATGTAAAGACAAGGGGGACCCCCAGTTCCTACATCACTGTATACTTTAAGCACTGGAACCTGAGAAAAAAATTGTTTTTTTAAAATATAAAATATATTTATTGTTTTGTTAGTAGATTACACACATATTTGTATAAGAAAAGAGAGAATAAAAACTTACAACAAAATTGTCCAATACATTTAAATGTGTACAACATTGGTTTCCATTGCATTGTTTCTTCCCCTTCTCACCCTTCCAACCCCATCAGGCATATTTCTGATTGTGGTTTGGTTTATAAATGAACATCATTTTTGACATATTCTTCTTTTAAACTTGTGATATTAATGTTAATCCACAGATTAATAATCCTAGCAAGAGTAGTTACAAATTATGCTGTATTCATATACATATAAAAGATTAGTAAATTAAACCAGAAATAATAAAAAAGAAGGAATATTGATAATATAATCTACTCTCCCTTTTAAACTATTTCCATCTTCAGCTGAATGGTTTTTGTGTGTGTGTGTGTGTGTGTTTATACACGCCATTTCTGGTCACAGAAATCTATTAGTGATTCCCAGTTCTTGTCCCATTCTTGAGTTGTTTTGTCCATCAAAAGTATAGTCAGTTTGTCTAACTACCATATCAAGGCATTTTATAAGCCAGTCGTCCAGCATTGGTGCCTCTTTTTCTTTCTATTTTTGAGCATAGACCATTCTAGCAGCCAATACAGAGTATAAGATATATTTTAGATGCTTCCTTTCCTCCCTCCCCTTCACTATATTTAGTAGAAAGCATTCAGGAGTCATTTTAATTGTGGTCTGAGTTATTTGTTGCAGAGTCCTGTGTATTCCCTTCCAATACTCTTTTGCTGCTGGGCATGTCCACCAAATGTGTCCCTTCAGTCATGCCATATTTCTAGCATTTGCCTGTTTTATAGTGTTGGATTTTTGCGAGTTTGTTAGGTGTCAGATATGTATCAGTATGTATTAGTATGTGAACCAATGACAGATATGACCTTCTTCCTTCCAATTCTTGAAGTGATTTTATGGTTGGGGATTCTTCCTCCCAATTTAACAGATCTTCATATTTGAAACAGCCTTTTTGTTGTGTCACCTGGGTGATCTGTAGTGCTTCTTGTGGGGATAACCAATTTGGTAATTTACTATGATTGCTTTTTTGTTTAATTATTGACCATACTCATAAGAGTGCTCTTCTGAAGGTATGATCATTGAACTCTTTATTAACCTCTACTTTGTTATAAGGTAGACAGCCATGCTAACCATATCTGTTGTTGAATCTTTCCAGAGCTAATGTCTTTTGTCTTGCAGTATTATCCACTCTGTGTGGAGCCAATATATGGTACAAGAATAGTAATACATTTTCAGGTCTGGGATTCCAAGCCCTCCTCGCTCTTTTAACATGCTTCATTATTTTTCATCTTATTCACGTTTTTTTGCAAGCCCAAATAAATGTTGATATATCGGTTTCCCAAAGTTGAAAAACCTTGTCATTGGTCAATATTGGGAGTTTTGGAATAAAAACATTACTTTTGATAGAAATTCATCTTAACTGAAGAGATCCATCCCATGAGTGACAAATTTAACATTGTCCACCTGTCCAAATTCCTTTTTAATCCTCTCCATAAGGGTGTATAGCTATTGTCAAATAATTCCAAAAATGTTTTTAACAGAATTATACCAAGATATGTCACCTTTTTACAAATTTGGAAACCAGATTCTCTCTTTAGAGTTTCATCTTCTTTTTAGACATGTTCATTGTTAATATGGATGATTTAGTTTTGGTGATTTTGAGACCAGCAAAATTTCCATATTTCTGGATTGATTCCATTTATTTTTTGATATTAATTGGCTCTTCAAGATTGATTGCTAAATCATCAGCATAGGATTTTACTTTATAACTATGACCTTTAACTTGGGCCCCTGGAATTGTCTTATCTTTCCTTATTTGGTCAATTAAAATTTCTAATGTCAAAATAAATAATAATGGCCATAGTGGACAACCTTGCCCGGTCCCCTTCGTTATTGGGCAGTTCTTAGTTTTTTCTCCATTTATTATTATTTATGCTGATTGATTTTTATATATGGCCTGTATCCAATTATTTTTTTTAAAAAATTAAATGTATTACATTAAAATGTCCAAACAAACAATAACTTCAACATACAATTAATTCAAATATAAAATCATTAATTCTTTCTTACATTCTCTGCTTGCTGAGATATAATTCTATTGCTTACCATATCTACTCATTCATAACCAAACAATTTCTAGTATTAGTATTAATTACTGTCATTTGAATCACCTTTCTTCCCTGTTTGAATAACCTTAACTTCAAATTGCTGCTTTGTTTCATATCTCTCGTCCTTATACAATAAAAAAGTGGTCAGCTATATCTTATATTCTTATAGTCTAAATTAATAGCTCTTATCTATTGCATTTCAATTCCATTGATCAAATATTTTATTTATTTACAATTATGCTCGTATATTAATACATTTTCTTATTGGCTGTTTGTACAATTCCTTTCTCTTCTGATTTGTTCATCCACTTTTATTCTTCTTGATCTCTATAGACCCTTTTAGTTCTTAATTTTTATTATGTTCCCTAAAACATTTTTTCATTGATTGCCCTTTTTTCTAAATATTATTTTTCTTATATATATTTCTATTGGTTCCCATTGTTTTGTTTTTTTTACTTTATCTGTTGACTTATCCTGTAATAGCATTGTAAGCACATCCATTCTCTTAGCCTCCTTTAACTTTAGTATCCATTCTTCTATACTGGGAATTTTGTTGCATTTCCAATATCTTTCATAGACTATCCTTGCGATTGAGATCATACATAGAAGGATACATCCACATTTTTTTTCTGTTCCTTTATCTAGTTCATTTAACATATTCAGTAAAAAAAAAGTATGGGGCATTTAGGTATGTTTAAATCTAAAATTTCATTTATTGTTTTACTTATTTCCCCCCAGTACTTTGCTGCTTTTGAGCACCTCAAATAGAATGTTCCTTTTCTTTTCACATTTCTAACAGTTCCTTTTACCTGTACCATATATTGCATTTAATTTGTTTGGTGAAAGGTACCATCTTTGCATCGTTTTTATAAAATTTTCCTTTAGATCTTGACTAAGTGTGAACTTATTTGTGTGTAACCATGCTATTCTCCAATTTTCAATGTTAATAGTTTTCTTGCTCTCTATCATTACTTGCTTGATTGTTTGTCTTTCTAGATCTCTTGCTGTAAGTAATTTATAGTATTTATATGATGGCCTTCTTTATCCATTATTATCTTATCCAGTTCTGTGTTTTGTTCCTCGAATCAATTTATTTTCTTATCCAATTTGAATCTTTCTTTTAATTGCAAATAAAAAAACCAGTTGTTGTCAATACCTTCCGTGTCTAGCTGTTGTTTAGTTTTCATTATGTGTTTTCCTTTTTCTTGTTTCATTGTCATATCTTGGTATCTTATCAATTTTCTGTTTTTTTTTCTTTTACCAAAGATGGCTTCCTGTGGAGATAACCAGAGGGGGAAGTTTCTATAGTGTTTCTTTCTTGTTTTTGCCCATAATCTCAGTAATCCTCTCCTAATACAATGATGTTTGAAGTCTTTGTTTACTGACGCCTTGTCGTACCATAAATACGTGTGCCAGCCAAATTGCATGTTACTACTATCAATATTTAGTGTTTTTTTTGTTCTCCAATCTGATCCAGTCCTCTATCTACTCCATACAGCATGCATAGTAATACAGTTTCAAATCCGGGAGGTTGCATCCTCCTTTTTCCTTTGTTTCCACTAAACTCATCCACCTAATTCTCAGCTTCCTACCCTTCCATATAAATTTAGAAATTTATTTTCTTCAGATGTTAAAGCATTCATCATTGTGTATTATTGGTAATGTTTGGAATAGGTAGATCATCCTTGGTAGTATATTCACTTTTACGATGGATGTTCTACCTAGAAAGGATATTTGATATTTAGTCCATTTAGTTAAATCTTTTTTGATCTCTTCCCATATCTTTTTATAATTATTTTCATAGAGATCCACATTTCTTTTGGTAATAATCAGTCCTAGGTATTTCATCTTTTGCTCTATATTGAACTTTGATATTTCCTTTATTTGTTCTTCCTCTTCTTTACAAATGTTCTTAGTTAGTATTGCTGATTTATTTTGATTTATTTTAAAACCTGATACTTCTCCAAACTCTTTCATAATTTGTAATAATCTGTCCAAGCTCTTAAGTGGATCTTCCAAAAAGCAGATGATGCCATGCACAAAAGCTTTTATTCTGTGCTCCTGGCCCTTTATCTTAACTCCATATAACTTTTGATCCTCTCTGATTTTTATAATCAATATTTCTAACCATTAGAAACAAGAGGGATGAGAGAGGACAGCCTTGTCAAGTTCCCTTCTCTATTTTTACATTATCTGTTATCTGTCTTTTCTCCATTTATTATCAATTGAGCTTTTTGTTCCTTATATATTGTCTTT
>JAIPUX010001232.1:117977992-117988090 GCA_020142125.1 Phrynosoma platyrhinos
TGCCTTAAGACAATCATTGAGGGGAGAGACACCATCTGAAGTCATAGCCAATGACTGAGGCATGGAGAAATATGTTTGGTTGTCGTCAGCATACTGATAACACCCTGCCCCATGACTCCAAATGATCTCTCCCAGTGATTTCATATATATATTGAACATCGGGGACAGGATGGCACCTTGAGGTATACCTCAATTAAGCTCTTTCCTAGTGGAGCAACTGTCCCTGAGCAACACCCTCTGGGAGCAACTGTCACTGAGCAACACCCTCTGCCCGAGAGGAAGGAACAGAACCACTGCAATGCAGTGCCTCCAATTCCTAACCTTCTCAGGCGATCCAAGAAGATGTTGTGATTTATTGTGTCAAAAGCCTCTGAGAGGCTAAGAGCACCAGCAGCATCACACTACCCCTGTCGATGCTCAGACGAAGGTCATCAGCCAAGGCAACCGTGGCACTCAACTCCAAATCCTGTCCTAAACCCAGTTTGAAATGGGTCTCGATAATCGGTTTCCTCCAAGACAGCTTGGAGTTGAAGAGCAACCATTCTCTCGATCAGTTTGCTTAAAAAAGGTAGTAAGGAGACCGGTCTATAGTTGTTCATATCCAGGGGGTCCAGGGAAAGCTTTTTTCAGAAGCAGCCTAACTGCCACTTCCTTCAAGCAAGGTGGAAATGCATTGATGATGTCTCTAAGGAACAGCCTCAATACATCACACCCCCCCCCCCGGATGGCCAGCCATGATAGGCAAGGATTGAGGGGGCAAGTCGTCTTTCTCACACTACCAAGGAGTTTGTCCACATCATCGGTACGCACAGATTGGAATCAATCCAGTATAATTTTATCAACGGAGTTGCTGGACACCTCATCAATTGATTCTGTTATAACTCTGGCATCTAAGTTGGCTCTTATCTGAGAGATTTTATTTGCAAAAATGTTGTTAAACACATCACAGCAGGCCGTTGTTGGGTTAAGTAGTGGATTCTGTGCAGGTGGCCCCCGTGTCAGCTCCCCTACCACCCTAAACAGCTCTGCTGGACAGGACTTTGCAGACACAATACGTGCAAGGAAGAAAGATCTGTGTTGCGTGTATTGCCTCGATAGGACCAAAGAAAGTTCCTATGATGAGTCTTGTCAGATAAGAGTCGAGTTTTCTACCAGGTGCACTCCAGTCATTGTCCAATCCACTTTTTCTCCCTCAGCTCTTCTGTATACCAAGACCTTCAGTTTGAATCAGGTTGGAAAGGATGCTTGGGAGCTATTGTGTTGATAGCCTTGGCGAGGTCAATATTCCGGGTATTCACCAAAGCTTTGACAGGATCACCGGCGTTACCAACCATTGAATCCTCCAAGGCTTTCAGGAATCCAATAGGTTCCATTAGCCTTCTAGGGCTGACCATTCTAACAGGTCCACCACCCCTGGTAGGGTAGACAGTGGTTCTTAATTCATCCTTGATCAGGAAATGATCCATTCATGACAATGTGGAGGTTTTTAGTATCTCTGCCCATGGATATTCCTGTTCCGTACTAAAGACCGCATCAAGGGTATGACCCACACAATGAGTGGGCCCAGCAACCAACTGGGATAGGCCCATGTTTGTCATGGATTCCACGAACTCCAGAGCCGCATCTGTTAGACTTGATAAACTGATCTCAAGTGGAATGTTGAAGTCACTCAAAACTAAAAGTCTGGGCGAATCCAACAACTGAGACCAGATGTGTCAGCTAAGTTATGGAATCTGCTAGACAACAGGATGGTCAGTATACTAGCAGAATCCGCAAACTATCCTTGGTCCTCAGGCTCAGGTACATGCACTCAGAGTGGACTGTGTTCCGGATAAGTGTTCTGATCAAGGTAAGGTTGTTTTTGTGAGCCACAAAAACAGAGCCACTCCGCCCCCCCCACTCACTTCCCCTTACCTGCTCACTGACAGAGTACCTGGCTGGGAGAGCCTGTGTCCATGTCATAGTGCTATCCTCTGCCAGCCAGGCCTCTGTAAAGCAAGCCAGATCAGCATCCTCAACTATGAGAAGGTCATGAATAATATGAGTCTTGTTCTTAACCAACCTGGCATTGCAAAGGAGCAAGGCAAGGTTCTGTGGAATGGTTGGTACGCTCTCCACACTGCCCCCATTAAGTTCTGCCACCAATATAGCCATGCCACTAAAATTTGGTGGTGCCAGAAAAAAAGTTGATTTGGGAAGTTCTGTCCTGCCAATTTGCAGGTTTTTCTGCAAATTGACTATAATAATGGCAGAAACTTTCCCCATATCAGCACTATGACTTCCAGAGGGTTGGGAAGATATTCCGTGCAACATCACACACCAAGAAGGCATCCATCTTTTTTTAAAAAAATGATGAACCTAGGTAGTGGGAAGAAAGGGATTGGGATAATACTGATTTAAGCAGCAAAATGTCTTGGGTCAACCCTAAGTGAATAATTTAGTGAGTAGACCAGAAAGCAGAATGAAAGCAGTACAATATATTTAAGGAAAGATATCACATGATCTGAAGAATGAGGGTGTGTTTTTACAACCAGCTATTTACTGCTCAGAATTATCAGCCTGGTTGCTGGGAAGCAGGAGACATCTGTCTGGTGAACTTCTTGCCCAGCTAGGAGGGGGCGAAAGACTCTCAGAGGGCTATGGGAGCAATGTTCAGGGCCTGGATTGGCCATCCGGGCAGTTGGGGGCCGGATCTCCAGTCACTCTCTGGGACTACAAGTCCCAGCAGCCTTTGCGGTTGGAAGCCCTTCCCTTTGCCCCAGCTGACAGTTTCCCTGATTGGCTGAGAGGTAGTGAGGAGTCTGGACTTCTACCCACCATGACAGCCCATTAGTTGCTGGGCCTATAAAAGGCCACATGGCTGGAGTGGAGGGCACCATTCTAGCCTGGCTCTCATCCAGCAAGGATCTTGATCAGGAGCATGGAACAAGCTCCCAATTAGAGGTGGCGCAAGGGTGCCAGCACCAGCACCAGTGGTAGCAGCAGCAATAACAGCAACAGCAGCAGTGCTACTGGTGGCACAGGGAGAGAGGTAGCTGGGCCAGCCACGTATCCAGCTGCATCATGCCACGGACAAGGCTGTGGCCTGCACTGGGCCTTTGCCCCCCCCTTCAAGTCCAGGGAGGCTAGCACCTGGCCAACCACTTCACCAATGTGATAGAGGTGGGTCCTCATTTCACGAGCAGGGGGGAATCTTCACTCTCAGTGAAGTGAGTAAGAAAAAAGGACCCTTACAAGCTGGTTTGCTGGGAATTCAAGTCAGGAACATGTGTCCATGCTTACTTCAAATTTGAGCATTGCTGCGAGCTCTGAGGGGCCCCCATGCCAAACTTTCATGCTCCTGCTTGGCTGGTGTCCAGCAACCCTTTTGCTCAGGACACTCCAGCCTGGCAGCCTCTTGAAAGAGGGAGGGGGCCTCTAGCTCCAGAACCAGAATGGGGTTTTTTTTCCCCAAAATGAGGCCTCAAGGCTGCCTGGCCACCCTTCAGCTTCACTTCCACCCCTGTGTGCCCTTCCACATTGTTGCCTCTCCTTGAGCATTATCCTGACAAGAAAGTAGCTGGATTCTTGGTGGAAGGTTTCACCTAAGGTTTTAGGATTCCCACCATAGGCCCCAGGGTGCCCCCCCCCCCAAAAATGCCCCTAACCTCAAATCAGCCAAAGACATACTGCAGCTCCTCAAGAACAAAATCATGAAAGAGCGTGAGGCAGGCTGGGTGGAAGGCTCCTTTGATCCCCCCCCCTTGTCCAACCTGAGGGTTTCCTCCCTGGGCATAGTACCCACGGAGTACATAGTAAAAAGGCTCTGGGCAAATTCCGCCTCATTCACTACCTTTCTTACCCACCAGGGTCCTCTGTCAATGATGCCATCACCCCTGAGCTGTGCTCAGTCCAGTGCATATCTTTTGACCTTGCAGTCTGGCTTGTTCGGGTCTGTGGGCGGGGAGCCCTCTTAGCCAAGTGTGACATCCAGTAGGCATTCTGACTGCTGTCTGTCCACCCTGATAATTTTTGCCTCCTGGGTTTCAAATTCAAAGGACAATGATACTTCAACAAGGCAATGCCCATGGGCTGCTCCATCAGCTGCACAGCTTTTGAGACCATCAGTTCCTTCCTGCAATGGGAAGTAAAAGGCTGTGCCATGTCTGCACAGGTGACATATTAATTTGATGACTTCCTTTTCATCAGGGAAGCAGAAAACAAGGGTTGTGCAAAACTCGTGTCCACTTTCCAGGCCTTGACCATCAAGCTGGGGATCCACTGGCAGCAAAAAAGACTTCCCTCACCTACCTAGGAATCCAGTTGGATTCAGTGGCTGGTCTATCTTGCCTGCCTGACAACAAGATGTGATCCCTCCTTTCTATGATACAGCTCACTCTCTCAGCCCAAAAAGTCACACTAAAAAAGATCCAGACCCTCATGGGCCACTTCAGTTTTGTGTGTAGGGTGGTTTTCCCTGGGAGAGCTTTCTGTATAAGGCTGGCTAGGGTCACATCTCAGAAAAGGCAAAGGGTGCTCAACCTGAGGATAATAGAGCAGAGGACAGAATAGGAGAGTTTCAGCACAGAATAAGTAAAGAGATAGTACAGGAATACCTGGTTAATCTAAATGAATATAAGTCTCCAGGACCAGACGAATTACATCCAAGGGTATTAAAAGAACTGACAAATGTAATATTGGAACCATTGGCAAAAACTCTTTGAGAATTCCTGGAGAACAGGAGAAGTCCCAGAAGACTGGAGGAGGACAAACGTTGTCCCCATCTTGAAAAAGGGAAAACAAGAGGATCCCAACAATTATTGTCCAGTTAGTTTGACATCAATACCAGGAAAGATTCTGGAGCAGATCATTAAACAGAAAGTCTGTGAACATCTGGAAGGTAATTCCATAATCACAAAAATCAACATGGGTTTCAGAGAAACACAGCTTCACGGCTGTTGCCTGTGCCATGTCCAGACTTTGCGCAGATATTTCACATCCCGCCTGCAAACCATAGGTCTGCTTTTCGCCCATGAGGATGGGTCTCCGCTTATCTGGTTCCAATTTGTGTCAGTGCTACAGATGGCCTTAAAATGGGCCAGGATGCCAGCAGAGGACTTTGGTGGACACTTGTTCCATATAGGTGTAGTCACAACTGCAGAGGGATGTGGACTGCCAGTGGACTCTATAAAAAAGATAGGCAGGTGGAAGTCCAGGGCATTTGCTGGTTATGTATGTCTCGGCCTAGACCCCTGCTTGTGACTGCTGCCAGGGCTATGATTTTTTTGGGGGAGAATACAGTTTTTAGGGGGGTTGGAAGAAGACAGGACCCCCCCATGGCAGAGGGGCCGACCTCTTGTGGCGGTAGTATGGGCTGTGGATCTGGTGGGCATGGTTTCCTGTGCTGCAGAGCACAGGATTGGGAGCCCCATGGGACCTGGGGGTGCTGAGAGCAGTGTGGTGTTGCCATTGTGGGGGCAACTTCTGAGCAGCATCCCCAGGTGACAAAGGGCAAAGAGGTGAACATGCAGTCAGTCGGTTGCCCCTTATGTCATCCTTAAGCTTGGCCATGACCAGGCAAATTGGTTCATCGAGCAACAGATGGCTTGGTTGATTTGAGATCCAGACCTATGCACTAGGGTCAACCCTACTTATCAGCTGTACTCAATAAATTTGTGGCCTTTTCCTGGCAACTGTGTGTCCTAGTGTCCATTCTGTGACCCTTCCCTGCAATTTACTTGTTGCTCAGATTCATTTATCAGTGCATGCTAATCCAGTCCTGTTTATCCCATCTCCTGTGCCATAGAATGGAACCCAATAAGTAAAAGAGTTCTAAAAGCTATAAAACCTTGGATGCTCACCTTCTCATATGACACTAATTCAGATACCACTGAACATCTCCACTTCCCAGCTGCCATAGGTCTTGCTCCTTATATTCTTGTCACTCATTACATATGGTTTGCAAGAATGTAGTGCAGGTTACTTGCTAAAATCTTCTCCTGATCTTATAAGATCTATTCTGCAGCCCAGGAAATAAGTCAATCCAAAACATACTTCTTTAGGAAAAATAATTTGTCTGTGATAGCAAAGCAAAAAGACACAGAGATGAAGTAGATATTGCAACTTACAGGTCTGAAGGGTTTTATGCTTACTGACAATACCCAGACACTAGATTTATTAGGTGATGAGGCTATGCTGTCTAGTTCAAAGCACATCAAATAACTGGTGTTGTATCTGACATAGCTTCATAGCATCTTGGATATAGAGATTTTTCTGCCCACTCCTGAAAAATATCCTCACTTAATGGGAAAAAATATTATTTCTCTCTGGCACTTCTGCTAAGAGCTATCTGAGTGTCCTGCTTTAGGAACATACTTTTTATAACAAAAAGACCAATGACCTTTGTCGTCTTTCTTATTTTTAATTTTGAGGACATTACTCCTATCAGCAGTGCTTCCAGTTGACTGGCAGGTTCATTTTTGATTTCAGCCCCCCCAAAAAGAGATATGAATCCAGGAACTTTGCTTTGGACTAGGGATTTCAGAGTGGAGAGAATATAAAATAGACAGACATGCATACATTATGAAGGGCATTTTCTTCAATTAAGAGATAATGCAAAAAAAAAAAAAATGCCTCCAGCTACCATCATTTGCCATGTATTGCACTTGTCTTGAACTAAGCTTAATGAAGCTATACTAGGTATTAATGGTATGTTATTCATACAGAAAACCTTTTTATTATTTATGCAACTTAATATGCATTGGGATTAGGCATGTGGATTAGGCACATGCGTGCCCTATTGAGATGACATGGTGCCTAGCATGAAAGTATGACATGTACATGGAACTGCAAATCTGGTTCCACTTCTAACCTCAAGACATTCATCAAAATATTAGTTTTAAAGGCTTAATTATCTACCCACTAAGGATGTGTGAAGATTTTGTTTCAACTTATTTGTTATCCTGAAATTCACAAATGTCTTCATATCCTGACTAGAGAGAACTTGTGTTTTAAAGGTTTTGAATGATAGGAGAAACTAAAACTCATATATTGGTCCACATCATCTTTGAGAATTTAACTGTAGAAAGTCATTTCTGAGGTTGAATCCATGTTTTAAAGTAGGGTTGCCTTCTCTCTGTTCTTCTTCTGAGAGGCTCTTTATCATTAATAAGGCAGGCCAGATCCGCATCGTCCTCTCAGTGCTGCAAATGAGTTTTTGTGCTGTGAGTCTTCAAGTAATTCCCGATTTATGGTGACCATAAGGCAAACATATCATGGGGTTTTCTTGGAAAGATTTGTTCAGAGAGGTTTGCCTTTGCTTTTCTCTGAGGCTAAGAGAGTGTGACTTGCCAAAGATCATCAAGTGGATTTCCATGACTGAGTACAGGTTTGAACCTTGGTCTTGAGAGTTGTAGTCCAACACTCAAACCACTGCACCACATTGAAGTTGGACAGTGTAGATGGCAAGAAGTTTGTTTTAGTTAATTTTTTTTGAAGAATTTACCAAAATTCACAAATCTCACATTGAAAATGAAAAGAAGTTGATGTTTTTTATTTAAAAAAGGACAAAACTGAATGCAAGAGAAAGCAAAACTGACAGATTTTCATCTCTACTACAAGCTGAATATGTATATGCTCACATAATTCAGATTTGTTAAGATGTTCTGATGAATGCATGGAGAGCAAGACAAGATGAAAGATAAGCCAAGATTTGATAGATTGTAATTCATTTAAATCTATTAAATATTTATATTTAATTATTGTAACAGCACCAGATGCCATCCTTATGGGTGACGATAATGTTTTCCAAGCCTAGTCAAAATAATTAACACTGTGTAAATTATTATGCATTCAAATGCATCAACAGCATTTCTCCAAACATGTGTCGATCTATTATGAAGAAAAACATGACATGTATATCATCAATTTCTTTGTGCCTCAGCATAATGAATTATTTTCAATATTTATTCAATACCAGGAAATGCCTGACACATTGGTGTCGTGTATGGGCCTGTATACTGCAAAAACTGTTGCAATGTCTTGTTTATGTAGGGTAACTTTGTTTTCTGTTTTGCCTTGGTCATTCCTGTAGTGTTAACAGTAATGTGACAGAGGGTGTCAAGTGGTGTTTAACCTGCAGAACAATATTGCTCTAGGTGCAACTCCTCATATTACAATAGTCATGTAATATATTATACCTTACTTATGGGGAAATTAATTAATTACATGTAATATTTATTTGTAACTATTTATTTCCAAGTCTTGAAAGGAATAGCTTTGAGTACCCTATAGCTGTAAATCAATTGACAATGTATTGAACCCTCATGTCTGTGGTAAAGATAAGTTTTACCCCATGTCAATAATAGACATAACTATTTTTGCTTCTTCTGAACATATGTCAGAATTGTAAGTCTGAGCCAATCCAAACAGCATTATTGAAATTTATACCAATCTATCCTGCCTGCATATTTCTGTTATAGATCTTTGTTATGATCATAGAATGTGATGCTAAGTGTGCACCTTGAGAATGAGGAATGCATAGGCTATTGGTATAGATAGCCAGGGTGGTGCATTAGTTAGAGTACTGAGTAGGTTTTGTGGAGACCAGCTTTCAATCTTACTTGCCTATGAAATTCACTAAGTGATATTGGGTCTCTCATTATCTGCCAGAGTAACATACTTCTCAGGGTTGTTTTGAGGATGAAAATGAAAGAATCACATACATTACACTTTGTGCCTAAAAGGAAAGATAGAATATAAAAGTAATAAAGAAATAAATATTTCTTAACATGGCAATTAGACTGCTGGAAAACACCTGAGGTATGGTTTTAACACCTGAGGTATGGTTTTTTTGTGGGGGGGGGTTGGGCTATGTGGCCATATTCTAGAAGAGTTTCTTTCTGACATTTCACCAGCATCTGTGGCTGGCATCTTCAGAGAAGACTTCCATTCCAGCATTCTCTGAAGATGCCAGCCACAGATGCTGGTGAAACATCAGAAAGAAACTCTTCTAGAACATGGCCACACAGCCCAAAAAACCCACAAAAAACTATGGATGCCGGCCATGAAAGTATTCAACTTCACACCTGAGGTATGTGTTAGTGCTTTGTTGATGTGAGCCTTCAAGTTGTTTCTAACTCATGGTGAGCTTAAACCTACAATGGAAAACCCTATCATGGATTTTTCTTGGCTAGATTTGTTTGGAGGAGGAGATAGATAGAGTGTGACTTGCCCAAGGTCAGAGGGGATCATGGCTGAGCAGGAAAGTGTGGTGAAATATAGTTGTTTAAAATGATGCAAGCTTCTTTGAGTCCTGAACTACGAGGAAAAGGTGGCATGATGATGACGATGATGATGATGATGATGATAATGTGGCATGACACTTGCACTTTATAATAATTCTGTCCCAAAACACATGGGACAAAAGTGCTGGATTTGGGCCAATCCAGGAGTGTACCATACAGATGACTCATGCTCCTGGATCAAGGCAAAGCCACACCATGGCTGTCTAAGTTGGCTCTGGGCTTCTGGCAAAAGGAGCACAAAAAAAGCACTTCTTGCTGGCAGCCCATTGCGACGGTGGTGCAGGCTGCCTCAGGACTGCACCATCTGGTTGCTGCAGCCCCACAGTAAATGGGGAGTGACTGGGGATGGACTGGACAGAGGCAGCTCCACACTGCCAGTCTGCTTGACCCTTTAATTACTGATTGAAAATTGATATAATTGCAAGTAACTCATTATTTATAGTTGGTTGCTTCCAAACTCTACAGAGAGCTGAGTGTAGGATTGCTATATTAATTATTTTTTGCCAGTAAGAAACAATGACCAACAGATTGGAAGTGATCAAGATACGTCCCCATCCACAAAAAAGGAGACACAAGAGACTGCAGCAACTATAGAACCATAGCACTAATCTCCCATGCAAGCAAAATTATGCTGAAAATACTGCAACATAGACGCCAACCATACATAGAGAGAGAAATCCCTGAAGTCCAAGCAAGGTTCAGGAAAGGAAGAGGCACCAGGGATCACATTGCAAATATAAAATGGCTAATGAAGCGTAGCAGGGAGTTCCAAAATAAAATCAGCACATGCTTTATAGACTATAGCAAAGCCTTT
>JAIPUX010001232.1:117988190-118000560 GCA_020142125.1 Phrynosoma platyrhinos
GAAACAGAATGGTTCCCAATTGGCAAAGGAATCAGACAAGGCTGTATCTTATCACCCTACTTATTGAACTTATATGCAGAACATATTGTAAGGAAAGCAAGCTTGGACATGGAAAAGGAATGAGTCAAAATAGGAGGAAGAAATATCAACAATCTGAGATATGCTGACGACACCATAATACTAGCAGAAAACCTCACAGACCTGGAACAACTACTAAGGAAGATCAAAGAAGAAAGTGCAAAGCCAGGCTTACTGTTGAATATAAAGAAAACAAAAATAATGACCAGATAACTTACATACATTCAAACTAGACAATGAAGAAATAGAAATAGTAAAAGAGTTCTCATATCTGGGATCAAACATTGATCGGAGCGGTAACTGTAGCCAGAAAATTAGAAGATTAAGAATGGGGAGGGCGGCTATGAAAGAACTAGAAAAGATTTTAAAATGCAAAGACATACCACTCAACAGAAAAGTCAGAATCATACAAGCCATCGTATTCCATATTACCATCTATGGATGTAAGAACTGGACAGTCAAGAAAGAAGACAGGAGGAAAATCAATGCATTTGAGGTGTCGTGCTGGAGAAGAGTGCTGAGGAAGCCATGGACAGCCAAAAAGATAAACAAATGGGTCGTAGAACAGATCAAGCCAGAGATATCCCTAGAAGCGAAGATAACAAGACTTAGACTGTCGTACTTTGGACACATCATGAGAAGGCATGAATAGTTGGAAAAGACAATAATGTTAGGAAAGGTGGAGGGAAGTAGAAAGAGAGGAAGGCCACATGCTAGATGGATGGACTTTATTAAAGAGAACATGAATAAGAGTTTGCAGGAGATGAGCAGAGCAGTAGAGGACAGGGGGGCCTGGAGATGTCCTATCCATAGGGTCGCTGTGAGTCGAGACCAACGTGAAGGCAGTCAATAACAAGAAAAAAACCATACATTTATTAGAATGTGTAGGTCTATTCCTAACAGCTTTACCCCTAAAGAAGCCATGAAGGCATTAATTTTGGTTTTGTGTATCCAGTCTTTTGCAGAGGAAGGTTTGATTTCTTATATAAAATTTACATTACTGCATCATGCTGTCCACTCATAACTACTTCATGTACACTATACTTTACACTATACATATGTATTGGTATACTTCAGTATTGAAGGTGCATGGCTTCTGTGAAAGTTCTCTATGGTTCCCCTCCATTGCTGCTGAGTGGATGGAACCCCTTGAGATTATCTTTTTTTAAATCTAAAACAAACCTTGCTGCCACTACCCAATAAATAATCTGTTACACCTTAGCAATGCATTGGGACATTGCCAGGGTTTCTCCTGGTATTTACATTTGCTTGTTTGTTTGATTTATATGCTGCCTTTCTCCCCGAAGAGACCGAAGGGACCTAAGGCAGCTCATAGATTTTGTTATTTGCAAACCCCATCAGGAACTATCCAAACTAAGGCATACGAAGAGAAGTACAGAGAGTCAGAGTTCTAGAGCAAAAGAATATGACAGCACAGGTAGAAGGGGGACTTTCACCTTTCTTTTTAGAGGTTCTCCTAAATAATAATAATAATAATAATAATAATAATAATAATAATAATAATAATAATAATACTTTAAAGGGCTTTGAGGTTGTTGTTGTTTTGCTCAGAGGAAGAGAGACAGAGACTTGCCTCCAGAATAAGGTAGCATCCAGGAGCTCTCTGTAGAGTTGGAAACCCAGTTGATTGAGCTCACTGACAGAGCCTGGTGAAAAGACCAAGAGAACAGGGGGCATTTATGTGGGTCCTTTACCAGGGGACTTTTTGAGGGAGAAGCCCACAGTCCTGTTTCAGTGCTTACCTAAGATTTCTCAACATGGACACTGAGGGAGTGGCTGTAGTCACCTGCAATACTTGTGGTATGTTTGTCTTCTTGCCAAGAGATGTGGGGAATTTCACCTGCACCAAGTGCAAGTTTGTAGCCCTCCTGGAAGAAAAAGTCAAGGAGCTGGAGGTCTGAGTAGCTACACTTCAGCATATTAGGGAACAAGAGGTTTTCCTGTACAAAACAGAATGAATGGTCTTGAACGAGGACCACACAGAGGAAGTTGTTGAGGAGGAGGTTTTTTGATGCACACAGGAGGTGGACACCTGGAGGAATATCACACACAAAAGTAGGGAAACCAGGAATTGTTCTGGGAGCTTGCAGCTACAGAATAGATTTCAAGCTCTCTCCCTTATCAAGGATGATGAAGAAGAGCAGCAGGGACAGTCCTCAGGGACAGTGCAGGGGACATGAAGATTACCACTGCAGGGAACAGCCACTGCTCAGCCTCGGAGGAGGCATGTGCTGGTGGTTGGGGACTCTTTGTTGAGGGTACAGAAGCAGTGATTTGTGGACCTGACAAGATGTCCTGGGAGGTGTGTTGTCTCCCTGGGGCAAAAATCTGTGAAGTTACAGTAAGACTAACAAGACTTGTCAAGCCTATTGACCATTACCCCTTCCTCTTGGTCCATTTGGGAACCAAAGATACTGCAAGGAATAGTTTTCAGAATATCAGAAGGAATTATAAGGCTTTGTGTAGGAAGCTGAAAGAGCTGGAAGCACAGGTTGTTATCTATTCTCCCAGTTGAAGGGCATGGTCCAGGGAGGGAAAAGAAGATAGCAGACATGAATAACTGACTCCATAGATAGTGCCACCAAGAATGATTTTGATTCTTGGATCATGGACTGCGGTTCCATGAGGGTGGACTTCTAGCAAGAGATGGGCTGCATCTCACACCAGTTGGCAGACACATTTTTGCCAAAAATCTCAATCATTTGATCAGGAGGGCTTTAAACTGATTCATGTGGGGGAGGGAGACAGTATATTGGAAGGTATCTTGGAAGGCAGGGCCGAACATAATAGTCATGGGCCGAACATCATGGGCCGAACATAATAGTCAAAGTGTTATAGAGGGAACAAGGCAATCAATCAATTTTTATTTACAATCAATTGAACAGAGCGGAGTGGAGCAGACCAGACCATCGCGTGTCTGCTGGACCCCTGGCACGTGCCTCCTGCCTTCACATCCTCCTCCTCCAGACATGATGAAGTGAAGAATGGGACATATAAACAGCTCTTTTACCCTGAGCAGCTGATTTCTGGCAAATGATGCAAGGGCCCAACAGTGGGAGGAAAAAAACTCACACAGGCAGCAAGTGGGGAGGAGCCATGCTCTTAGATGTCTCTGCACTAATGCACAGAGCATGAGAAATAAACAAGATGAACTTGAACTCCTAGCAAAATGAAGCAAATATAATATAATAGGCATCACTGAAAGCTAGTGGGATGAGTCTCATGATTGGAATGTAGGGATAGAAGGGTATAACCTTTTTAAGAGAAATAGGCCAAACAAGAAAGGAGGTGGAATAGCATTATATGTCAGGGATGTTTACAGCTGTGAAGATATCCAGGACTTGAATTCTGGAAATCAGGAGGAGAGCATCTGGATAAAAATTAAAGGGAACGGAAACAACAGGGATGTTATAGTAGGAGTCTACTACAGACCCCCGACTCAGGCTGAGGAACAGGATGATGCCTTTCTAGAACAGATGACCACACACTCAGAAAGCAGAGATATAGTAGTGATGAGTGACTTCAACTATCCTAATATTTGCTGGAAATCAAACTCGGCCCATACTCCAAGGTCTAGAAAATTCCTCACTTGCCTCGAAGACAATTTCTTTGTCCAAAAGGTGGGAGAGGGAACAAGGAGATCAGCTATTTTAGATCTGATCCTAACCAACAGGAATGACCTGGTCAATGGGATGCAAGTGGTGGGATCCTTAGGTGGGAGTGATCATGTTATTCTGGAGTTTCTTATACAGTGGAAAGGAGAAGCTAGGCATGGACAAAAATTCATTCTAGACTTTAGGAGAGCTGATTTCAACAAACTTAGGGAAACACTGGGAGTGATCCCATTGTCAGGATAACTAAAGAAGGGTTTTCAGGATGGATGGGAGTTTCTCAAAAGGGAGATACTGAAGGCACAATCTCAAACTGTTCCAATGAGAAGGAAAACTGGGAGATATCTCAAGAAACTGGGTTGGATGATAAAAGAACTTTGAACTGAATTAAGTTTTAAACGAGTGATATATAAGAAATGGAAACAGAGTGAAATCGCTGAAGAGGAATTCAAACAAATAGGTAGTACATGTACGGGTAAAGTAAGGAAAGCCAAAGCACAGAATGAGCTCAGGCTTGCTAGAGGGGTTAAGGACAATAAAAAGGGCTTTTTTGGGTATGACCGTAGCAAAAGAAAGAAGAAGGAAATGGTAGGGCCACTGCACAGAGAAGATGGAGAAATTATAACAGGGGACAGAGAAAAGGCAGAACTACTGAACACCTTCTTTGCCTGTCTTCTCACAAAAGGAAAAGGGTGTTCAACCTGAGGAAAATGGAGGAGAGGACACAATAGGGGAAATGCAGCACAGAATAAGTAAAGAGGAAAAACAGGAATACCTTTTTAACCTAAATGAATTTAAGTCTCCAGGACCAGATGAACTACATTCAAGAATATTGAAAGAACTGGCAAATGTAATCTCAGAGCCACTGGCAATAATCTTTGAGAACTCCTGGAGAATAGCAGAGGTCCCAGCAGACTGGAGGAGGGCAAACATTATCCCCATCTTCAAAAAAGGGGGGAAAGAGCATCCCAACAACTATTGCCCAGTACATCAATACCGGGAAAGACTCTAAAACAGTTCATTAAACAGAGAGTCTGTGAACATTTAGAAGGGAATGCCATAATCACTAAAAGTCAAAATGGGTTTTGCAAAAACAAGTCATGCCAGACTAATCTGATCTCTTTTTTTTTTTTGATAAAATAACATCTTGCTAGATGAAGGGAATGTGGTAGACATAGCATATCTTGATTTCAGTAATGCTTTTGACAAGGTCCCCCATGATATTCTTGCAAACAAAATAGTAAAATGTGGGCTAGACAACACAACTGTTAGGTGGATTAATAACTGGTTGACTGACCAAACCAAAAGGGTGATCAGCAATGGCTCCTCTTCATCCTGGAGAGAAGTTACCAGTGGGGTGCCACAGGGTTCTGTCCTGGGCCCAGTGCTCTTCAACATCTTTATCAATGATTTGGATGAAGGAATAGGGGGCATGCTTCTCAAATTTGCAAATGACACTAAATTAGGAGGAATAGATAACACCCCAGAGGACAGGATGAAAATTCAAATTGATCTTAATAGATTAGAAAGCTGGGCCAAAGTTAACATAATGAATTTCAACACAGAGAAATGTACTTAGGGCAAAAAATTGAAATGCATAGATATAAGATGGAGGACACCTGGCTGAATGAGACTACGTGTGAAAGAGATCTAGGAGTCCAGGTAGACCACAAGTTGAACATGAGTCAACAGTGCGATGCCGCAGCTAAAAAGGCCAATGCAATTTTAGGCCACATGAATAGAAATATAGTATCTAGATCAAGGGAAGTAATAGTGCCACTGTATTTTGCTTTGGTCATGCCCCACCTGGAATACTATGTCCAGTTCTGGGCACCACAATTAAAAAAAAAAAAAAGGATGTTGAAAAACTGGAGCGTGTCCAGAGGAGGGCCACCTCAAGCTACAGGAAAAGAGATTCCACCTCAACATTAGGAGGAACTTCTTAGTTAGAGCTGTTTGACAATGGAACACACTGTCTTCTTTGGAGATCTTCAAACAGAGGCTGGATGGCCATCTGCCGGGGATGATTTGATTTTGACTCCCTGCATGGAAGGGGGTTGGACTGGATGGCCCTTTTGGTCTCTTCCAACCCTATGATTCTATGATTCTAATGATTCCCTCACTATATGCAAGACCAATTTTTCCTGCAGGCACAAACAGGAAATGTAAGGGCCTTTACAGACTGCCAGAAATAATGCAATTTGAGTCCACTTTAACTGCCCTGACTCAGTGCTAGGGAATCATTGGAATGGTAGTTTATTGTGGCACCAGAGCTCTCTGACAGAGAAGTCTCAGTGTCTCAGAAAAAACAATTCCCATGATTCCCTAGCACTGAGCCAGGCCAGTTAAAGTGGACTCAAGTTGCATTATTTCTGGCAGTCTGTAAAGGCCCTAAGTTACAGAGTACAGTTTGGTTTCAAAACATAGGCCAAGTGGTGTTTAAATGAGAATAAAAATTTATTCTAGAACAGAATGGAATAAATATAACTTGTATCAAAGCTTGTCACTATAGTTTCTCTTGGTTACATATAAACAACGGTTGTTTCCAGTTCCTTTTTAATATTTCATCCACACAGGCTAGCAATATCCCTCAGGATATAACAAAACAGCAACTTCCTTCCTTATAGTTCTGTATGTGTCCTGAGTGCCTCCAGTCTGGACTCCAATAAAATTTACAATTCCCTCAGGAACTCCCAGAAAATGCAGCTCTTTCTCTCTGGCTTAACTCTCCTGAATTCCCAACTGTTCTCGCCAACTGTCAGCTTGAATTTTTTTCAAGTGCTCCCAGCTGCCTTCTGATTGGTCAGCTGGACATTCTAACCCCCCCTCCCCACTATTATTCTACCTGAGAGAATACCTCTCTAGGAATCTCTAAGTCCTCCAGTATTATTCCGTGACTATTGACTATAATATAGTATTGCTGTAGGACCTACAAATGCCTAGAGAAGTGTTCTTTCAAGGAATCTCTCTGCTCTCCAGTGCAACCTCTGGCAGAAATTGGTAACAGATGAACTAGAGATTTGTAGAGAATACATATGATTCAAATTCATGAATAATCAAATCCGCAAAAGTGAAAGCTGCAAATGTGGAAGGCTGACTGTACAATCATTTCATTCCATACAATCCTACCCACACACTAAGGTCCTCTGGGAGGAATTTGCTTCTGCCTGTTAAACTAGACTGTCGTCAACCTCCCAGAGGGCTTTTTCGGAAACCGCTCCCAGATTATGGAATGGCCTGCTGGACAAGATCCATCAAATTACCAACTTAAGATCGATCTCTTCTGGCAGGCCTTTCCTGATTAAATTCCCAGCCAAGGAGTGAGTCACTCTTTCCCCCCCATCCGCTGCCACTTTCAGCCACATTATTTATTGCTAGCGGGCTGCCTGTTAGACTGTTTTATAGGTTTATTGTTTATTATTGCTGTAAATTGTTAAATTCATTTAATTGTCTTGTTTTAACTGTTTTAATTCTTACTATGTTTAATATTGTTTTAAGGGGAGGGTGGGTCTGGGAGAGTATATTGTGATATTTTATTGATGTAAGCTGCCCCAATTGCTTTGGTAGAGGGATGGGATAGAAATAAATTATTATTATTATTATTATTATTATTATTATTATTATTATTAAACAAATAAAAAACCCTGACATCACTGATTACAGCTCAGATGCAATTTATAGTCCTCAATGTTTCTGTATAGCTGAGAGTCTGGTCTCCATTGTCCATCTCCACCAGCTTCCTCATGGTCTACCTCACAAGTCAGAGAGCACTAGCCAACAGGCAGGAAGGCAGGCCAGCAGACAGATCCCAGACATACAAAAGCCTCATGTTGCATTCAGGCTTTTAAAAACCTGTCTCTCATAACCATCTTGAAGGTTTGTGCTTCTCCCCAACTACCCATTTCATTGAACAGTTGCCATTCATCAGCTGTGATGTAATTCCTCATTAAAATGTACTGCCCCCCATCATTTAACCCTTTATTATCTGGGAAGAAGGATCTGGTAAATGGAAGGTTTCCCATTTATCACAGCTTCCATGTCAGTGGCGTGATGTTTCCACTCCTGGTTTTAGTCCAGACTTTAAAAGAATTATCAGGGTCCTGAAACAGATGGCCCAAATGGAGTGGTGTGTGGCCGCTGCAGTGCCATTCATGCTGGGGTCATGGCAACTGCACATGCTAGGCCCCGATCCAGGCTACCACCACAGTCCTGAACTGGGCTACCTGAAGGAGCAAATTCTGAGATGGCAGGGCATCAGCACAGCTTCCGCCTGCATTTGGGGAGTGCGTCATCTGGATGTTATGTTCCAAACATGGTGGGAAGCCATGTAATTTGACTTGTGTGTTTAGGGCTGATTCCTATCCCAACAATAGGTTTAAGTTCAGATGGTCTCTTTCTCTTATGCGTACAATATTAACATCAAAATCTTGGAGCAGAAAACTTCACTGGAACAGTCACTTTTATAGTTACAGACTATGTGGCCTTGCAGCTTAGATGGGTTTGTACTATAGGCTTGTAACATTGTGATCTTCCTTTTTTAAAAAGACCATGTCCAACCCAATATTTTGTTTATACTGGTTGAACCATAAGGCTGTGGTCTATTGGTTCAATAGAACTGACAGTGAGAGCAAGCAGAGGTTGCTTGGTCAAAACCAACCAGTCAGCCATGAGAGTAGTTTTTGTGTGTGTTGTTAGGCTGCCAGAAGTGACAGCTTAGGGAAATGCAGCAATAGACCTAACAGGATTTCTGTTCTGGGTCAGAAATTGAAATTGACATGAGGGTCCCTGAGGAAGAAACAATTCCATCTGAATTGTAGGTCTTCCTATTAAAATGCTTGGAGACCTCTGAGCTATTTTCAGTTGTATCCCTTTTGTGTTAACAGGATTGTTCTTTATATGTTGAAAAATACTCTAGAAACATAGTGCAGAGGCCAGCTCAGACTCAGGACATATGCTAGCTACTTGAAATAATTTGTGTAGTGTAGCTCCACTTTTAATACAGTGAGGTATTGCATCACTACTTCTGTAGTGTAACTGTCACTGTTCATGGCTACTTTTATAAGTACAGGATATGTGAGGCCTCCCAGTTTATGTGTATTTGTACTACAGACATGTAGCATTCTGATTTTTTAAAAAAAATATTTTACTAAATTTATAATAACACAAAATAGTTATTTTTAAAGAAGTATAATGTATATTAAGAAATTTGGGGGATCTGGGAATGGTAACAGCAATTTCACTGATTTTTTTTTCTAAAAAAAATTCTCCCATGCTCTCCTTCCCATGCACCTCCTCTAAAAGGTGATGTAAATTGGAATTTCTAATGTTATTGGGTGTCCCTGAAATCCACATCATTGGATGTTGTTAAGAGTGGAGGGGAAATGCCCAACATAATGATGACAGGACATGGGTTAAATTTTACTGCATATTGCAGAGGATGAGGTAGAGGAGGAGAACCTGACACTGGACTGTCGTATTTGGTGGTAGCCTCATGTTTCTTCTAAGATGTTCAATTCTAAGGAAGTCCTGTTGAGGGTGATTCAAAATCTTTGCTATTTTACAGGTCCTAAAGATACCACTACAGATCAAGCCACAGAAATTATAAGCACAATCAGATCCACTTGTACTTTCCATCTGCCCTCTTCACATATTCTCCCTTCATTTCAGTGCCTCCAGAAACAAGTGATCATTAATGAACATCATGTGAGCATACATAAAATGGATTATATCAGATGAGAGCAAATTACAGTGATTGGCTTACCTTTCTTTTGAATAATAAATGAAAGGAAAATGCATTCATTCAGACTGGTCTGGGTCAAAATAATATTCCTCTAATTTTTATATTAACTAATTATTGCTCAGTATTTTGTGTAATCATTTCAAGCAAGATGAGATTAAACTAATTTCGAGTTTAAAAACAACACAAACAATATTATTTCTATGGAATATGCACAGGTGCCTCTTGTATCTATTTTTTTAAATCTTTGTAGAAATAGAAATCTGTCCTATATTTTAGGTCTGGATGACATTTTTAAAAAGAAAATTGTGTTATATCCCATTCTGTTCTAATTTAGTTTCAGTTGGTTGTTAATCATTGGTTGAACAGTTTATTTATATATGAAATATATAAGATGCCCTTCATTCATCAGAGATCTCAGCATGATGGAAGACAGTAGGGTCTCTTGTACAATGGGCCATTGGTGTCTGCTGGAGTTTGGTTCCAGGAACCCCCCCCCCCCCCCCCCCCCGTGGGTACCAAAATCTATGGATGCTTAAGTCCTATTAAATGTATTAAATAAATGGTGTCCCTCATATAAAATAGCAAAATCAAGCTTTGCTTTTTGGAATTTATATTTCTTGAATATTTTCAAACTGTGGCTGGTTGAATCAGTGGATAAAGAATCTGTGAATACAGAGAACTGACTGTATAGTTGTGTACAAATGGCCTACTGAAATTCTTCACCTTATTTGTGGAAAGAGAAATAGACCAGCAATAATGGAACATTTTTCATCAAATTTGCCTAGATGGAGAAGCACTCCAACAGCTTCTCCTGATAAGCAGTGATTACTATAACTTTTTTTTAGAATTTGTGTGTGTGAATCTGTGTATGGGTGCTACCAATGCAAATAAGAATTGTGTTGCTAGCAGAACTTGGAAAGGGCAAGCTACAAGTGACTATTAAGTTGTAATTAATTCCTTTTATTTTTCCATAATGATGATACAGCAACATTACATGTTTATAGATAATCCCACTCATCTTGCAGTGTAAGTGTAATAATTTTCTGCTTAAGGAGTGTGGCTTCAACTAAATGGTGAAAATTTGCTTGTTTTATGCTTTATAGTGGTGCTTTATGCTCTATAATGAGTATTGGGAATGTCAAGTTGGACGGGAGAAAGATGTGCTGTGTGTCATAGGCTTAAACTCATAGCATATTTTCTTTTTTTAAAAAAAGTAACAAGAGAAATAAGAGGCAAATAGTTACTTACTGAAAACAGTGATTGTAATAGTGACTACTTTGGAAGGGCTTCTTAAAGCTATAGATGGACCTGCTTATTTTTAAAAAGCAATGTTAAGGCCTCTGCAGGCCGGCCCAAAGGCCCGACCTGGAGGCAGAGATGAGGTGGGGTAGCTGCATGCCAGCCACCCCAACCCCATGCCAATGTTGTCCTGATGCCGCATGCTGTTATGCACGGTGCATGGCATCAGGATGCCCTCCCGGTGCAGCTTTCTGATGCACTATGCCGGAAGGGGTGATGAAGAGCTGTGTTCTGGCTCTTAGGGCGCCCTTTTGCTGCCCCTGAAAGGAGTGGCATTTTGCCACTCTTTTTGGGGTGGCAAAGGGGAGGATTGGGGCTGCCACGGCCCCGATCTGCTGCTTTCCAGGGCAGCTCTGAGCTGCCTGTCTGCTCCCCATCTTAGAAGCAGTGCTCTCTCCTCATCCATCCTCCCTGTGATGGGGTTGGGGCCAGATCTGGAAAATTGTTCTTAGTGATGTACCACAGTCTTTTTCAAAACACACATACACCCTTCTCACATGAAAGTGTTTTTCTTTTCCTGCTTCATTCTTGGACTGATATTAGAATTTACATTTGATTTCTTTTGGTGACATTATTGAGATTTCTTTATCATAGTGAATGGTCCAAGGTTGCTGAATGTTACACTCATCTTCCTTACTCTTCAGCCTCAGTTCCTCACCATACTTCTTCCCATGAGACAATTTATCTTTCTGAGATTTATTTGAAATGCAGGAAGCTAGGGAGCCATCACACAAGAATGATGATTATACAATGAAAGCCACAACACTTATAAAGACTGTGTGGCTGCTCAGCTTATATGATTAAGGTAAATCCAAGAATTTTACCCATGAGGATTTCTCAGATTTTTTTCTCTCTACTGAGCAGGATCTCTCTCCCCCCCCCCCCCCCCCCGGCAAATCATTTTTTTTATGTCAAACTGAATGAAAATGGTCAAAGAAATGTGGAAGAAAATTGCAGCACAAAACTAGTTTCTAGTGACAGCATAGGATTGAGCAATCTCTGAATACTACTTTTTGAAACATGTCTTGGCTTATACTTGGTCCCCATTTCCTAATCTGAATAGCCAGTCCAGGATAGCCAATCCAGGAAGACATCATCAAAATGTTGCCAAAATACATTGAGAGGTCAACAATGATCAATAGGTTAGCACTTCCTTATTCATAATGTTTTTGGGTCATGGACCCATTTGAGAATCTGATGAAAGTCACTCACTCCTAACAAAAATGCATTTAATTTTGAAAGCAACAAGAAGGGAAATTATGAGGGAAGGAGAATCCTTTGCATTATGCAATAGTTCATGGACACATTCAAGCCCTTACATGGGCTCCTAGTCATTGCAGTCCATGGACCTCCATGCTAAACATGATAGGAACTCTTTGTCTATGTCATAACTCATTCCCTAGATTCCAACAATCTACACAATGTGGAGGGGGCAGATTGCCAGGAATTTGCAATTAACAAGACTCTAACTGACTCCTAGGAACTGGTGGTTGATGATGGGGGGGGCACTGCTTCCCAGCAGGAGGCTGCAAATGCTGAAGATCAGTTGCCATTATTCATAGAGCAATGATGAAACAAAGAAAATTGTGCCTCTCCCAGGGGCTATTATGTCAAGGAAAAA
>JAIPUX010001232.1:118018699-118033613 GCA_020142125.1 Phrynosoma platyrhinos
TTTCTGAGTGTGTGGTCATCTGTTCTAGAAAGGCACCATCTAATTCCTCTGCCTGAGTTGAGGGTCTGTAGTTGACTCCCACAATAACATCCCTGTTGTTTCCCTCTCCTTTAATTTTTATCCAGATGCTCTCCACCTGGCTTCCATGACTGATGTCCTGGATTTCTTCACTGGTGTAAATATCCCTGACATATAATGCTATTCCTCCTCCTTTCCTATTTGGCCTGTTTCTCTTGAAAAGGTTATATTCCTTTATTTCTACATTCCAATCATTCCAAGGCCCTCAGTGTCTATACTGAGAAGTCCTAAGGAGACACTGAAACAAGACTATGGGCTTCCCCCTCAAAAGGTCCCCTTTTAAACACCCATGTAAAGGCCTCCTGTTGGCTTAGCCTTTGTCCCCAAGCTCTGTCAGCAAGCTCAATCAACTGGGGTTATAACTCTATAGAGAGTTCCTGGCTACTAGCTTATTCTGGAGGCAAGTCTCTAATTCACTTCCTCTGAGCAAAAGTCCCTATGAGATCCTTAAGGAAAAAAGTGTAAAAGAGAAAGTGAAAAATTAAAGGAGAACCCCTCAAACACTGCTCCCAGGTCACCTTCTCCTCTATACTCTAAATCTTCCTTAACTGTAAAAATTTTTGGTGAGGCTCTGCCAGCAGTTATATAGAATCAGACTTCTAGCTCTGCCCCTAATGACCAACAGAAGTGACTCACAGTTTTTTAAAGTTTAAGAACTCACTCAGCCAAAATGGCCTCTAAGAATCAGCTTTAATAACAATTACAATAAGTAATGACAAGTGGTACAATGTGAACATCTGTATTCCCAAGGTTTATGGCTACATTGCACATTATAGGGGACTTTTAGGTTTATACATAAGATGCATTATGTGAGTACAGCTGAAATACAAAGTGTGAATTCACGGGACTGAATTTACACATATTTAGAGGGACCTGGGCTAGGCTAGAACACACTGTCAAGTGTACCCTTAAGTAATGTTACAGTGTAGTGGAAGAAATAGCCCTCAAGGCTGCCCTCTCTCTCTTTTCTCACTAGATCATGTAAGACATAGGAGTTCATCACACAGGAGGCAAAGTGCCCAAATACCTTGCAGAAACGGGGTTCAAAACCCAGAAAAAACCCAGAAAAGTGGGTTGATTTTCAGACACATTGGGGTTAATGAGCATTAACATCACATTAACCAAGACAGAAAGTTGACAAAATGCACCACTCTTTTACTTTTGGGACTTTCTGAAAGTAAAAAGCAGCACGTTTTGTTGACTTTCTGTCTGGGTTAATGTCACATTAATGCTCATTAATTCCGACATCATCCGAAAATCAATCCGCTTTTGTGATTTTTTCCCCATTTTCCCTCTAGGTTAATGTCAGATGTGGTCTGAAAATCAATCCACTTTTACGAGTTTTTTTCTATTTTAAATCCCGTTTTTGCATGGGATCTCTCCTGTGTGATAAACTCCATAATAGATGTACAATTTCAGTTATTTGAGCTCTTTCTTCCATTGTTTCTTTTCTCTGCTTGAGGAGGGCACAAAATGAGACCACTACTCCCCATAAATAAGAATTCTTTCCCCAATGAAATTTTCCTTCAGTCCTCAATTTTCTAGCATTGTACTAACCTAAAATTTAAGTTGAAGATTTAGAAATACAGTTTGAGAATGCAAAGGAGAAGGCCAAAGTTACAGAGGGAACATGAAAAAAGTAAATGTTCTAGGTGTGAACTATTTTAAGTGTCTCACTCACCACAATGGTGCAAGAAAATGGCACCGAGAAAATGGTACAAGGAGGAAAATTTCATGAGGAGGAGCAAAGAATTCTTATTTGGAAGGGCAATGACACCCTTTACACCCATTTGTTGTCCCCAATAGCTGTACACTTTATGATAAATGAGAGCTTTCCATTCATCAGAGTCTTTTCCCCAGTTACATTTTAATGAGAGTCAGTGTCGCAAGTGACAAGATAGCAGTTGTCCAATGGGATGGGCAGGTAGGCAAAAGAACAAACCTTCAAATAGTTCTGAGCAGAAGTTATAAAAAGCTGGGGAAGGATACAAGGATAATGTTTAAAACAAAGGAACATCTGGAGCGAGGGGCTCCATGGGAAGAGCCTGGCAGAGCTGGACCAAGGAGTCCAGGCTCCCAAGCTAATTCTGTGAACATCAAGGACTACAAATCCCATCTCTTCTGTTAGTAGCATTAGGAAACATATTAGTTAGCTGCATTAAGGACTTTTGATTCTTTTCTTGATTTGGCTGGCATGAAAGATTCGGTTTGTAATTTGTAATCACTAAATGTTCCTGGTGGAAAGGCATCTCTTATGTAACAGATATCCTTTTGTTATCACAGTTCCTTATTTAGGCTGCATCTGCACTGCAGAAATAATCCAGTTTGACACCACTTTGACTGCCATGGGGCTCAGTGTTATGGAATTCTGGAAACTGTAGTTATTGTGGGCCAGAGCTCTCAGATAGAGAAATCTAAATGTCACACAAAACTTCCAGTTCCCAGAATTCCATAGCACTGAGCCATGGCAGTTAAAGTAGTGTCAAACTGGATTATTTCTGCAGTGCAGATGCAGCCTAAGTAAGGAATCTTGATAACAAAAGGATATTTCATACATGAGGAATGCCTTTCCCCCAGGTACATTTATGGAATCTGCAGACAGTGCAAAGTGCCATCTTGGAGGCAGGGAAGGGGAGGGGCTGCCTCACGGCAGCCACCTCAACCCCTCTCCAAGGACGTCATTAGGGTGCATGCCATTATGCACGGCACGCATTCTGAATACACCTTCCCAGCGCAGTGTCTTAATGCACTGCACCAGAAGAGATGCATAAGAGATGCATGGCGGCTTTTAGCACTCCTTTCAAGGCCAGCACTCCTTTTAGCACTCCTTTCAAGGCCAGCAGAAGAGAGAATTGGGGCCGAGGTATGGACCAGCCTCGGCCCCAATTCTCCGCTTCCCAGGGTGGCCCATGGCCACCCATCTGCATCCCCCCTTAGTGATTACAAGTTAAAAACAGAGTCTGACATGCTCAACCAAATCAAGAAAATAATCAAAAGACCTTAGGTAGCTAATATGTTTCCTAATGCTACTTACAGAACAGATGGGATTTGTAGATGGGTTAGAGGATTAAAACTGCTGCAATTGTGATTGGTTTGGGAGTGACATCACCAAAATAGGACTAATTTCTTTTTTAAAAGTTGGAAGAACACTGAGGAATTCAGGGAAACCTTAGGGCTCTATGTGACCTGCAGGTTACACTTTCCCCACCCAGCCAGAGACTTAAGAAATACACTTAGTGCTTTTGTACCAATCACTTCACTCTGACTTACTTCAGATGCCTATTATGACAATGTATCAAAGGAGGAAGGACTAGATAGAGATGTAAGAAGCAGACATTACAGGAAGTGCTACTGCAATAGTTTTGAAAGATTTCCTCTGATTTTATTTGACATATTTTCTTCTTTCCCCTGTTTCTTCTTGCTGCCATCTCTCTTGTTTTGCAGAGAGGAAAGCTGTGCCAAAACCCTGGCTCACCTTTAGTTGTATATACATTACCTAATGCAGTTTGGGCTTAACTTCAGGTGGTGCCTCTAGGCATGACAACAATACAAATAATAACCTGGGGCCATGCAAACTCCCTATGTGCAATAAACTGTTTTTTTTGCTTGCACTGTGCTTTGAAGAGGGGATAAATGTTAGCTACACAAGAGTGCAGCTATTTTTACAGAATTTTGTCAGCATGAATGGCATTTTACCTAATGAGCATCTATAATTGCTAATAGAAATTACATGCATAAGTTCCTGCACATTTACAGGACATCTACCCTTTCAAATTATTTTAATACAGCTTTTGTTGGAGGAGATATCTAATATGTTGAAGGAAACTGGAGGGCTAGTTTTGATTTTCTCATGTAAAAATTATTGATGAATGTCTAGAGAAAACATGCTTAAATGGCCTATTAAAGCATTTATTTGAATTAAAGGATAAAACCAGTCATTCAACAAAATGATGTAACCCACACTTCACAGGCAATTGCACAAATTATCCAAAAGTAATCATGACACAGACCCAGTTTGCGTTTCCAATATGACACATGCAGACAGAACCTGCCACTTGCAGAGCTGTATCTCAATTGTTTGGGGAGGGGGGGAGCAACTTTAGCAAATGCATTCAATTAAAGCCTATTTTAAATCAATCTCAACCTTGCCTGACCATGGCTGCTTTGATCCAAATTAAGTCTGCTTGCAAAATAATTAAGGGATAAAAAACCTTAAGATTGGAGTAAAATAAATTCTGAAACATGAGTGGGAAATGATTCCTCTAGGCCTTCAACATATATAACTCTACAAAAAATCACCAGAAATACAGCAGGTTCCAAGTCCAATTGAGCTCCTTAAAGTCTTCTTAATCCAGGTCATTTTATTTCTTTGACCACAATATGAAACAACTGATAATAAATAATCAGAGCTTGGAAACTTACTTTGAAAAATAATTGCATCTTATTACCTATTGCAGTGTTTGGACGGTATTCCTATGCCATTACTCATTAAAATGTCAAAAAAAAAAGTAGCTTATTCCATTATTTGAGTGGCTGGTTACTTTTCTGTTATTTTAGAAAGAAAATCTTAGAGGTGATTAATGAGTGGTATAAACCTTGAAAAATACTTGTCAAAATGCCTCTAAAATTGTCCATCTAAGGGGGGATGCAGACAGCGAAAAGTGCCATCTTCAATCCCAGGAAGGGAAGGGGCAGCCAGATGCCAGGTGCCCCAACCCCTTCCTGAGGACATCATTGGAGCGCCCACTGTTGCACACAGCAGGCGCTCTGATGACATCCTTCCAGCTCAGCGTCCAGACATGCTGAGCCGGAAGGAGCATGGAAGAGGCACCTGGCGCCTATTCCAGAGCCCCTTTTGGCTCCTCTGAAAGGAGCACTATTTTAGTCACCCTTAAAGCACCCCTTTTTACATGTCTGCATAGCCCCTAAGGAAGCTCATGCTGCCAATTTCTTTCTTTCATGTAGTCTCAAAGGTGCTACAAGATCTCTCTATATAGTTACAGCTATTTTCCCTGTAATACATTATTTTCCTTCTCTGTATATCAACATTAGTTTCAGTGTTTCTAAACCATCTCACAGTCCATTTCCTTTTTTTTTTTGCAAATCAAGTTTTAATACATTTATTCAGATTTGTCACATGACTTTCAAGATACACTTGGCCTTATATTTCTGGCAAGCAAAATGACCAACTTGAATTATTCTGAGCAAATGAAGCTAGTGGGCAACATCTAGAACTACATCTATTGGTCTTTCACTCCCCAGCATGCGTATGAGCCATATGATTACATTTCTAAAAGAAAAAGAGAGGGAGGGGTAACCCCTTTCTCTAACCACCTGGCAAGTTTAGGGGAGGAATGCACAGGGATTGAGACAGTGAGAAGTGGCACAGTTGAAAGGAACTAATTGTATTACACTTGCTCATCATATTACCTATGAAATATGACTTCATTACATCTTTGTTAACTGAGAACTAACTAGTCACCAATAACTGCCTCACTTGTAGCTTGTTATTTTCAAGTTCTGAATTTAGTAGTTTCATAATTTTGAAATTTGTCCCACAGGGTCCTCATAGGTGCTTCATAAGTAGATGTTTCCCACCTTGAGCTTATGTTAATAAAGATCTTAGAAGTGCTAGAACATAACAATAGTTAATGTGAGTTTCTAAATTCTATTAAAACCTAGTATCTACTAAACTGAAGAGCAACAGATGATTAGTGCATGTACTTGATACTGTGTTATTAAGATAACCTCAGTATATATTCAAAGCATGAATAAAGAGGATCATTGAATAATTTGGGCTAGTTGGGCTGTAACATGCATGCATCTAATAGACATGCCTCCTGCAATTCATGCATTTGGAGTGTGATAGAAAAAGAATATTTGCATATATGAATATATATGCACCTGTTCTTAGACCAATCAGGAAATCTTATGGTGAACTTTGTAGCCACAAGTTTATGAAGGGAATTTTATTTAGCTCAAATCGAGATGGGGTCAGCTACAAGAACCCTGCAAGACCATCTCCCACATGTATACCAAGAGTCTGGTGGATTTAAGAATTGGGGCAGAGACAGAGTTCTCCAACTAAAGTGTTATTTATTAAAGGGGAAAATCACACAGCAATTGACATACATGCACACACTCATGCAAGGCTCAGGAAATCAAGGGTTGGCTTGGAAAAGGTTCAGAGCCAACACTACGGGTGATACTACAGATGAAGCCTTCTCTGGGATCCAATTGGGTGAATTGGTGTGAGACACAACCGTTCCGAGAGCGTGGGTTGTATGGAGGTGCCAGTATCTAGATCAGAGTTCAAAGTGATGCAGGGTCCCCCTGAACTCAGACTAGCAACACTGAGGGGAGAAATCTAGCTTTTTTTAAGGAAAATCTAGCCGCAGGGCAAAGGTGTGAGACTGCCTGGGTGAAGTAATCTCGTCTGGCAATATTCAAGGGGAAATGGGAGAGGATTAAGTTGTTAGCTAGCCCATCAGGTGAGACATCTAGGCCATTGTCACCCATCCTTCTGATTGTGGAGGTGATGATGGTCCATTTGCAACTCCCACACTATCTGCCTGACTATGGGGATTGGGGATTTTCTAGTTTTCCAAGTGACCTGGGAATGACCTCTTTGCCTTGCCATGGGGGTACTTGGGGTCCACAGCAGAGTGCGTCTGGGGCCATGTGGAATTCATACACAAACCAAAATTCAGAAAAATGTGTTAGCGTGGTGACGCAGTGCGTGGGATCCACGTAACATGAAGCACCAGGATCCAGACTGTCTTCAATGAAGCAAGCAACGTTGTCAGTTACAGGAAAATTCCTTTCCCCTCCAGACAGAGCAGAGAGAGACTCAGCAGATGTCTCACTAAGAGGCTTTTAATCTTCAGAAGTTCTATGTACAAAGGCTATGTACAATAATACACCAACGCACTCTCCAACACTCTCCACCTTCCACAATCAACCCACATCAATCCACACATGTGTCCAGAGGCTTGTCCCTTATATAGCCAGTGCTCCACATGGCTTTCTAGCCCTGCCTCTTCCTTTGGATACCTGTCAATCATCAGAATGACACAGCATGTTTGCAGCCCTTTTGCAGCACTTACTGTGCTTTACAGCACCAGGTGACTTCCTGTCATCGTGTCACCTTCTGTTTCATCAGCCTTGATGCTGCATGACTCAGCAGTGGCCAAATGCTTAATCATCATGGCTGCTGCCATTCACCACATTGTGCATTTTCACAGGAACATTATTCCAACAATATGCATGCATGTTGGTATGTCTGTAGAAGATCTTTTGACATAGGCTTAGCATATGCTTGTAAGTGATTCCTGGGTACAACAATGGAAAGGATAAGCCTGCCTCCCAAGACACTATAATCAGCTCTTAGAAATGCTACTTTTTGGACTACAACATCTAGAAATCCAAACTAATATACTGCTGGGAAATTCTGGAAACAATACTCCAAAAAGTGATGTTTTCACAGCCTGCCCATGACCCTCTTCACAATTCTTTGAATGTACAGGAAGGATTGTAGTGGAGCATTTGCTTTGGGTCCCATTTTTGGGAGAAAGGAAGATATGGATACAATAAATTAAAAAAGAAATGACAAGCCATTAGTCTATCTACCCCAGCACTCTGACTTATAGCAGAAATCTGTAAACTGTCTACTCTGATTTATAGAAGAAATCTGGAAGCTTGGTCAGATAAACATCCTCTCCAACCTTGCTATCTGAGATTTTAGGGAATGAGCCTAAGACACTGTTCTTACTCAGCCACTGAACTAGGGACACCCTCTCCCATGACTGTTTTGATTAGCTTTTCACATGTCTGTTTAAACTGGACTTAAGTTCCATAAGTAACTACCTCCCCCCAAGTTTCAACTGATATATTGATCTTAATGTCTTCTCTTTTTTTCTGGAAGTGCAACCAGATTTAGCACTGAAGCAGTTAATACTGTTTTTAAACACTGAAGCACTAAAACAGTTAATCCACTTCTTCTCCTCCCACAACACTCTCAGCTCTTCCTTAGAGATGTAGCTAGATTAGAATATGAATTAGTTCATATATACTCAAATATAAATTGACCTCAAATATAAGTCAAGGACACATTTTGGAGCCAAACTTATGGATTTTGATATGATCCATTTATAAGTCAAGGATAAAACTTAGGGGCATGAAACAAAGGATGTAAATAATAATAATAATAATAATAATTTATTTTTTATCTCACCCCTCTGCGTAATGCAACCGAGGTGGCTTACAACATTAAAATATACATTCATATCCCACTATTCCATCCCCCCTAAAATACTATTAAACAGTGACAATTTAAAACACAGTTAAAATAATAACACAAATAAACAAATAACAATAACTACAGCCAAATCAGGGATAAGCAGGATGGCTATCTTTTGTGGTAGGAATATTTATTCAGGAAAAGCCTGCCAGAAGAGATCCATCTTAACAGCCTTTTTAAAGCTGTTTAAGGTGGTAATATGACGGATCACATCCGTCAGGCCATTCCATAATCTGGGACCGGTTGCCAAAAAGGTCCTCTGAGCAGTTGCAGAAAGTCTAGTTTTTTATAGGCTGCGGCAAATTCTTCCCAGAGGACCTGACTGCATGGGATGGATTATATAGGAGGAGGCAGTCCTGAAGATAGGTTGGACCCAAGCCACTTAGGGCTTTAAAGGTGATAACCAACACCTTGTACTGGGCCCAGAAACTAATGGGCAGCCAGTGAAGTGATTTTAAAATCAGTGTTTCATGGTCTCTTCTTCTTGTTCCTGAGACCAACCTGGCTGCCGTATTCTGTATTAGTTGAAGTTTCCGGACCATGTACGAGGGTAGCCCTATGATGAAACAAAGAAAAAATTCTGGTATGTATAACTATTTGTGTTAGTGTGTGGATGATGAGTGTTGTAGTGATGTTCTTTAGCACCCAGCAGAATCTGCAGGACAAGCTGGCTGCTGTGATCCACAGCCACTTTGTAACTCTTACCATCAACTGGTTCTGCTTCCCTTCTCCAGGATCCTGTCTTCCTCAGTCAAGAAGACACATTGTAAAGTCCAAAAACATAGTTTGATTAATGCATATAAAAAAGTAAAAATAAAATAACTAAGTAAAATCCATTGTGATGAACTTGTCCAGTTCAGCCATACAAGATTACATCTTTAACAATCCAAAAGCATTAGGATCTAACTTGTGGCAGTTAAAACCACTGCTTCCAGCCACACAAGCGCTCACATCTTGAACAATAAACAATCTAGACAAAGGATTTTCTAGGCCCTTCCCACACTCCACCTTTTATGTGTTAACCTTATTTTAATTGGATAATGTCTGTATGATGTCTATTAACCCAGCCTCTTGCTGTCCATCATCCACCACGTGACTATCTTTCCCAAGCTAACAATGTTTACCTTTTTGGATATCTCTTGTTAACCATAACAAAGTCTGTGTCCCTTAGTTCTACCTCTGGGAAAGTACATGTTGATGTCTGTGTTAGCCACCTGGTGTTGATTCACTTTGTTTTTCTAGGTATTGTTTGTGCTTTGCCCAAAAACTGTTCTCAAGTGGAAAATTACAGACACACACACATCTTTACATTTCACCTTTGACTGTATATCCCATCCATATCCTAACAATTTGTACTCACCTAAAGCTTGAATGGATAAGGAGGGAGCAGTTATAAATGGTGGCTGCAGATGTGTTGGGGAGGTGACTAGGCAAAGATGTGGTTAAGAAAAGGCATAGCAAAGAAAATGACAACTGTATTAGCAGTGATTATAGCCTTTAATTTTAATGTGATAATTTTGCCTGATTTTAAGCCAGAAAAGCTGAGAAACATATACCAATGTCTAAACCTGATTCCTCTCAACACTCCTTTGGACTAAGAGCTGCCACTGCCATTTTCCTACCCAAGAAGTCAAAAAGGTTAGAAATTGGGATTCAGCAGAGAAAATAGTGGGGTTCAATGGCTTTTTAGGTGCTCCCAGGATGGATTAAGCTCTTGCCTTTTGGTACTTTGCTCAGACAAGAGGATGATTCATTTTTGATAAGCATTAAAGTCCAATACTTACATTGACCAATGTATAAGTTAGCCCAGGTTTGGGAGGGGGTCAATTTTTTTTTTTATTAAAAATGCTAGTATATACAGTAGCTTCCTGAGTAATTTTCCTATCTTAGCATGGTGGTCTTATAATAATGAAGACTTCAATTTTATTCTCTAAGTCATTGGTGCCTTTCCTACCTAGGGGCTTTGCAGATGGTGCTTTGCACCATCTTCAAGCCAAGGAAGGGGAGGGGCAGCCAGACGCTGGGAGCCCAATCCCCTTCCTGAGGACATCATCAGAGCACCCACTCTTCCACATGATGGGCCCCTTTTGTGGCTTGTGGAAGGAGCGCTGTTTTAGCGCTCCTTTCCCAGGCGGCAAAAGGGAGGATCGGGGCTGAGACGTGGGGCAGCCTCGGCCCCAATCTGCCACTTCCCAGGGTGGCCCACGGCCATCTATCTGCATCCCCCCTTAGTTAGGTTCTCTAACAACTGCACACATTAAAGCTCATATTTTTAGTCTCACCTCTCCAGTAAATAAATGTCATTAAGCAATACCTGTATTTTAAAAATGACTCAACTTGTGTTGCAATTCAACAACAGTTTTGCTGGTCTTATACCCAGCTTAACTCTAATAAAACAACTTCAGTAGTCTATATGAACATTTGTAATATGCATGTCTGAAAAACTGTTATCCTAGTTTTCTGCTTATTAATTCTCACATTCCTATTTCCAGCTGTTACTCACCCATGGACTCAGCTACCATAAATAGTTTAGTTCATTAGACACTTCTCTTTTGGTATCCTCTTCACATGACTTTCAAAAGCCCTCTATGCATTTCACAGAGTGTATGAGGATTTGGATTTTAATTTTAATATATATATATTTTTGATCAAGGCAAGAAAAGTCAGTCAAAGGCAATTATTTTACTGACCCTGCCATGAATGTTTATGACCATAAAACCATAGAGTAGGAAAATACCACAAGGGCCATCCAGTCCAACCACCCTGCTATGCAGGAATACACAATCAAAGTACTCCTGACATATGGTCATCCAGCCTCTGTCTAACAATTTCCAGTGAAGGAGAATCCACCACTCTCCCAGGCAGTGCATTCCACTGTTGAACAGCTCTTACAGTCAGGAAGAGCTTCATAAGGTTTAGGTAGAATCTCTTTTTCTGTAGTTTTCTGTAGATATCTTAAATATTATACACTTTCTATTATTTAAACATGGTGAACATGTCACCTCTTAACTTCCTTTTTTTCCAGGCTAAATATACCCAGCCCCCTTAGTTAGTCCTCATAGGGCATGGTTTCCAGACGTTTTACCACTTTGGTCAATCTTTTCTGCCTAAGTCTAGTACCTTACATTTCTCCCTGCTGAAATTCATTTTATTAGTTTGGGCCCAGCTTTCAAACTTGTTAAGGTCATTTTGAGTTCTCACACTGGTGTTTTAGCTACCCCTCCTAGTTTGGTGGCATCTGCAAATTTGATAAGCATGCCCTTTATTCCATCATTCAAGTCATTTATAAAGATTCTGAATGGGACTGGGCCCAGGATAGAACCCTGTGCCAACCCATTGGTCACTTCTTTCCAGGATTAAAAGGAGCCTTTGGGGAGCATGCTTTTGGTTTGGTCAGTCTACCAGTTACAAATCCACCTCAGTGGCATTGTCTAGTCCACATTTTACTAACTTATTTGCAAAAATATAATGGGGAACCTTGCCAAAGACCTTCATGAAGTCAAGATATGCTACATCAACAGTATTCTCTTCCTCTACCAAACCTGTAACTCTATAAAAAAAAAAAAAAAAGAGAGAGAGAGAGAAAGAGAGAGATAAGTTTAGTCTCACATGGGTTGTTTGTGACAAATCCATGCTGACTTTTAGTGATCATGACATCCCTTTCTAAGTGCTTACAGACTGTCTGTTTAATTATCTGCTGTAGAATCATTCCTATTAATTTAAAGCTGGCTGGGTGGTATTTATTTGGGTCCCCCTTTTTCCCTTTTTGCAGTTGAAGACAACATTGCCTCCTCCATTGTGATGGGATTTCTTGAGATATTCTCATAGATTATTGCCTATGGTTCTGAGATTACTTCTGTTAGTTCTTTTAATATCCTTAGCTATAATTCATCTCGCCCTGGACATTCTATGTTGGATTTTCCCTACTGTATCTGCTCCATTTCCCCCACTCCTCTGCACTGTTTTCCTTCAAGGAGAAGACCAAGGTAAATAAGGTATTGAGCATTTTTGCCTTTTATCTGTCCCCTGTTAGCACTTTGATATCTTCTCCACAGAGTGGCCCTACCATTTGCTGGTTCTTCCTTTTGGACATAACAAAAAGCAACTTTTATTGTTTTTAATCTCTGTAGCAAGGCTAAACTCATTCTGCACTTTAGCTTTTTTGACTTTCTCCCTACATGTGCTCACTATTCATTCCAGTTCCCTTTTTCCATTTCTTGCACATGTCACTTTTAATGTTATCTCAGTTGAATTTTCTTTAGACTTCAACCCTAGTTTCTTTAGACATTTCCCATTTTTCCTCCTCACTGGAACTGTGTGAAATTGTGCCTTCAATATCTGACTTTAAAGATACTCCCATCCATCATGAACTCTCTTCATACAGTAATTCTCTATATCCATGTATTATGCAGCCATAGATTCAAACACTCACAGCTTGAAAACATTTCCCTAAAATAAAAATAATTCCAAAAAGTAAACCTTGATTCTGCCACTGAAGGGATACCATTTTACTATTCTATTGTATATAATGAACATCCACAGATTTTTGTATCCATGGGGGGGGGGGGGGGGGGGGGGAGGATCCTGAAACCAAATTCTAGTGGAAACCAAGAGCCTGTTGTATTCCTGTTCATCTTTATTATGGTCATAGACCAGTACAAGAAGAAACGGGATACAGAATAAAAGAAGATAGTGGAAAAACAAGATATAAACAGGGTAAAAACAAGGTAAAAATACAGCCTAAAAACAGTTTTTAAAATATCCTTATAAAAACCAGTGTGATTTGGCCAGAGTCACAGGGACATAGGGCCTCTACAGACGGGTGGCCATGGGCTGCCCCGAGAAGCCGTGTATTGGGACCAAGGCTGCCCCACACTTCAGCCCTGATCCACACTTATGGCACCTCTGAAAAGGAGCATTAAAATAGCAGCATGAGCTTCCTTAGGGGCTATGCAGACAGGTAAAAAGGGGTGCTTTAACGGTGATTAAAATAGTGCTTCTATCAGAGGAGCCAAAAGGGGCTCCAGAAGAGGTGCCAGGCACCTCTTTCGTACTTCTTCCGGCTCTGCGTGTCCAGACGCTGAACTGGAAGGACATCATCGGAGCGCCTGCCGTGTGGAACAGCGGGCGCTACGATGACATCCAAAGGAAGGAGTTGGGGCTCCTGGTGTCCGGTTGCCCCTCCCCTTCCTGGGATTGAAGACGGCGCTTTTTGCAGTCTGCATCCCCCCATAGTCTGTCTGAGAAGAAGATCTTCTTATATTTGCCTTCAAGAACAGCTGAAGGGAGGGCATGGCATTGTGCTGAAGTAAAGGCTCTCCAATGTTTAGGCACTTGAAGTTTTGCTAAGTATGCCATAGGCAAGGCCAAGTATCTACTGAAGTCACTAATAAGGAAAGTTGGGGTGCTAACTAGGTCTAGCTGGCACTCTATATCTATCACCTATTGGATGGTTGCTTTGGCCTTTTCATATCCCATGCTGAGCAGAAGAGCTGGAGAAAAGCCCAGTAAAGAATTTTTTGGGCCTCTGCAGACGGGCGGCCATAGCCAGCCCCAAGAAGCTCCTCGGCCCCGATCCACCTTTTTTCCGGTTCTGGAAGGAGCACTAAAATAGTGCTCCTTCCACAAGACACAGAAAGAGTACCGCAAGAGGTGTTGCATGCCTCTTCGGCATCTCTTATGGCTCACCGTGTCTGGGCACTGAGCTGGAAGGATGTAATCGGAGCACACGTCATGTGTAACGATGGGCACTCTGATTACATCCTCAGGAAGGGGTTGGGCCACACAGCATAAGGCTGCCCTCCCCTTCCTTGCTTACAAGACAGTGCCATCTGCAAAGGGGTATGTCATCACCATCTGTTTACAGATAGACTGAAATTCATCAGTCAGGATAAGTGGAGCAAGACCGGTGAGGTAGCTGAATATAGTCACCCACACTCTGGCCTCCATTTTCCTAAAGCCTGATTCCAGTCTCAGAATTGCATTAGAGACACACTTTGGAGCTTAGAATGCTGATCTTAGAAATTTGGACTGCACAAGTTCTAATGGTGTAGAGCAGGGGTAGGCAACCTAAGGCCCGGGGGCCGGATGCAGCCCAGTGAGGCCTTTGGACCGGCCCCAGGCCGGTCCTGCCGCCGCCGCCACCGCCACCCACCATGATGATATTGATTATTGTTGTTATTACTTGTTCTTGGGGTTTTCTTGGCAAAATCTCCACAGGGTTTTTGCCATGGCTTTTCCGGGGCTTAGAGTGTGTGCATGCATATTTTTTAATTTTTTAAAAAAATATATTTATTTATTTATTTATTTATTTGTGGTGCTTCAGCCCCCCAACTGTCTGAGGGACAGCAACCTGGCCCATGGCTTAAAAAGGTTGCCTACCCCTGGTGTAGAGTTCCAGTTGGGATTCATCAAACAGTTGTGCAACTGATTTGGCTTCAAAGAATTTGAGTGCTGCCGAAATATAATGTTTTTTGTCATAACATTATATGAAACAGGTCATGCCAGACAAATCTGATCTCTTTTTTTGATAAAATT
>JAIPUX010001232.1:118077300-118088864 GCA_020142125.1 Phrynosoma platyrhinos
CTCTACATTTCACCTTTGACTGTATATCCCATCCATATCCTAACAAGTGTAACTATCCATATTCTGTCCTGATAAAATTACTCTGCATCAGATAGGAAATTATTCCCAGCAAAAGAGTATCAGGACAGCAACTTTTATAGTTATAGCTTTTATAGTTACATCTGTTTCATCACAAGAAGCAAGGTTGTTTGACAACTCTGAGACTTTATATATATATATATAGAGAGAGAGAGAGAGAGAGAGCAGAAAACTTTGACAGTCAGCTTTTAGACAAGTGCACATACGTTAACATCTAACACTTTTAGAAGTGTTTCAGAGAGATAATGCTAAATATCGCCTTGATTTTTCTGAAATCCTTAAATTCACAGTGAAAAGAAAACAAATCAGGAAGGTATAAATTCTAATTTTTGTAAGCATGTTCAAGCTGAGAAAATGAGACCATTGTCAAATTACAAATTGAAATGGCAGCTATATGCTATCAACAGCAAACATTTGCCCAGATCAGATCCTTGAGGCTTTATTGAATGGGTACTTCAAAATGCCAAAAGAAAAGATTCTTTGCCACCCTAAGCAGCTTGTTCCTTTGAAGAACTGTTCTTACAGTTAGGACCATTTCCCTTCCCAAATGTATAACTTAAATCTGCCATTGTGAAATTGAAACTCATTGCTTTGTGGCTTGAGGCAGTATTCAAGAATATTGGTCAACAACTGTTCTCCTTCATCTTTCTGACAGACTGCTAAATATCTGAAGACTATTGATATGGTTGTATGCTCTGGGAAGTTATACTACTGATTACAAAGAGTGTTTCATAAAACAAAGCTGATTGGCTTCACATTATACAGTAGAATTCAACTAGTAAATTATGCACCATTTATATCAACTAACATCTTCAATACCATTCAAAGCAATATCATTAAATTAGTTCTAATGAGTTATTTAATGTTAATCGACAAGCTTTACAACAAATAAGAATTATTCTTTTCAAACAACAATAACAACAAAATTAATGACCCAGCATAAATTGTGTTAAACAGGTAATAACTGAGAGTTAAAGCATTAAATAGTTCTTAAAAGGTTTGACCCTACCATTAGTACTGTATGAAATGTGGAACAATATATGCCCAACAGAAAAAGGGTTCTCAAAATGCTGAATGAGGAAAAAGTGGGTGACCATGAGTTTTATGTGAGATAGATGATAGTGGTATAGATTAATTGTTTTAATGTGATATAGCACTTAGTCTGTAACTATACTTCCAATTCTAGGGAAGCTAGAAGCTAGACTTCCAATTCTAGGGAAGCTTCCAATTCTAGGGAAGCTTCTGGGAAGCTAGCAACCCAGACCAACCATACAGGGAGTTTAAAGAGAAAGTTGAGATGGACTCCAGGAAGACTATATATCATGACATACAGATCTGAGCAACTGGGAGAACTGCCATGGTAATTTGCAAAACCCATGCCACATTATTTTCTTGCCTGAGAATGTGCAGTTACATCTGCAGCAAGTTCAGGTTGATATCTCTACTAGATAGGAAAGCACAAGAGTTTCAGGAACTTCTATCCATGTTAGTTGATATCCCTTTATTAAGGAAAATGTGGAGTTTCTGGTCAGAACAGAGGTACTTCTGAAAGAACAACAGAAACATGACTTTTCTAAGGCAGAGGAAGGAAATCAGTCAGTGAGGCAGACACATAGATAAATGTGCCACTATAGGAGTAAGACACTCAGGAAACATACTGTGGAGAGGTGTATTTCCCATAAAGAATGATTCTCGACTATTCAAAATGGGAGAGCTGTCCCAGGTTTCTCAGGAAAGAAAAGAAGATCGAAGATTACTGTGAATATGAAAAATACTGTGCATAGAAGGATCTGAAGGAATTACTAGTACTTCTAGTATAGATGTTGACTCTCTTCAGATCAGAATGGAGCCAACAGTTCACCATTATGATGTGACATCATAAGCAGTATTTTATCTCCTTGGTTAGAATAATAGAATCATAGAGTTGGAAGAGACCATAAGGGCCATCCAGTCCAACCCGCTGTTATGCAGGAACTCACAATCAAAGCACCCCTGACAGATGGTCATCCAGCTTCTGTTTAAAGACCCCCAAAGAAGGAGACACCATCACTGTCTGAAGCAGTGTGCTCCACCATTGAACAGCTCTTACTGTCAGGAAGTGCCTCTTAATGTTGAGGTGCAATCTCTTTTCCTGTAGCTTGAATCCATTGTTTCATGTCCTCCATTCTCAATATGACACCTCTTCAAATGCTTAAAATGGCTATCTTAACCTTCTCTTCTCCAAGCTAAACATACCCAGCTCCCTAAGTCGCTTCTCATAGGTGCACATGGTGCAGATATCCAACTTGCAGCGGAAAGCTTCTAAAGATACATCAAGCCTACCAACCATTATCCTTTCCAGCTGAACCATATAGAAGCAAACAATATGGCTAGACACACCTCAGGGCTCAGGTGAATTTTGTTATTCTTGTCTGTTGAAACCAGTCACAAAGAATACTGAAATGCAGTGATTGGTTGTGCAGATATTGTTTTCAGTGGCAGGAATGGGGTTGTCTCTGTTCTTTTGATAAAGGAGTTGTGGCAGCAGACAGGCTCCACTTTGCAAGATCTGGGAAAACTTTGGTGGGGTGATGTGCACTAATATGCAAGAAAAAGCAGTCAGAAAGCAGTCAAAGTGTGCAGCCTGTGACTTGCAATGTGTCTACCTCTGTGCAGAGAGTATGAGTAATATCTAGGAAGAATTTAAAATATTAATGCAGGAAGAAATAATGATTTAATAGGCATTATTGAAACCTTGTGGCATGAGTCTCATGACAGAATGTTAGAAATAAAGGATGTGACTTATTCAAAAGGAGTAGACTAAATAGGAAGGGGAGAGGAATAGCATTATATGTATAAAGTATGCATATACATATTAGGGGGGAAATGAATCTGAGCATGAAGTGTCAGTTCAAGGCAGTGGATAAAAATAAAAGTGGAAGAAAATAATAACATTATCAGTATGCAATGTATTACAAACTGGCAAGCCAGGCAGAAAACATGGGCAATTCCTTGCTAGGTCAGTTGGCCAAAAATTCCAAGAGAAAGTACAATAATAAAGGGAGGCTTCAACTATTTTAACATCTGTTGCAACATGGCTAAAAATAAAAAGTGTGCACATTCTTGTCTTTGTTGACAATTTAATCTTTAAAGAGGTGGATAAAGAGACAAGTGAATAGAATGTGTAGGCTTGTGATTGCCCAGCCCTGCCAGAGATGACAGAAATGGGATTCAAGATTATTGTGACACAATAGGATCTAGATCAAAACTATACCAAAATAAAGATAGAGATAAAGGTACAGTTCTGCATGTATGCAGAAAAAAGCCATATCTATAGATACAGGATAGGTGACACCTGGCCTGTGAGCAGTAAACGTGAAAAAAATGTAGGAATTTTACCAAGCTTCTAAGCTAAATTTGAATTACAGTTGTGATGTGCTGCCTAAAAAGGGTAATGCAATTATATTATGCTTAAACAAAATTATAGTGTTGTTAGTGTTGGGTTTTGTACTCAAAGTGGAAATGTACAGATGTGGGAAAGTTCTAGCTGTGAAAGTTTTAGCCTGCAGGTGGATTACATGAAAACAACATAGCCAAGGTCAGTGTGTGTGTGGGAACACAGAATGCAAGAAGAAAACAAATTAAGTCATCTAGTTTCATGAGAACCACCAGTCACATGACACATGACACAGGAAGAAGGCTGGGTTTAGAAGCTGTTTAGCAAATGTCTATAAAGGTATCAACCTGGGGTGGAGTTATGGCTATTGCCTTGAGTGGAGTGCTGGGCTTGGCATGGAGTTTCTTTTGTTTTCTGACTGTTAATGGTTGTTCTACAATGTAATTAGTCATCATGTTAATTCTGCAACTGAAGAATAAAGAACCTTCTTTTGAAAAGAATCTGATCTCTGGTCCGGTTTCATGAATGCTGCAAGCTGCAGGTACCTACAGATCCAGAGATGTATGGAGCTGATGAATGGCAGTCCTGCACACACTCTGCACACTCTCACCATAAATCAACAAGGGTTATGGCTCAAGATGACTCTGTGCTGTGCTGCTGGGAGATGCAAGAGGCTGCTGGAATTCATCAGCTATAAGTAAAGTGGTATTTTTTCTAAAGCTGTCTATGCAGAAAGGACAGTGAGCTGTGTGTTAACACACTATAGACAGTGCAAGCTGGGAAGGCTGCCGAGATGTTTAAGTTTTAATTAGCCATGCAGCCTGTGAAGTTTCCCAAACTGGATGAAATGAAATATAATTCTTGGAGCACATATATTCAATCATTGTTAATCAGAGAGGGTCTTTGGGCCATGGTTGAAGCGGGGGTGCCTGCTGGAGCTGCAGTAGCAGATGTGGAAGATGACCAAAAAGCAAAAGCTACCCTCCTCTTCATAATCTCTGCAAATCAGTTAAATTATGTCAGCGATAAGATATCAGCCAAAGAAGTCTTGGATACTCTGAAAGATATTCATCAATCCAGCACAGCCTTGTCAAAGATGATTTGATGCAGGCAACTTTATGTGTGCAAAATGCAGCATGGACAGTCTCCCGAGAAGCATCTGGAGATCATCCAAGATTTGTTTAATCAAGTCCAGATGAGAGGTATTGACTTTCCTAGGGAACAAAAGGCTTATATTTTTCTGGGAAGTTTTTCAAGGGATAATGGCCTTCAGAGAGTCCCTGAAGCACAACTTACAATAGAGCTGATCACTTCCAGAGGTTTGGAGGAAAGCCAGCATCGCTGGTTTGAGGCAGGATTTCAGAGGCAGCTGCAAGCAGCACCAAGGTCCACACATGTACCAGAGGGTTCCAGAGAGCTGCACAAGAAAGAAATGTTTTTATTGTGACAAAGCTGGACATCTGAAGCAAGATTGCAGGAAATTTGCAACAGACAAGAAGATATAAGAAGAACAGCCCAAAGATTCTGGGAGCAGGAGGGGCACTGTGGATGTGACAAAGGGCAGTGACAGTGTGACTCACCAAGAAGTCAAGCCTAATCCAGACTGAATTCTTGATTCTGGATCCACAGGATATATGGCAAACACTCCTGAGCTTCTGAAAAGTAAGAAACCCTCCAATGTGGCTTCTGTCGCTTTGGCAGATGGAGCACCACAGGAGATCAAAGAAATGGGAACTGTTTTCATCCCTGGGTTTGCAAAAGACTTTTATAATGTATTGGGTGTACCTAAATTGCAAAACTGTTTAGTTAGTGTGTCTGCTTTGACTACTGAGGGGTATGCATTGAATTTTAAGGGGGAGGAGTGTGTGATTACCATGAATGATGAAGTTTGTGCAAAAGCTGTGAAAAGGGACAAAATGTATTACATGGTTTATAAGGCAGAATGTGCAGTAGTCAATAATGTTCACTTACATTCAGACTGTGCCCATTACTACCACAGAGTGCTGGGATATGCAAGTTTCAATAGTCTTGGAAAACTGAGGGAGGTGTGCCCAGAATTCAAAATATCTCCTTGTTCAAATCACTTGGAATGCTCAGTTTACAGCAGGATAAAGTTGAAGGCTTTTCCTGTGGACAAATGCAGCAAATGCCCAACAAAATGACCTTTGAAATGTCTGCACACAGATCTTGCAAGGCCTTTTAAAAAAACTCTGGGAAACAACAAGTATTTTATAGTAATTGAGAATCATTTTATCAGGTACTCTTATGTGATGCTCTTGGAGGAAAAAAGTGAAGCAGCAGAGTGTTTCAAATATTGAGTTAACATGATTGAAAGGGAGTTTGAGCACAAAGCGAGGTCTTTGATCACAGACCAGGGTGGAAAATTCTTGTCAAATTCATTGAAAATTTCATTAAGAAAGAAGGGAATTCATCACAATACAACCAACCCTGCAGTTCTGCAGGAGGATGGGCTGGAAGAGAGAAGGATAGGTGTCCTAAAGCAGATGAAAGTTTGCATCATGCTAGATGTGGAGGCATCCGAGCAACTGTGGGGGGAGGCAATTCTTACAGCAAATCATGTTGTAAATCATGTCTGGAATTCCACTGTCAAGAAAACCCCATTTCATATGCTTTATGGCAGACCACATAACCTGAAATACCTGAGAGTGTTTAGGCAGTATGCAAATGTGTATGTGCCTGCATGTTTCAGAGAGAAAGGTGAGCCCAAGTGGTGCAGGTTGATGTTTGTGGGATATTATGGGAATAGCTACAGGTTTCATCTTGGTCATGGGGAAATTGTGCTATCCAGAAGTGCCAACTTTGAAAAGCACTCAGGTTGGGAAAAGTTGCATTCCAACAAACAGATTTTTCTTAAGTTGGGGCAGTTGGACATGAGTACTAGAAATGAAGGGGTGGTAAAACAAGAATCAGCATCCTCAGACAGTGAGTCTAGTACTTCAGAACAGTCTACACAAACATGACCAACCAGAACTATAATGTCAGAGACAAAGAGATACAGAAGTCCAGATGAGTTCTGGCAGTGAGGATGAGAGAGGTAAGACAAAGACGTTCTTGCCTAGGAGGACTCAGAGAGTGAGAAAGTCTCCAGATCATTTTGTAGTGCAGGGTGCAAGAGCCTGTACAGTGGTGGCTGATGAGCCTGAGAGTTTTAAGGATTTGCAGAGTTTTCCTGAGGAGGAAATGGAGAAGTGGTTTTCTGCAATGGATCAAAAATATATGTCATTGGTAGACAAGGAAGTGTTTGAAGTTGTTGAGAGGCTTAAGAATCACAAGTTGGTAGGTTGTAAATGGGTTTTCAAGAGGAAAGAAATGCCGGATGGTACCCATAGATACAAGGCCAGGCTTGTGGCAAAAGGTTTTGCACAGCAGAAGTTTGAAAACTTTGACAAAACATTGTCTCCTACAGCTAAGCCAGAGATCCTGAGATTGGTTTTGGCTTTAGCAGCAAGGAAAGACTAGTTGGTGAGGCATTTTGATTTTGAAACTGCTTATTTGAATGTTTGTCTTGAGGAAGATGTGTTAATGGAACAACCTTTAGGTTTTGAATAGGACAGTGATAGAAACAGAATGCAAGGAGTTGGAATCACTATATTCATGAGGAGTTAGTGAAATTAGGCTACAAACACAGCATTACTGATGTGTGTGTTTACACAAAAGGTGTTGTTACATTGGTGGTTTACATTGATGACTTGTGTGTTGCAGCAAAGTCAGAACAGGAAATTCAAGTAGTGCAGAAAGAATTGGCAAAGAAATTTGTGATTAAGGATTTAGGTTCTCTCAGAGCCTACCTTGGGATGGAGGTAGATTGGATTGAGGATGGTAGATATTTGTTGAGTCAAGAGAAAAAGATAGAAAGGCTGATTGAGAAATGTGGATTACAGAATGCTAAGGTAGTAAAAAGCCCTATGACTTCTGGTTATGCCAATAGTGAAAGGAGTTTGACTATCCAGAATTATTTAGAAGCATTGTTGGAAGTTTGATGTTCATAGCTAACAACACAAGGCCAGATATTGCATTTGCAGTTGGCGTGCTTAGCAGAAAGATGAGCAATCCAAAAGTTGAGGATTGAATTGGACTGCACTGAAACATGTGTTGAGATACCTGAAAGGTAGCAAATACAGAAAACTGGTGATACAGGGTTCAACTTGAATGTTTTGTAGATAGTTCATTTGCTTCAGAGTTACATGGCAGAAAATCAGTGACTGGTTTGTTGATAAAGTTTGCAGAAAGTCCAATATTTTGGTGCAGCAGAAAGCAAAGCTGTATAGCATTGAGTACAACTGAGGCAGAATTTGGAGCATTGTTAGAGATGGTTAATGAGATACAGTGGATAAGAAAATTGCTTGAAGTTTTAGGTGAAAAATTTATAGGGCCTACTTTGGTTCATGAGGATTTGTAATCATGCATTGCAATGTCAGAATCTAAGAATTTGAAGTGCAGAACAAAGTACATAGGTGTGAGGTATCAGAATGTTAGGGAGATGATTCAGAACAACATTGTGCATCTACAGTATATAGATACACGAGACAATATCGCTGATGTTCTTACAAAAGGTTTACACAATGAAAGACATGAACAGCTGTCACATCTAATTGGAATGGCAGCTTAAGTACAAAATACTAGCTGTTGAACTAAAATCCAAAACTATAAATAACATGACACACATATCTATACATTTCGGAGGGGATTGTTGGATTTTGTAGTCAAAGTGGAAATGTACAGAAATATAGGTTATTGAAGACACTTGTAAATTGATAATCTTGTTATAATAAGTAACTGGGGAATTTATATTGTACTGTATGTTGTTTTTCAATCATATGCCAGTTGATAAATAATGGATTAGAAAACTGTACGACAGGATATATAGTCAATTAGAAAATCTTTATTGAAAATATTTAAGTTAATGAATAAGTTAGAGTGTACCAGTTTAATAATATGAAGCAGATAGATTAGGAAATATTGATAATATTGGTATTTTTGATAGTATTGAAAATAGACAGAGTTAGTAAAGGGATAACTCTATAAAGTATACATGATAATTGATTAATAAATTGTATTTAATACTGACATTATTTATGAAATTTGTAAGAATTAAAATATAATGAATGTATCAGTGGGTAACAAAATGAATTAACAGAAATGATAGAGATTGATGGTTGATGTGTTGAAAATAATTTGTGTAGAATATTTTGGTTATTACTAACTCTATCAGCTTATTTAAATATATCTATATTATATAATTGAAGGAAAAAGTAGAAAAAAATGTCAATGCAAAAAAAAAAAAAAAAGGATCTTCCCAAGTGCAATCTCAGTCAATGATGCAGAGACAGACATCAGTAGAAGATTCAATTAAGATCATAGATCCTAACATGTTACTTTTGGAGGAAATGAGACGGATCAGACAAGAGATGAAAGAAATGAGGACAGAAATGAAAGAAGACCTTAAGGAAGAATGTCAGGAACTAAGGGAAGAAATTAAGGACATTAAAATAGAACTACGAAAAGATCTAGATGGACTAAGTAAAAAATAATAAAAATAACATCGGACTTAAATAAAACACAAAAAGAGGTAGAGAAAATTAAAAACAAGACTCACTATCTGGAAAAGACAACTACTGAGTTAAGAAAAGAACAAAGCCAACACAATTTTAGAGATTGGCCAAATGAATTACATTATAGGGAGAAATGTGTAAAGATCAGAAGGGTCATGGAAAAGAAAAATGAAGATCTTACAGAAAGAATTGTTATACCCCTAGCACAATTTCTGGGATGTAAACCAGAGCAATTATTGGCAGATCTGGATAACATTTTCAGAATTAATTCTTAACAGGTAAAAGAATGGAAACTCCCAAGAGACATAATAATATACTTTATTAGATCATCCACTTGTGATCACATAATTCGCAGAAGTTATGAAAATAGACTATATATTGAGGGCACAGAGGTTAAGATTTTTAAAGATATACCTCCATAGCTTATGTTAGAGCATCAAAAATATAAATTCTTAACACTATTAATGTCAGAACTAAAACTAGAATTTAGATGGGAAAAAGTGGAAGGACTGTCATTTATTTACAAACAGAAAAGATACAAGGATGGCAACTTAGAAAAAGCCAAAGAAATGGAAAAAAGACTTCAAAAAGAAAGACAGGAAAAAAGAAGAGACAGACATGAAGAAAATATGGATAGGTATTATTGAAAAAGAGAGTGGAGAGCCAAAAGGAATAAGGAAGAAGAAAAAAAGAACAATAATACTAAAAAAGAAGGAGAAGAAGAAGAAAGTAGAAACCAAACATAAGGAATTGAAATACAAAAGAAGGCAGAAGACACAGACGAATCTGATACAGATTTGTTAATTGACCTTGAAGAAAAGTTAAAACAAGAAGAAGAAGAAGAAGAAATAATCTTCTTTCTTCTATTGAACAATAGACAATCTTTTTTTTCAAAATAAAGAAAAAAGAACTTTAATAAATACAAAATAAAACTATAAGGTGTGGAAGGGGTGGAACAATGATAACAATTAGAAGAATGATAACAAGTATAATAACATTTGGTGTGAAACAAAACAAGGAAATTGGAAATAAGATCATGACTTTCAACATAATATCTTGAAATGTCAAAGGGATAAATGATAAACAAAAAAGAAATTTAGTATTCCATTGAATAGCTAAACAAAATGGAGACATAACATGCATACAAGAAGTAAAAATTAAAAAGGATGAAGCAAAATATCTTAAGAATTCAAGACTAGGAAAATGTTTCCACTCATTATCAGAAAAGAAAAAGCAAGGAATTGTAATATATGTTAAGAAGAAATATAAAGCAAAAGAAGTGTTCAAAGACAAAAAAGGTTTTCTAAAAAGTATCAAGATAAAATCTAAAGATTTAACCTACTTGATAGTAGGAATATGTGCACCTAGAGAAAACAAGGAACAATTTTATGAAAAAGTACATAAAGAAATAAATAAAACAGAATACAAAGAAATAATACTATTAGGTGACTTTAATGGTGTTATACAGCCAGAAGTGGACAGATTCTTCACCCAAAAAAATACAAGGAAAAATCAGGGAAAACTCCCAAGAAGCTTTTTCAAATTACAAACAGAGGGTGAGTTTATAGATATTTGGAGATATAAACATGGATTAGCAAGAGATTATACCTTTTATTCTGAGACTCATAAATCATTCTCTCAAATTGACCTATTCTTGATAACTGAAACGATACTACCTAAAATTATATCAATCAGTATAGAACCTAAATATCTTTCAGATCATAATATGATCATATTGAAATTACAAGACAAGAACAAAGAATATTCATGGAAATTACAAGAAAGTTTGCTATGTGATGGACAAGTTATAATGAAAATTAAAAATGATTTAAGACACTACTTTAATGAAAATAAAGATGATGAAACTCCTCCAACTATATTATGGGAAGTGAGTAAAGCTGTAATAAGGGGTATGGTAATGAAGTTACAAGCAGAGAAAAAAAGAACAGAATCATGAAAGAAATCAGAATTACTAGAGTTAATAAGGATTAAAGAATCAAAATGGAAAGAAACTGGGGATAAGAGACTAAAAATAGAAATACAAATCTAACAACAACTAAAATTAATCAATATTAAAGAATTACAAATAAAACTCCAAAGTATTAAACAAAAAGAATTCAAATATGGAAACAAAGCAGGGAAATTATTAGCTCACAAATTGAAACAAGAAAGAGAGAAGAAATTAATAACAGAATTAGTGCAAAATTTATTACACATCAAGATAAGATTAAAAAAGAATTTGAGAAGTATTACAAACAATTATATATGAAAGATGCAAACAGAAGGGAAAGAAAACTTAATAAATGAATACACTGAATGACAGAAAATACCAGATTTGACTAAAATACAGAAAGAAAAATTAAATCAGAAGATCACGATAGAAGAAATTTCTAAAGCTATAAAACAACTTAAAAATAATGAAGCATCTGGACCGGATGGATTTCCAGCACTATATTATAAAAAAATGGAAGAAATTTTTATTATACCTCTACTAGAACTTTTTAATAACATACAGGAAACGGGAATACCAAATACAT
>JAIPUX010001232.1:118097417-118108546 GCA_020142125.1 Phrynosoma platyrhinos
GGGACACGCCCCCAGCACCTCCGGTGCTCCACAGATGAGAAGGGAGCCGGGCGCTTCAGGGCCCACCATGCCCCTCTCTCTGGGCGCTGAACTCAGACAGGACAAATATACAGGAAGGTCCATAGGAAAGCACCTCATAGGCAAACCCTTCCCACACAACCAGTGCCATTACAGACAGTTTGAGATGGCATGTTAGAGTGGACACATGGGAAAGGAAGGTGCCCATCCTGGTGGATGTGGAGCTGCCATGAAGTGGCCAGATAAAAGAAGTTAATACATGGAGCACTCAACAGAAGGTTCTCTCTCTCTCCCTTCCCTTCTCCCCATGTGTGTGTGGTCTCTGTGTGTTTAATAGCTGGGGAAGGTATCCTGGATTTATATCTGCATGTCTCTACTGTACCCATATGTATGTCATTCAATCATGTATTTACTGATGCATTTGGAAATCTCATGGATTGGTCTAACTTATGAAAGGGTAGGAAATCATGATGGTAGTAGCCGGGTCCACATGACCCTGCATGACCCTGCATGCAATGACGTACTTCTTACCCTATCTCTATGGTAACTGACAACCAGGAACCCTCTGCATTGCTGCCTATCATTCTCAAGCTCCACAACCAGAGCACCAGATCCACCACAGCAACTGTTTTAGCTGAGTGCAGATGGTAATGGAGGAAAGGTCACAGCTGTGCTATGTCAACTCAACATGCTACAATGCCACCTCATCCATGACATTTCTGATGAGGTCCAGGACAAGAGCCACATGCTAATGCACTTTCCTGAACAGAGCCCCACTCCCCACTCCAAAACTAACATAAAACTGCTCCAGAGCATCCACTCCATTTTCATCTTCTCTGTCAGGATGGCAAAAGTTCTATGGAGAATGCTCTACCTCTTAGGAAGTGCCCATTGTGTCCTGGATTATCTGGGACTGTCCAGGCATCCACATTCCACTTGAGAAACTGAGGATGGAAAGAATATTTAAAAATATTTGAAAAATAGTAAAACAACATGTTTTTAGGTGTTAAAAATCCTGATGAGAAGAATCCTGGACTGAACTTTGTAGTTCAGCACCTATTATGCACAAAATTTGCATGTGGTTCTTTGCATAGAAAACAGTGTTTTATGGATGGAGAAATATTAATTATAGGAATATTAATATTATTAATGAAGAAATACTGATTCCTGTGCAAAAAAAAAATGCTGTTTTCAGTGCAGAAAATCCTGTCATGTGGGATTTCTTCTACATACACATGGTTGATTCACACAGAAAACAACATTTGCTATTCAGGAATGAATATGTCTAAGTTGAAATATTATTTTCCATACAGAAAATGCTGTTTTCAGTGTAAAACATTATGTGCTATTTTTGCACAAAATAAGCCCTGGGTTGCAATTAGCCTTCAAAATTGATATGGTTTTCAAAGATTTTCTTTTCCTTAAACTCTGTGAGTCATATGCTATTTGCATACCCTTCCCATTTTTCCTTCTCTGTATGTGCTCATAGCAGCCCTGCACTTTTGGAAGGAGGAGAAGAAGTGGTCCTGGCTGCCAACACCTTTCTTATCTCAGCCCTATCACCTGATCTCTCTTCTCCACTTACCTCCATGTCTCTTCTTCCAACCTCCCAATGCTGACTTCTCTTCCCCTGACCACCAGATCTCTGTTCCCCCTACCCCTCCATCACTAGATCTCTCTTTTGCCTGTCCCGTACTGACTGACCTCTCTTTTTCTTGCCGCTTCATACCTAATTTCTCTTCCCCCTCCCCACCATCTGATCTCTCATACCCCACCCCACTATCTGATCTTTCTTTCCACCATCTGCTGCTTGATCTCTCTTCCACCTGTCCCTCTGCCACCTGATCTCTCCCCACCACATCCCCTTACAACATCTGCATGTGCTAAGTAGGGCAATAATGAGGAGGAAGTGGAAGCAGAGCAGTGCAGATACTGGAGCACCATACAGTGCAGCACCATGTTGGTAATGAAGTGGAGGTGCATTAAAGATTGTTTCAATGCCAGTTTGTTTCTGTGTGCTTCAAAAACATGATTGATGTGGTGTAGACGCCTTGTGTGATAATCTCCTTAGTGTTTTGTGCAACAAAGCACCAACAACTTGGAGATGGTTTTGAAAGATGATAATTTTAGCTGCAAAGAAAACACCAAAATGAAATATCCTAGAGGAAAGGAGAATTTTAAATCACCCAGCAATTCACCACCTCTGTGCTATTCTCTCCTCCATACACTTACTTGGGAGTTCTGTACTTTTGCAGTTTCAGCATTTCCCTTTCATTTGAGTTGGTATTCCCTAAGTGTAAGTAAATGCCTGCCTTTTCACACTACATAGTTATAGCACTGTTTTTCTACATGTAGCAACATCAGATAGAATCCTGGGATCTGCAGTTTAGGGAGGGGTATTTAGATTTTTCAGCTGGAAAGCTCTAATGCTGCAGCAAACCTCTGGAAGACAGAAACAAAGGAGTTCAAATGTTATCATAAAAGCAGGATAAACATGGATCCAACCACAACAATGAAATTGTAGAATGAATGATCTCAAAAGTTTGAAGAAAATTATACCTTTCACTGTGCATCTCTTTAAAAAGTTTCTGTGCTGCAAACAAAAATAAAAATCGAAAGTGCTTCATGACTTTTATCCCTTTGTGCACTGCAACTTTATAAAGCAACTGTACTGAAATAGGTTTAGAACTTTTGTTCCAAGAATGTAAGCTGCATAAACAAAAGACATGATTTATGAGAAAATTCCACAGCTTGAAAAATGTGGAGAATTTAAGGCAAAGAACTGACCAGACTTAAGCAGTTGGAATATTCTGCATGTTTTTGCCATACCTCATAGGAGAACATTAATCATTTGCTAAATAAATGAAGATGAAATCCTGATCAACCCTTGTAGCCAAAGTTCATGACTGCAGAAACATTGCAGCCTAAAGTTAAGAGTTAGGGACAATAAATTATTTTACCACACATTGCATCACTAAAACAATGCTATTCTAATAAACCTTATCTGCACAAATTCAATGCAAATTAAGGAAAAATAGATGTAATGGGAGGAGAAGGAATTTACCAAAGCACTGAGCTCCATATATATATATAGTATGGACAGAGAAATAGGAGTTGAAATGCTGGCTGAATATACAGGCATATCACAGTTAATAAAATATCTGACAATGAAGCTCCATTTAAAATATTTTCATGCTCATTCAGTCCCCCCTTCTCCTTAGCCTCAGTCTAGATTGATTATTTTTAGTAGCATCAACATTAGGTGTATGGGGAAGGAGGGCTAGAAAAGCACAGACTTTCAGTGTTTATCTGTAGCATCATATATTTGCCGTGAACAATACAATAAAGCTTACTCTAACCAAACCTATCTTAGCAGAGTGTACCTGCCTACCAGCAAAGTGGAAAGCAACTGCCTCCATAATCCCATCTGAGTATTCATCATCAGCAAAACCAAATGAAAATGGGAGATCTGACTCAGCTGCTACCCCTATCATTGGGTTGTTTGCCACAAAATTGTAAGAAACATGGAGGCTGGTGAAAGAAAGAATCTTCCCTGGATGCATTTTGGAAGAAGTTTTCAAGTGATATCTGGAAGGCTCTTGGAACAAAAGTTCTAAACCTATTTCAGTACAGTTGCTTAATAAATGTATTTTTATTTATTTATACAAGGTTCATCTGGCATGGCTTATTTTCTTTCATATGTGCATATTGTTAATTTTGGACAAAAATGTTGCTGAAATATGTTGAGCTGCTCTTCTTTTTTGTGGTATTGGAATCCATATATTCTTTCCATATTATTTCTGTCCCTGGTATGGAATTTTCTGTTAAAGAGGTAGTGGAAAGGAACATATTTACTTTGTTAATTGAGATATACCTGTATACTGTTGCCTGAAGAGCCATGTATTAAAACAGCTACAATGTTTCCATGTCCATATTCAGATCCAATTCAAAGTACTGGTATTGTCCTTAAACAATGTCATGGGTCAGGACTTGGATATCTAAATGACCATCTCTTTAATGTTTATACTGGATATGAAGCTAGTACATTTCCTAATAAAATTGCCATGAATATGGTGCATGTGGCAATTAGAAACTGATCCACTTCAGTGCCTAACCATAAAATAAGGTTACTATGTCTCCTCCACTTTTTTTGGCTGGAGACTTTTGTTATAGGAATCATTTTCAAGCAGTCCATTTATTATTATTCTCTTAGCATGAACTAAGGGCCTCGGCAGACGGCTTATTGAGCCGTCTCCGAGGCAAGGAAGAGGAGGGGCAGCCGCACGCGCGGCGCCCCTTCCTCTACCCGAGGTCGTCCTCGGAGCCGCCGGCCCTCTGCATGGCTGGTGCTCCGGGGACAACCTCCCGCCTCAGCGTCCACACGCGCTGCGGCGGAAAAGGCAGGGAAAGTGCGCCCTACGCATTTAGGGTGCACTTTCCCTGTCTTCTAAAAGGAGCGCCAATTTGGGGCTCCTTTTAGGGATGCTGCAGGAGCACCGCGGTGCGGAGGCTGCGGTCCTGTGGCGCTCTGTCCGGCGGCGTCTCCGACACTTCCGTCTGCTTCCCCCCTCAGATCTCTATCCCAGGCATGAAGTAGGATCCCTTTCCCAGAACCATCTAGGAGTTGAACAGGGCTGGAACAAGCCTGCAGTGCAATTGAAGAGCTAAGACAGTCTATATTGTTGAGAGCAAAGCCCTGCAATTGGTATTCCATCTCCCAGAAGGATGGGGGGGGGGACCAGCAAGAGGTGCAACACCAAGCAGAGACAGAGATAGGTCCCATTGACTTCAGTGGGATTTACTCCCAGGTAAATTTTTTGGATTGTAATTTAAAAGGTGCAGTTAATGGAAGGGGTGTAGTAAGGGAGATAGAGGTGTTGTTGTTATACAATATTAATTTCTGTTTTAAATACAAACATGAGTGATTCATGTGAACAAATGAAACAGCTTGCTGTGTGGCTCTTGTATTTTTCAAGCATTCCCCAATCACATTTCTAAGTTGTTGGGTTTTTTTATTGCTATCATAAAAATTAATGGAAGAATATAGGGAAATATTTCAAAAACACAGCTTGACTATGAGTTAGCAGTCTCCAAGTGGATATATTTCAAGAAACCACAGCACTGTTAGTTTACATATGTAAACTGGACTGTGGTATCTAAAGTGGATTGGGATTGCTACAGCATTCATCTTTTGTTCTTTCAAATTACTTTACAAAAACAACCAACAACGAATTCTTGACATTCTAGACTCTTACTGCATCCTTTAGCCAAATGACACTTAAATGTATCTGTCACAGAATGGCAGAAAGATCCTTAATGTTCCAGATCACATTTCCTGTATATAAGGTTTATCTGGTACAAAAGAACATTATTTGTTGCTCAGGGAAACCAGCATATTATCATTAGGAGTAGTTTGATTTGTGGACCACAGGGTTGAAAAAGTTAGGGCCTAAGCAGACTGCCAGAAATAGTGCACATCAAATTGAGGCACTGCCCTGGCTCAGTGCTAGGTAATCATGGGAACTGTAATTTATTGTGGCACCAGAGCTCTCTGGCAGTCTGCTTAGGCCTTTACCTTCTATGGCCTAAAAATCTAAAGTCCTCTAGTGTGTGGTGGCCATGCTGGCTGGGGATTCTGGGAGATGTAGTCCAAACTTTTCCATTTTTGGACCAGATTAAGAAAGATGGAAAGGCCAGCATGGTCTAGTGGTTTAAGCATTGTACTATAACTAGAGACTAGGGTTCAAATCTCCAATCAACCATGGAAACTCTTAGGGTGACTTTCAGTAAGTCACAATCTCTCAGCCCAAGAGGAAGGCAAGAACAACCCTATCTGAAGAAACTGTGCAAAGAAAAACCCATGATAGGTTTGCCTTACATTTGCCATAAATTGGAAATGACATGAAGGCACACAACAACAAGAGTAACGTGGCATATTGCACTTCACAGAATGACATAACAAAAAAATTGTGTCTGAAGGGACTAATGAACATTTTTTTGGCAGAGAGTAAGACAAAGTGTGAAAAGGAAATGGGCAGAAAGAGACAGAGGTGAACATGCATGGACTGAAATAAATATGTCTGAAATGCCATATCTGTTGTGGAAACTAGTGTCAGAAACTTACTTTAATGAGAGCTGCTTCAAAATAAGTATACACAGCACTATTGATATGAGAAGGTCAGAGATTGATCATAAAATTAAAAGTCATACCTTGTGGAAGAAAAAGAATCCTCAAGCAAGGAACATTTAGGAAATTGTAATTATTAGCTCTTAGGAATCTCAAGTAAAGCAAATTAAGCCTTTCCAGAGTCAGTGATGTAGACTTGTCAGTGTATGTATGTATATACATTGCCTGGACTAGAATTTCATAAAACAGAATATGGCAGCTTTCTGAGGATGCTGCATGATGCAACGCCTGGAAAGGTTGCACCATGGTGACTCACATGGAGTGTCATCGGCAAACCTCTTGGAGGATACATCCATGATGACTCAACAGGCATGATGGAAGTGGACAATTGCAGACATCTGTGTGAGGAGAGCATGTCATGAACAATATGTAGAAATATGGACATGGCCTATGGAACGTGTGGGTTGTTGTTGTTAGTGCATGGTTAGTTGAAGAGTCATTGTTGTGTATATAGTGCCGTGTATATTCTGTAGTAAAGTTATGTAAATAGAACTTGGAGACTCAGCAGAGAAGGACCATGAATAGTGTACAGCTCTGACATTAGTCAAATGACTCAGACTGAAGTCAGACTCAAGTCATTTCAATGCCTTGACTTGGACTTAACTCTGCAATAAATGATGCACTGACTTGACTCACAACTTGTATATTTTAGTAAGCTGGTATTATTCACTTTGAGCAGCAGGCAAACCTCATCCCATAGAGTGTGGGGCATATTTCTTGGAAGGGAACAGCAAATACATTAGGCAATGAACTTGAGGCAGAATAATCCTAAAGCTTCTCAGAAGTCAAAAAAGCTTTTGAGAAGCCTCAGAAGGCACCTGTGATGTGCCATGGGGACAGGCTGATAAGTTGACCCCAACCCAACCTCAAACCCATTTCCAAATGTGTTTGCTGTTCCCCTTTGAGAAATGTACCCCACTCATTTTTTTTTTTGTTTTGTTAAAGCTGTCTCCCAGGCATGAGACTCAACTTGAGACTTGAGTTGAAAGTATCTTGCAAGGACTTGAGACTCAATGTGAGACTTGAAGGCAGAGACTTGAAACTTGACTTGAGACTTGACATGGAAGACTTTAATACATCATGGTCCAGAGTACTCTGACTCTACCAGTGGCTAACTGGCACTTTCTGCTAATAAATACAGCAATCTGAAATGAAGGGGAAAGTTCAACATTAATAGCTTTCATTTGGTGCTTGCTTACTATATAATTTTCCATTATAGCTTAATGATCATTATTTGGTATTTATCTATATCTATATCTATATCAATATATCTTGTGAATAAATAAATTGTTGTTTGCTGTTGCTGGGTGGATTTTCCAAAAACTATCAGTGATAAGACATAGGTTTGCCTTGGTGTCAGATTGCTCAGTTTGAATGCTGATATCATAATTGACATGTTAAATAAACTGCTATCTTAAATCCACTAATGCCTCCATTCTTGAACCCAAACAGGGGGTGGTGGAGATGAGGTGAAGGTAGTACAGTTTTCTCATGCTTTACAACTTTAGTTAGAATTAACTTTTGCTAAGAGTAAATAATGTTAAGTAAATCTTTATGTATATCTCCAATCTTCAACAACCCTTTGAGAAGACAACAAAATGAAATGTGATAAACTTAACAAGGGCCTGAAACAGATGGGCTAAAAAGTCCACCATCAGGTCATGTTGGGTTTGTGGCATTTGCATGACACATATGACGAATGTGGCTGCTAGGTGCACCAAGCCCACCCCAACCTGGAAGATCCAGGACAAAAAGGAGTAGACAAAAACCACTCCTTTATGGCAAGTGGCTCAGGACCATGGTGGCAGTCCAGATTGGGAGCAGGCATGTGTGGTTACCAAGGTAGTGGTCCAGATTGGGGCCAGGTGCGTGCCATCACTTCTGGCTGCTCCTTTTGCCCTGTCTGATGCCATGGTCATTCGTACAGCACTTTTCTGAATCCTGAAGTCAATACAAGTATGCTTTTCCCAGCGGATTTAGAAGCACTGGATCAATCTTGTATCTATGCTTGAAAATGTACTCAGACTCATATCACTTGTGACTCATATCACTCGTAACATCCACAGACCTTATTTGGGCACAGTAAATTTATGACAAAAGCTTACTGTTATTATTGCTTCTAAAATGAATGTGTATTGCAAACTCTTTAGACTGGTTACTATATAAAAATGGTCTGACTCTGTCAGTGCTTTGGCTGCAACATTCAAAGTTACATTGTTGGTTCTTTTCCCTCTCTCTTTTTTCAGTTTTTCTTTTTTCTGCTTTATATTCCTCTGATCGGTTCCCATTAACTTGAGTAATGTGAAGACTAGGATATATTATGGAATAAGACCTGTATTTTTGCTGTGTTATAGCCATACCTTATTTTGTCAATAGAACCTTTAAAAGCTTTTCTCTTTTTTTTTCCTTCCATTCCTCAACATTTTGTGTGTGAGGGGAGTGAAAGATCACAGATCAGAGGTATAAGAATGAACTTTTGATATTTCTAATGAGTTTTAAAGTCGGAATGTGCAAGAAATCCATTCAACTGGACATATTCTGTAGGATATCCTCCACCTACATTGTCCAAACTAGACATGGACTGGATGCAGTGTGTTCCTGAATCTGCACATTTGGACAGTTGCAAGCGTATCTGACATAATATGCATATTACTAATGCACACACTTGCAGAGTGAACATTTTGCTTGAGTCAGTGATAGCAGGGAAACATAGAAAGATCTGTGCAGATTAAAAAATGCACATGAGGGCCTGAATCCTATTGTTAGTCCCAACTACAGAAGAGCTATTGAATTAAATGTGATTGACTTATGTTTTGACTCATGATTCAGTGGGTCATCTCTAGTTGGTCTAGTTAACCAGAGAATGCCAACCATAATGTATGCCATTTAAACCATCCCAAAACAAAAGGTTGAAAGGGAAATTGATTTCATCTAGTTTAAATAAAAGGGTGAGGGGTGGATGGCTCTTATATAGAAATGGTAAAAGGAAGAATCCATATGTGTGGATTTGGACTGCATCCACACTGCAGAAGCAATGCAGTTTGACATTGCTTTAACTGCTATGGCTCAATGCTATGGAATTCCTGGATTTGTAGTTTTGGGAGATATTTAGCCTTCTCTGCCACTATGCTCTGGTGTAACAACAAACTACAAATCCCAGGATTTGATAGGATGGAACCATGGCAGATAAACTGGTGTCAAACTGGATTATTTCTGCAATGTGAATGCAGCTTGAGTTGATGTGTATATGCCTTTCAAGACTATGGTTAGTCACAGTAGAGTAGTCCCATTCAATATGTAAGTAAACCCAATTGATTAAATGATTCTACTCTAATCAGGACTAAAAATTAAATCATCTCACTGAAGGCTTAAAAGCCATCATTTCTCTATTATATTAGTGGCCACTTCCAGTCTTTCTCCCCTCAGCCCTTTAATGTAGCAGCTGAGTTTTGGATTATTTTCTAATGAAGGCTAATGGGCAAAATGGTCTGTTTGAGAGATTGGCCATATCTATGATGTTTTGTTCAGACCAGATGTCTGATGTTTTGTTTGAAATTAACTTTGTAATTGTTTTTTCAAAAAATCTCAGCTGATGAAGGCCACACATGTGGCACAGATACATAACAGTTCTGCTGTAAGTGTTTTGTAATTAATGACTGGAATGCAGAAGATATTTTTCATTAAAGGCTAAATGCACACTCTTAAAATGAGACATGTGGTTGCTAAAACACAAGAAATCATAATGAATGCTTGCCAGCATAGCATTTTTTATCAGTAAATAGACCAGTGTAGTGGACTTAAAATTTTTATTGCTATACTAAACGGCTTTGTGTTTAACTGATGACACAGCAATGAACACAAAGCAAAAGCAAACACATGCCAAATAATGTTTGCTAATTTGAAGCTATGCCTATTTTATAAAAAGCTCTTTAGCATAACCCTGTGAGAACTCAAAGTATTCAGACTGAGATTTGCAGACAGTGGGGCTCTGCAGGTGATGCAAAGCGCCATCTTGGAGCCAGGGAAGGGGAGAGACAGTCACACACTGGGCACCCCAACCCCTTCCCGAGGACATCATCAGAGTGCGCGCCATTGCACACAGCAAGTAATAATAATAATAATAATAATAATAATAATAATAATAATAATAATAATAATAAAATTTATTAATATGCCGCCCGGTGGCAGACCAATCTAGTGCTCTGATGATGTCCTCCCGGCACAGTGTCTGGACACGCTGACCCCGAAGAGGCACAAAAGAGCCGCATGGCGGCTCTTCTGGCGCCCTTTTCACCACTTGGGAAAGGAGCGCTATTTTGGTGCTCCTTTCCCAGGTGCCAAAAGGAAGGATTGGGGCTGAGGCGTGGGGCAGCCTTGGCCCCAATCCTCTGCTTCCCAGGGCTGCCCACGGCCACCCGTCTGCATCCCCCCAGTGTTACCAAGTCTCAGGCCTGGGCCCTGAGATGCAGGGAACAATAAACAAACTTTTCATCATTTAATACTGAATTACTGTGGCATTATTGGCTTCATTCAACTAAAAAGCCAAATTTACCATTAAAATGCACAACAGGCCTCGTTCTGGCAAAAATTGTATTTGGTCTTATTCAGGTTTGTAGAACTACACCAAAGGTGCAATATCTTATGGCATCCTCCTTAGTAGGTTTAGTACTAAAGAACTGTAGCTTCTTATATGAGCCTGTTCAGCTATGAAACTCTATTCTGCAGTCTTGTCAGACTTTTTTTTTAATTGGGACTAAGGAAGAAGGCATTTTTGGCAAACTATGGAATTCCCTCTCAAGGGAGGATAGGATGACTCCCTTCTTGTTCTCTTTCCATTGGGAAGTAAAAGTTTCTTATTCCATCTAGGCTTTTAAGAATTGACTGTGGGCCTTTGCAGACTGCCAGAAATAGTGCACATTAAATT
>JAIPUX010001232.1:118123572-118144616 GCA_020142125.1 Phrynosoma platyrhinos
GCCATCTGTCAGGGATGCTTTGATTGGGAGTTCCTGCATGGCATTGGGACTGGATGGCCCTTGTGGTCTCTTCCAACTATGATTCGATGATTCTATGATTTTCCTAGTCAAGGCAGTTTGTGAAAGTTTAAAAAGATAATAGGTAAAATATTTACATCATTGGACATTATCACATGTGGGTCAGAAAGCGATAATAAAGTGGAAATGAGGCATTCCGAAAATAAACCGAAAATAAACCTTGATTCCGCAAATGGCTTTCACACTTAAATAACCTTAATTGCAAAATTACAGTAAGCGTATTTAACGTCCACACACAAGTGAGAAAAGCCTGTAAATGTACTAAAAATTATCTTCTTGCACATGCGCAGATAGAGGAATGCTCGCTGTGGAACCATGGGAATAAGCAGGGAAATGCTCCCAAATGCGCATTTGCTTTTCACATTAAGGTTAATGCAAAATTACTGTAATTTCGCAAATGCATTTCTTCAAAACAAATTTCAAAAGATCTCAGATAACAGCAGTTTCTGTCCAGTTTCTGTGCAACGTCGTGTGAAATTGTGAGGCACAAATCCAGTTTCTCTTTGGGATTTGTGTGGATTAACCAGCAGATTTCCCCCATGTGATAACACCCATAAAGAAGTTAAAAGTGCAGTTGAACTATCAATTAAAATAAAAGCAGTTAAAAACAAACCATTAAACGAAGTATGCAAACACCATTGAGACTGAGAGAGAGAAGTTGGTAGCATGAGACTGAGAGAGAGATTTTGGTAGCATGAGGTTTCATAGACTAGAAAAATCATCTTCAACTGCAAGTCTATGGAAGCTCATGCTACCAACTTCTCTCTTTCAGTTAGTCTCAAGGGTACTACAAGATCCCTTTGTATACTGACTTTCCAGACTAACATGGCTATGTCTTTGAATTCTACCATTAAAGGAAGAACAAATATAAACAACACAGCACATGAACGATGTTTCCCCCTGAACAATCAGCCCACAAAATATTACATAGAAAGGTGCCAGTCTAACTTCTTGAGGAAGGAAATTTTATTACCTGAGAGTACACTGTTTTAAGCATCATGGCACATTATTAAACACATGAATATTGGTGGTGGTGGGGAACAACTAGTATATTTCCTAACATCTTTTTCTAGAGGGGAGGAGATACATATGAATTTTATTCTCTTTGCTTGGCTTATCAAAATGTTTGTTTTTGCTTACTGTATTTGCATACATCCAAGTCTTCTTGTGCCTTTGATAAAACTTTTATAGGCAATAAATTATAAGCAATGTTTATGTATAATGTATCCTTTTAAATACATATTCTATGTCCCTGCTTTTTCAAACTGAGGGGCTTACTTTAGCTTTGTATCTTTTTTTTAAAAAAGGGCTTGAACACTTTAAGGGCTTCATGAATAACGTATGCTTCAAGGTGCATTTGCATTTTTATAGTGTAGGTTGTGTAACAGTATAGATTTTGCTTTTGCAGTGTTCACTTTCAAGTCAACATGAATTCTTTCAGAATTAACTACAAAGACATGAGCCTTGGAATGCCCCTTTTTATTTGTCTCCCTATAAACCATGCATTTTTGTGACAGCCAGGTCATGAACACTGGTGTTTCAAAATCTGATGTGTTTCAAAATCTTTTTTAAAAATGTATTTTTATACTTTTATTTACAAAATCTAGATGCATATATTTCGTTTTGGTGACAAGTAGATTGGTAATTGAAGCAGTCAAAGTTTCCATCTTGTAAGCTGCCTTGATGGCCAAGGCTAAAGGCAGGGTATAAATAAATTATTATTATTATTATTATTATTATTATTATTATTATTATTCCCTGTCAAAGTCTAAACAAGTGGTAAATCTAATTACATCTCAGCACTGATGAATGAGGTACCTAAAAGACCACCCATCTATAATTCAAGATCTAAGTTTAAGGAAAACCTGCAATTATAAATTAAGTCATTATAATTCTCTAGCTTCTAGGTTTCATACCCAAACTCACCAATAATCAGCAAGCACTTGCAGAATATAAATAAAATTATCATCATCATGACAAAAGTTCTGCATTGGCAACTTAGTTATGAATGTGTAACTAGGGATATACCCACACAGTGCAGAATTAAAGTGTTTGTCACCACTTTAACTGTTGTGACTCTATTCTACAGAATCCTGGGATTTGTAGCTTGGTTAAGCACCAGACCTCTGACAGACCAGGTTGAATACCTTACCAAACTACACATCAAAGGATTCTTTCGGATTCTTTCATGACAGTTAAAATGGTGTGAAACTGCTTTAATTTTGCAGTGTGGAAACAGCCCAAGTATAATCTGGCCCAATTCCTCAAACCTACCTTAAGAGCCAGCAGCCCCTTAAAGTGATGGGGGTTTATTCTGCTGGTGATTTGCATGCACTGGGATGAGATGATGACTCCAGACCATCCTTCCAGCAATCTGTGGTACAACAAGAATTGTGATGGGGTCATGCTTCTGATTCTCATAGCCTTGATGGCAAGAAGGAAGAGGTTAGAAATGTCATCTGACTGTGCTCTGATCACCAGCAGAAGAAAGATCTATCATTTGGTAGGATTCAACATTTATGATGATGGCAAAAGTGCCACAATTATGAATACATAGTACAGGTGAATATAGAGCAGTTGCAGAGCCATGACTGCAATACAGGATGCCAGCAGCAGTGGCAGTTATTCACTTTTCAGATAGTGCCTTGAATGCCAGATCAGAAAGAAAAATATAAGGGAAGTCCAGACAGAGCAAGCATTACCAGTGGACCCTGCAATAGTCCTGGGTAGCTTGACAGGTGTCCTGGGCACCAACTGCTGATGCTAGCCTTACTTGGAATATTCCTGAAAACATTCAGTCCCTAATGTCCAATCCATCTGATAAATGAATGCAGTTTTAGCAACAAGCCATTAGGGAAGTTGTAGAGAAAGCTCCTTTTTCAAATGTGTCACCTGGAAGAGAAAATGACTCCTTTTATTTTGCAGAACAGACAGGAGGCAAACACCACATGCCATTGCTGACTGAACTGCAAAATCAAAATTGACAAATCCAGGAGGAGGAAGCTCCTATTATAAAGCCAAACATGATTGAAAAGCTTGCCTTTACTCCCTCAGCAACTACCTGCTGCTGCTGTTGCTGCTGCTACCACAACCGCCACCACCATGCAACAGCTCCCAAAGTTCTATGACGTTACTCTGGATTTTCAGACAGGAAGAGAAGGATAATTTTGTCATCCAGAAGAAGGGGAGTGGGAACCACAGGGAGAAAAAAGTCTGACACTGAAAATGGCTAGCATTGCAAGTTGAAAACTGCAAAGAAATGAGAAGGGGAAAGAAGGTGTTCAGAGACAGTGTGGTGCCTGAAAACAGCAATGGCAACACCATCATTTCTCACTGCTTCCTGATTAGAATATACAGAGCAGAGCAGAACACCTCAACTTGGGAAAGCAGATAAGAAGAAAAACAACTCATTTGAAATGTGGTGCCGAGGAAGAGGTCTATGGATTCCATGTTCTCCTAAAAAGAGAAATCAATGGGTGCTAGAACAGATCAGGCCTGAACTCTCCCTAGGAGCCAAGATGACTAAACTGAGATTGTCATACTTTGGCTGTATCATGAGATGACATGACTCACTAAAAAGACGATAATTTAACAAGTTAGAAAGTAGTAGGAAAATAAGAAGACTGCATTATAAATGCATAGGCTCAATCAAGGAAGCCATGGCCTTAAGTCTGAAAAAGCTGAGCAGGGTTATTGATGATAGTGTTAGGATCAGATCTACTTAGGTGAATTCATAATTAGCTCAAATATGCGAGAGTGAGGTCCCAACAAAGCCTCGTGGAACCATGTACCGTTATGTATAGCAGATGACTAACGGATCTCTCAAGGGAAGACGAGGATATGGGCTTATCCAATTAAAGTCTAAATATTTATTAATTAACAAATGGGGAAAAACTGCACTCATCCAAATATGGTGCTCACACGCTAGAAGGAGAGTTGGGTGAAATCGGGGATAGCTTGAGAGGAGCTAGGCTGAGGGGATATACTTACTTCTGAAGACTTCTCCGGGCCTGGCTGCAAAGGTTGATGATGATGGTGATGAAGCACAGCTGCTGAAATGAGGGGAAAGAGATGGTCATGGGAGCTAAATCAGAGTACAGACCGATGTGGAGTCTGCATGCACTCTCAAGATAGCACATGGAGCCTAGAAATCCAGGAGTTCTTACAGGAAATTTCTTCCTTCTAGCTATAAACCTGTATGTTGCACAAAGGTGTTGATGGGTTTAGTATTGTTAACCTAGGTGTGAGCATAGTCTAAAGTTTAAACAATGCATTTGGTTTCAAAACTATCAAGGAAGTGAGGCTAGAGAAAAGGGTGCAGTCAATCTGATCACTGCGCCATTAAGTGTGGGACTCAAGACAAATAAACACTATTAGGTGTCCTTTCCAATACAATGGTCTTTCCCTTTTGGCAATTCCCAAACCTGTCTGTCAGGGAATTTTCCAGTGGTTTTGTGCAGGTCTCTCAGTGCCTACATGATCTGCCATCTAGGGGATTATGGCTGACATCCCTCAGAGGTCAGTCTAGGGTCATAGAGGGAACTCCACATGTGTCCAAAATTTTATGAAAATGCACATATGCTAACATAGGGTGACTTGGATGTCTCTCATACACGGGCTTGCCATAATTTTTAGGCTACATCTGTACTACAGAAATAATGCAATTTACACCACTTTAACTTTTAGGGTTCCATGCTATGGAATCTTGAGATTTGCAGTTTGTTATGGCACCAGAGCTCTCTGATAGAGATATTTCACAAACTACAAATCCTAGAATTCCATAGATTGATCCATGGCAGTTAAGTCAGTGTCAGACTGCATTATTTCTTTAGTGGAGATACATCCAAAGTTGACTCGACAGAAGTTAATAACAAACAGCAACAACAATGACCATATCACTTCCATAGTGTTGGATGATCTCCTATGTCCTTAACCTTCGTAACCTATGGATGTGGTTTGGAAATATTAATTTCTACATGATTTGTATATCTGGCTTCTGTAAAAGGCACTGAGTAGAGTTACAAAGAAAGGTTGCAATCATCACCTGGATTAATGTCCCGAATCCAATTTAAATGATAAAGCCATATGGAAAGCATTTGTCTTTGAAGGTGTTCCACATAGCTGCCATCTTGCTAAAATAAATACCAGCCACACTGCTCATTTGCATAAATTTCTGGCATGTCAGTGATCTGTGACCAAACAGGAAGGCACCAAATAATCCATAAGTACCACCAAAGGGAAATCGTCATCATACAGGCACATTTTAGCTTTTGGAGCTGCCCAGTCTGGTTGGCACAGACTCTTCTGCACTTCTCTTATATCTGAGATAATAGGCTATTAAAAGTCCATGCTGTTTCAACTCTAGAAGGTTTTACATAGAACAAGAGCTACTTTTGCAGACTGAGAATGTTTTGCATGGTGTAAAAGTTCAAATTTACAGAGTAGGGCCTAAACCTAATTGTTGGTTTCAGCTAGAGTAGACCCACAGATTCAGTAGAAATTGATTTTCTAAGTTTTCATTGATTCAATGGGTCTATTTTTCTAGCAGATAACAATTGAATACAAGTCTTTTGATGGAACAGGAACTCTGGCTTGTATACAGGAAATATTTTCTGTACCTGAAAGCTATGGCACTTGGCACAATAGTAAGATTTACACCAGAGTCCTTCTAATTTATTTGGGCTCTAGTCTGTGCAATTATAGCTCTATCCACTAATGTAAAGTGTCATCTAAGTGACTTCCCAAATTGGAATTTGGCCCTGGGTGAAAAAAATTTCTGTCCCTCTATACAGAAATGATGTCAGCACACAGCAAAAGAGGTCTTTCTAGAAGACACCACCCCATAACATCAGTAAATATTTTCCACACAAAATGGCCCCTTACAAGTCCACACTACAGCAATAAAGCAGTTTTGTACCACTTTAATTGCAATGATGTATCTAACAGAATCCTGGGATATGTAGTTTGGTGAGGTATTTGGCCTGGTCTGTCAGAGAGGTCTGATGCCTCACCAAACCACAAATCCCAGGATTCTGTGGGACAGAGTCATGGCAGTTAAAGTAGTATCAACCCACTTTAATTCTGCAGTGTGGCCACACCCCCACACAGAAACTAGGGCATATCCATGGAAAGGTAGGCTCAATAAGGGCACAATTTCTTTTCACTTTCCTGAAAATAAGGACTAATCTACATGTGTTGCTAAGAGCTAGGGTGTCCAGTGTTTTCATGTCAGGGGTATTATGCATCCACACTGGGTATTCTAAAGGGATGATCCAAACTGCTGAACCTCATTTCCCAAGTAGATTAAGGGGGAAAAAAGACCACCCTGAAGGAGCGGCTCTGTACCGCCCCTTTGCTCCCCAGATCAGGTCTGCAGCAACCACATGCCATGACCCCTATCCAGTATTTTTCCAGTGCAAAAAGAAGTGGCAAAATGCCTTTCCTTTTAGGGCTGGAAAAAACATACCCGTTTTGCCACTGCCGTGGCTCTTCTCCATTCCTGTGGTGTGCAGCATGTAATTGCTTCTCCACAGGAGCATTCTCGCACTGCTCACCACCTGGGCAGGTGGGCAGCATGACATCGGTTTAGAGGTGGAGTCATAGTGGGTACTGTGTGGGTGCCTCACCCCCAAGTTGTCAAAACACTGGCTCTTTTTGATGGGCTGCTTAGACCCTAAGTTCATTGAAGAGCTCCTTTGAAATATGGATTAAAACTAAGAGTGAATTCACAGCATTACTCATGTGGAAAGTTGCAGCTATTTTTGTTTAAATGGATTCTTGAATCTATTCACAGGTGTGTTTTTTAATTGAATTTTTTGGCAGAGAGGGGAAGGTGATAAAATGGTCATCGAGAGGAATTTAACCATGTTTTGATCTGCCTCAGTACAATAGGGAAACTGAAAAACAGAATTTTCTTTGGAGGGGAGTTACCCACTGATATTTTTCTGTTCTTTTAGTTTAAAAATCCTGCCAATGGAATTTACAATAAAAATCAAACAAACTCAATAATTGTGCATACTAGAATTTATCATCCCATATAGATAAGACCTTGATTAGATTCTTTAATTTTCAGACAGATAGACAGGCAAGTAAGCAAGCAAACAAAATCTGCTTTGGGACCCATATTGAGGGAATATAATAAAAGGAATAAAATGAAGCAAAATAAATGAATACATGTATACATACAAAAAACAAAACAAAAACCCTCTGCTCATACAATTAAAAAACAAAAGACAAATATCCTTACCATGATTAGATGTGTGTACAAAAGCTTACTCTGAGGTTTTTCAGAATTTCATCCTGGACTGAGTTATTTTCTTGTTTCCCAAATGAATAAACTTCATTACAAATTATCAATGCATCCATATATATATTTAAAAAATCTAAATTTTGTATGGAATGCTTTCTGTTCAATTTTCTGTGTATTTTGGTTCCTTCTACCTATTTGCAAAACATGTTTTAAATCAGGTAGCATGATCAAAACTTATTCCACAGGCTACATGCATCCTCAATGCAGCCTTCCATGAATTTGCTTCTGGTTTTGAACAGAGCCCTCCCCCAACCTTGGTCGAAAATAGGTCAGGCTTCCATAAACTAGAAGTACCCCCTAAGAGAACATGAGTATCTGGCTGGTCAAAACAAAGTGTTTCAGGGAATAGGCAACTAAAGTGTATAGAGAAACATGTGTACCCTCAGACCTTTGGAAGTTGCACAATCTTGCTTGGCCATGATCCTACATCATGAGACTTAAGGCCATGTCTGTATGGGCCAGGATATTCTGGAGGAAGCCCAGAATACCCTGGACCCACAGCCACCTGACAACCTCCTGTTACCTGGCTCTCCATTTCTAGGTCATTGCACCTGTCTACATGGGTGTTCCACTGAGCCACCTAGCCCATATGCCACTGCCACAGGTCATTTGCTTCTGAGGTCAGATTGAGGTTCCCAGTGACAGTCAAATGGATGGGTGCCTCATACTGAGCTCAGTGCAAGTGATGCATGGTGGCAGAAGATGCAATGGGCACAGCTCAGCAGGATGCTCATGTAGACAGCCCCAATGGTGCAGAAATGGAGGGCCTTTTGTCCCAGGCAGACAAGGAAGGCCTTAGGTTCGTATCTGTAGTTACATCTCTTGATTCTGGCCCAAGAAGATCTAGGTTTTCATATGATCCACCCACACACTTAGGTCCTCTGGGAATATTTACTGCAGCCAAAGAAGACCAGATTGGCTGCGGTAACCCAGAGGGCCTTTTCATCTGCCACTCTTGGGTTATGGAATGGCCTGCCAGAGGAGATCCATCACATTACCACTCTAGAAGCCTTTAAAAAAGCTGTTAAGATGGATCTCTTCCAGCAAGCCTTTCCAGATTAGCCTCCATTCCACTAATATGGATATCCCCCATCTACCCCCCAAAATATAGATGTCTTGCCTCTAACTACCTCTAATTTTAGCTCATTTGTTATTTCTTCTGCTTTTAATTAGTATTTTTAATTGCTATTCTTTTTATAATGTTTTTACTTTGCTTCTTTTTCTTTTTTTCTTTTTTATGATTGGGAGGGGGGTTGGGGTAAGGGATTATTTAGAAATCTGGATTTAATTGTATATTGTATTTTATTGTTATTCATATTTGTTGTAACCTGTCTCGATCTGTAGGGAGAGGCAGACTATAAATAAATAAAATCTATTATTTTTATTAAACCAAGGGAATTTACAATGTACTAGAGAGTGAGGTGGTAAATGCTGATACATCCAATCCTTTCCCAACAGTGGGATGTGTTTTGGGGTCCTGTTGTCACTGCCTGTTGCAGAAAGATCTGGTCCTGGGAGAGGGCTAAATGCATCATCATCACTTACCACCTCCTCTTGTGCCTTGGAAATCCCTCTATTGGGGTGTGTGTGTGTGTGTATGAGCTGCACAAAAGTAAGTTTTTCTGGGCACTCTCAGTTACTTCAGTGGTTCTGAAGTAGTCAATTGCCTGAAAATTGTATTTTAAAATGACTGTCCATGATTGCCTATGATTCAGGGTCAGACTAGATAATCAACTGGGACTCTAGATGATACTTTGGAAATTCTTCTGTATGTAAAAGTGAATTAGTGTAAATATGATGTTCAATGGAGTAACCTTTGAAGTTATACAGAGGACTGGGAGACATGGAATTGGGAGACAGTTGCACCATCATAGAGGTTGAATGTATGATAGGGCATCACCTGTTTCACATCCCAAATAATCTGGATACCCAAGGCAGCCATCCCCTCCCCCTCCAATGCTGATGCTGAATGCCAGATCAGTGAATGGTAAAACAGCTGCCATTTAGGACCTGATCCTGTATTACAGAGACCTGGTCGGATGAGGCTGGGGGGTGGATGGGTTAATCTCTCTCAGCTTTGACCACCAGGATTTTCTGTGCAGCAGCAAGCAAGACCTGTGGGGTGGGGAAGTGGAGTTACAGTGGTCTATCGGAATAATATCCCCCTGACCAGGTGTCCTAACCCTCAATCTACAGGGTTTTAGTGGGTTTATTTAAAGGTGGGACAGATTAGGGATTCTGTTAGTGTACCATCCACCCTACTGCACAACAGTCTCCCTGCCTGAGCTAGCCAGGGTGGTCTCGGGGGTGGTGTTGGAGTCTCCTTGGCTTATATTGCTGGGAGACTTCAATATCCATGCCAAGACTACCCTGTTGAGAGTGTCTCAGGACTTCATGGCCTCCATGACAACCATGGGGCTGTCCCAAGTGGTATCTGGCCGCACTCATGCTGCTGGGAACACTCTAGACCTTGTGTTTTGTACAAAGGGGGATGCTGGTGATCTGAGAATGGAGAAGTTTTCTACTGTTCTGTTGTCATGGACAGATCACTTCCTGGTCAAGTTTAGATTTGCTGGAACTCCGAGCCTCTGCAGGGGTGGGGGACCCATTAAGATGGTCCACCCCAGAAGGCTTATGGATCTAGATGGATTCCTGATGGTTCTTAGAAAGTTTCCTGCTGCCTTGGCAGGTGGTCCTGTCAAAGCTCTGGTTGATCTTTGGAATGGATGAACCACCAGGGCAGTTGACATGATCACTCCTAAGAGTCCTGTCTCAAGGAGTGGAGCTAAGCCAGCCCCTTGGATTTCAAAGGAGCCGGCACCAATGAAACGAATGAGGCAGTGATAAGAGAGAAAGTGGCAGAAAACTCAGAATGAATCTGTCTTAAAACAGGCTAAACACTACTTGAAAATATGGTGATGTAATAAAGGCAGCAAAAAAATGCCTTTTTAAACTAAAACCATTGGAGCTGCACAGAATCACTCAGCTGAGCTGTTTTGAGTGGTTAAGGATCTGTTATGATCTGATCTGGAGGAGAATTTAAGCCACTCAACAGCTCTCTGTGAAGAATTTGCTCACCATTTTTCTAATAAAATCACTTGGATTTACTCCGACTTATACGCCAGTGTTGACTTATTGACATATGATTAAAATCTGGCAATATACATCTGAGTACATTAGTTAAGTTTCTGTTTCATGTATGCATGGATGAGGAATTTCAAAGACTGTTGTTCTTCAGAAATGCTATCCTTTATCTGGACAAGTGCAGCTGGTCCACAAACCTTAATTGTGTAAATGCATTCCTGAACATCACTAAAACCTGGGTTTCTAGGTTCAGGGTTGAATCCAGGAGCACAGCTAAACTGCAGACCTGCATCTTCAGTAGAAATGTGACCCTCATCCAGCACAGGATGAATCTCTGCCTTTCAACTGATCAGGAGCACCTCCATCTTATCTAGATTAAGCCTCAATATGTACAACATGTTCATCCTCATTAAGTCCATTACTGACACTAGTCTGGACCAAAACATCTTCCTTTTAGTGGAAAGGAGTAATAGAGTTGGGTGTCATCTGTATATTGATGACACCAAGCCCCAAACCTCAAGTTGACCTCTCAGCAGTTTCAGATATATGTTCAATAGCATGGGGGACAAAACAGGTATCCCACACAAAGGTTGAATAGGAGTACCCCAGCATCACCTTCTGGGTTCACCCCTCCAAGAAGAAACAAAGCCACTATAAAACAGTGCTGCAAGTCCCATCCCAGCAAAGTGACCCAGAAGTATACCATTGAACCCGGAACACATGGGCCAAAAGAAGCAGCTTCTGGCCACTTTGGGAACATGACATTTACATTATGCATGCCCCCAAAGTGGCTGGAAACAGCTCCAAGGCCAACAAAGGTAGCCTGAAACCACTGCAAAAAGGAGTATGGTAATTTAAATCCAGCTCCTGGCTGATGCATCTTGGGACTGCAGGTGGCAGCCCACTTTGAGGGCAGGCTGTGCAGTTGCTGTGGTCCAGGCTTGATTGTGGCTGGCTATCTGTTTTGCCCCATGATCAATAGCATCAAAAGTTGCTTAGAGATCTGGCAGAACCAACAGGGACACATTCCCCCTGTTTAGTTCCTGGCATAGGTCATTGCTCAGGGTGACCAAAGTCATATCTCTTTCATAGCAAGGCCTGAAACCAGATTGATATGGATCTAGATAATTCATTTAATCCAGAAATCCCTGGAGCTGGGAGGTTATCACATGCTTTAGAACCAATTAGAGACTGGTCAATAATTATCCAGAATGGTGGGATCCAAAGAGGTTTAAAAAAAAAACTGCCTTCCTTCAGGAAAGAAAATATAATAACAATAATAATTTTTATTTATATCCCGCCCCTCTGCCATGCAACCATGTCTATGTATGCAAACATTTTTTATTTTTTTTTCATTCTTCATTCACATATTTGGAAGCATTTGCTTTGTTTGGTTTCCTATAAAAGGATTGTTTCTTATTTCCACTTAAGTTTTTTAATGTTCTCTATACTGTTGGCTTGCTCCATAGATGAATTTGTATTGAGGTCTCTTGTCAAATAACATTGCTTGTAAGATACTTTCTAACACATCTTCCATATTTCATTTCAATATAAATGAAAAATAATTTTCTGTTTTTCTACTTGTTATTTACATAAGCAATTCTCATATCTTTTTATATATTTTGTGCAAATATCTATACAAACAGAAAGGGTACTGGTAATTATAATCAAACCAATTTAATTTCTTAAAGAATTCCCTCAGTGTTCTTGTGATGACCAGTATTACTAAGTTTTTCATTTTCATTTACCATACACCCCATAGTTTTCTTTGAGGTAATGGTAGCTTCACAGTAGGAAAAATTTATTGCTTAAATATATTTAAAGGAAAACTAATTGAGAACAATAACATTGGTCTTTTTAAAAACCCTCAAACAACAAAGCTGTTATTACAGTAGTGGCAAATAAACTCCTCTGGACAATTTTTATTGTATATCATCATATTCTCAACTTCTGCGGAAACAATATGATACAGATTTTTAAAAAGTACTTTTATGGTTCTTAGACATTGCCACTTGTCAGGAGCTCATAAATAAATTATGTAAAGCAGTTTCATGTTACTGAAACATAATCTCTGGGCTTTGGGCTATGGGTTATGGCTCAAGTGTAGACCCTCAGTCTTTGGGTTTATTGATTTAGCTTGAGTGTAGAACTTTACATCTGGGCGGGGTTGTCCAGATATCTTTGGCCTACAACTTCCATCAACCCTAGATGGTACAGTACAGACAATTGTGAGGAATTGTAAAGTTATTTTACATGCAGAGGTCCCAATTTTATGTCCATATAGAAAGATTCTTGTGTGAAACTCCATAGAATACCTGTGTACTGGTATAGATTGGAATGGATAACTACCAGGGCTGGGGAGCATACTGGTCTGCTGTGGAACACTGGAGGGCTGAGTTATTGTTGTTGATAATGAGGATGACTTTCATTCATACCCTCCTTTCTCCCAATAATGAGACATAACAACATATTTAAAAAAAATACAGATTAAAAACTATACAAAATGTGAATAGAAATATAAAAACGAATGCTATTTCAAAAATAATCAAACAATTTATAAAGTTAAATACAATAAAATTCATTAAAAGATTATATGCAAACTTTAAAATAGCTGCATGCAAACCTTAAAAATTGTATTTCACAATTTCAACCCCATGCCCTTCCTCAAATGTGGAGTGCATGTTTTTTCACTTCAAAATGGGCAACAAAATCTTCACGAGGTGTGCCATTTGCTATTTTGCTTCATTTTCAGGGATATTGGCACTCAGTCTCCTATTTCAGTGCAACCCTTTTTCCAAACAGGTAGTGTGACCAGATGGTCACTTCATGTTTGGCAAAAAGGTTCATATGGGTCAAAAAGTGCCCTTCCCATGGCTAAAAATGCAGTGAATGGAATAGTATCCACAGGTGTTGGAGGTTCTATTGACCTTTTGTGGATAAGTGTATGGGGGACATTTGCAAACCACACAAACAGGTTTGGTGACTTCCTGCATCGGCAAACGGCTAATTGAGCCATCTTCCGGGCAGGGAAGAGGAGGGGCAGCCGCACGAGCGGTGCCCCTTCTTCTCCCCAAGGTCGCCCCCAGAAGTGCCGGCCGTCCGCACGGCCGGCGCACCGGGGATGACCTCACGGCGCAGTGCCCACATGCGCTGCGCCGTTTGAGTCAGGGAAAGTGCGCCCGCCTCTTTTAGGGTGCACTTTCCCTGAAATCTAAAAGGAGCGCCAATTTGATGCTCCTTTTAGATGCGCCGCAGGAGCGCCGCGGTCCGGAGGCTGAACTCCGGCGGCGCTCCGGACCAGGGTGTCGGAGACGCCCTGGTCTGCATCCCCCCTACATGTGGCTCATGAACCATACTTTTCTCATAGCTACTGTAATAGTACTTAACTAAATGGAACAGGTACTCAGCTCAGCATAACAAGAGTAGAAACAAGTAGGGTTCGAGATCTATTGGGTGATTTGTAATAGATGGGATGAGCATTACTGACTTCCAATTTTATGATAGTATATACAATTAAACCATTTTCCTCCTGTTAATTTAAATTTCTGAAAAAAAATTCTGGTGGAAATGTGGACTTTTGAGCTTACTTCAGGAAATGTTTACAAACTCTTAAGCTAACCTTGTACTAAGTAAAACTCTCTTCCTTGGGTCTTGGACCACCTGCCCAGCCATCAAATACACTGACACCAATGGATTTTAAGTGGGTCCCACAAATATGAAACTTGCCCACCATGCAATAAACAACAACAACAACAAAACAGTTATCTTGATTTCTATACGAATATCATTGATGCTAGATAGCAATAGCATTTACATTTCTATACTGCTTCATAGTGGACTAAGCACTCTCTAGGTGGTTTACAATGTGTAAGCCAATTGCCTTCAACAAGCTGGGTACTCAAATTTTACTGACCTCCAAAAAGCTGGAAGGTTGAGTTAACCTTGGAGCCTTGGGTTTGAACTCACAATGTTGTACTGGCATTTAACCACTGACTCACCAGGGCTCTTTAGATGTCTACCTAGCATGTTTGATGCTAGAAGGAAGCACATTTCTCAGAAAGGGTCCAGATTGGGAGATTGAATCTAACTGGAGAAGTTCAGCAGTTCCCTCTCCTCCCCACCCTTCCAGGTCCATTTAAAAATTGCAGGAGTGTTGAATGGGGCTTGAAATCAGCTATTGATGTGCTGTGTGAGTGGGTAGCAATTGAAAACTGCCACAGATTTTCTTGTAGGGTCAGAATCACTTCCCCACAATAGTTTTAGTTCCACAAGGGCAGAGACAGCAAAAATGGAAGCACCATTAGTATTTTCCCCAACTGTGTACATTAATTCCATAAAGAAAATCAGTACCCATTAATGATGGGAATAGCATGACATGAAAATCATTTGGAGGGGAAAAAAGATAATCTTCTATTGATTGCCAGGGAAGAAAACTTTACATAAGATTTTAAAAGGCAATGCAAAGAAAGAGGATGACCTGTATGAAATAAAACAAGCTTCTTATTAGGGATGTAACACTGCTGAACATAGCTGCATGTCCAACTTGTTGGAATAGCAGCACTGCTTGTTGGATTAACAGTGACTTAGGAGCAATAAAAACTTGCTCCATTCTAATGCTAACTTTTCCCCACACATAATGGTTGAAAGGTAGAGAAGGACTGAAAAAGTTGCTGGAGCATTTTAAGTTATGTCTAGAATTTCAAACCAGAAGCTAACATCTGCAATAAACATGTGGCCAAACAATGCATAGGACTTTCTACAAAACAAATTATGTTTCCTGCAGAGATTAAATCAATTTCATGCATAATTTATTAAGGACTGTCACAGGTGGCCTGGTTTAAGATAAAACCCAGACAAATTGAGTCATTTTTCTTCAGCAGGACCAAGTATGTTTATCTATAGCTGAACCAGGCAGTACTTTGTTCCAGGGTGCGATGCAGAGCCAGATCACAAATTCAGTTGACTAAAGAGTCCTCTGACATGGCTGAGCTGCAGTAATGTATGACTAGAGCACTCTTGGTGGAGTGCTATATACACATAGGCAAGATTCATGCTATTCTTTCTACACAATGATATGGAAGAAACAATTATGCAAATAAGACCCAGAGCTAGAAGAAGAAGAAAGAAGGGGGGCACAGTTGGCTATATGTTTATGATATCTACATGGGCATGATTCTAAATCCACTGGGTCACCTTAGGAGACTTGTACAATCTCAGCCCCATAAGGGTCACCATAAGTCAGAAATGATTTGAGGACAAACAACAACAACAACAAACAGTAAACCTGAGTCTGAGCCAAGGTTTGGTAAAATATCAATATGACATATTCAGGGTTCATTGAGCTGCCCCCCCCCCCACATATTTCCAGTATGGTTAAAGTGTTTATACATAGTCTTCATCAAGTCTTCTTTCAGACTGCTATTTATTATCCAGCTGAATTCAATTCAGATCACCATCTTGGTATATTCCCTCATCTTCTGGGCATAGAAGCACATTGGCTGCTCTAGTTTGGCAGTTTATTTGACATTGTTCTCAGAGATTACAATCTCCTGGTACAAGAACACAGACACGCAGTGCTTTGACATTTTCTCTTTTTTGTGTGTCATTTGTCCACCCAGGTTATATCTCTATATATTCTCTTTGTGCATCTTGGAGATAATGATCTTGTCTGAATGACAAGATCTGTGCTAACTGTGACAATCTGGTCCAGATTAGGGCAGAAGTACCCAAAATGATTTTTGTCTAGGTCAAGATGTTTGTGTGGTGTGCCTGGAAGGGGACTATCAGCCCAGGAAGGACTAACATAACTTGGGACGTTATCACACGTGGCCCAGAAACTGAAAATAAAGTGGAAACGAGGCATCCCAAAAATAAACGGGAAATAAACATTGTTTCCACAAACGTCATTACCTTCATTGTGAAATAACAGTAAGTGTATCGAATGTCCACACACAAGAGAAAAAAACCCATAAATGTAGTAGAAATGAGCCTCTTGCACATGCGCAGATAGAGGAATGCTCACGGAAACCATGGGTAATGACGGGCAAATGCTCCCCAATACGTATTTGGTTATCATACTTAACGGTAAATGCGAAATGATCCTCATTGCGCAATTGCAATTCCTCAAGAAACCGAAATTCAAAAGATCTCGGTTCTTTCCACTTTCTGCCCACTTTCTGTCGGGGTTCTGTGTGACGTCGTGTGAAAACATGGGCAAATAATCTGGTTTTGGTTGGGATTTCATTTGGATTTTGTTTGGATTGGGACCCGTGTGATAACATCCTTGGTATCAGGTAACAGGGAGATACATAAATAGATTTTGCAGGTAGAGAGTGTATATATCTCACAGCTGGATATTTTGAACAATAGGCAACATCTTTACAGAGAAGATCCATCACACACAATCTTGAGTCAGCGGTGTGAGTAAAGCCACCTTTGCTGCACATCTCACTTCTATGGCAGGGTGCGGGCACTCTCTTAAGTTACATGCATATGAGCATTCTGGGTCAATACAATGTGAAGGAAGAAATTTGCCTACATGTCCCTCATTGCTGGCCACTTTGAGAAGAAGGAGAGGTGGTTCCTCATTACGAATGGAACTTCACCTTAAGAATGTTAACCGGCACCACTTGGGGTACTTGCTTGGGACTTTTTGCTCTCTTTCAGGAGACCAACTGATTTTGAACTTATCTGGCATTGTCATTCCTGGTGGGAGGACAGTCACTCCTGCTAGTGTTTCAATTTCAATTGGGTCTGAGCTGGTGTGGCCCTCTTCTTTTTTCTTATAGTTACCCATTTAAGAGGGTTAAAGGGAACACTATTCCACCTATTTCTCTGTAATTTGAGGACTAGCTTCTCTACTACAGAAGCAAGACCATCAGACAGTTGTGTGAACTGCACATTTTCAAGGATGCATTGGCATCCTGTTAGTGGCATACACACACACACAGGTTTCTCTTGAGTTTGCTTATGTCTTTTTGGGGACTCTGTGAAGGTGGTTATTCCCTTCCTCCCACCCCACTCCAGAGTACTCAAGCCTTCCCCTGATTTGCTGTACAGCTTCAGAGATCCTCCACCTGCACGGCTATTGCATGTCTCATGGCAGGATTTAGCAAGAATCTGGCTATGTCCCTGTAGCCAGACACAGAATGATTAAAGCAGCTCTAAGATCTCTGGATGACTCTAGCAGATGTCAGATGCAATCGTTTTACAGTTTGCTATGGCAACATGATTCCCTGATTGTGCCTGCATGAGGCATGGAATGAAGAGGCTGTGTTAGAGAGTATATGATAAGTCTGGGTATATGGCTTAGCCTTGCATAGAATCAAATGTGAAACTACTATGCTGCACTAACAGTGCAAGATTGAAGCCTTAGATTGCTAGTGAGGACCACTAATCTTGATAGCAAATGATTCATGATGACAAAATAGCTTAAATGCAAGGAGAGGATTCCCTCCCTTTGTTTGTTTTATTTTTCCCTGTACAATCAGATTTACAACAGAAACAGATATTTACTTCCTGAAGACTAATAAAAAAGCAAAAGCTAATTTGCAACATGTGAATCTCCTCTGTACAGTCAAATAACTTTATTTCCCACTTTTAGAGAACTTACTGGTTTCATTATTGGAGTAGCAGACAATGTAGTCATCGGGAGATGCTAAAGGAAAACATTGAAATATGTCTGCTTTGTTTTATGCCCAGAAAAAGCATCTTCTCATCTTGTTTTGTTTCGTTTCCCCCTCTTTTCATGTTGTTTTGAATTGTACAAGCATTTGCAGATTTGAAATACATTCATTTGAAAACATTTGTCATTACTCAAGTTTCCTAAATGTTTATTCTCTACATACAACAGCATTTAGCAAGAAAATTGATGCAAACAGTCCCATAGTACCATATCTAATAGGTTGATGGCAGGATGGCTTCAGCTTTTCAGTTATATTTTTTTAAAAAATATTCAAAAATAGTTGCTACCACACCATCTGATTGACCCTTTTCCATGTGCTCCTGGGAAGGCAACATTTGCTACTCCTATTAGACTCATGAGAAATTAAGTATGTCTGCACAATGAGGATTACAGCATCTTCTGCAAACATCTCAAAATGCAGAGTTTACAACTTATAATCCTACAGTTCTGGCTTCAGCAATCTTGTCCTAATGCAGATATTTTAAATTTTATAGCTGGGATTTTTAAAATAATTATATGTGCATACTGGACAGACTTGTGTGAAAATCTGGTATTTCATCTGCTATTTTTGTTGTAAACACTTGAGTTGACTCTTTCCTTAAAATAAATGTCTCATTATTCTTTTGGATCTCAGCTGCTAGGTGAGTATATAAATGCTTTCACTGCAACCCAGTGAAGGAAATATGGGCACACTGTGAGCATATCATTTGTTAGATTGGCAACATATGTCTAAATGAAATGCACATCCAAATATTCACTAAAATGTACATCCATACATGCATGCTGTTTCTTTACATGACATTACTTTTAATGGGATATGTATCTGTATATATGCAGTGGAGAGGGTCCATTAAGGCAAGTGGGACATTCCCCAAGGCTCAAGACAGGTGCCCCAGGCAGGCTGTTCACAGAAAGCCTATTCTTGCCTGTTTCCTTCTATATAAACTGTTTGTGGGAGATACATTGGTTGCTAGCTTATTCCGTTAGTCAATTTTATCTTTGTCCAATTCAGCAGGCAATTCCTTCCCTATAAGGCTCACAAGCACACAGAATTTTTCACCCTTAAAGATACAGTTGGTCTTCACAGGCAGAGGCCTTTGTGTTCATAACAAAGCAGTCAGGAAGGAGGAGCAATAGGAGGGTGGGAAGGAATGATTGACAAACCCAATTCATAGACTCTTCTTAATCAATTAACAAATTAAAGACTTAGACAAGGCTTAGCTCTAGGCTAGTGAGCCAGTGTGCTGGATGGATTGGATTTCTAGGCTGGATGAATATCTAGTCTGCTGTCACTTTACTGCCAGTAAATTTTTGTTTCAGCTGGAGTTCATCGGTATAGACTCAAAGTTTCCTTGAGTAGCAATTCCTATTATATTATATTATATTATATTATATTATATTATTTTGTTGTGTGGAAGGAGGAAAAACACTCAAAGATAGTTTTTCTCAGTTCTGGAGATAGAAGCATGTTGTTAATCTTGTACAGTAAACCTGCAAGAAAACTGGAGAAGACAATGGCCAAAATCTGGATCAGAGAGACATAAAGATTCTACTGAGCAGGAATAAGCCATGTCTCCTCTCCTGTCCCACAAAGCATATCTTTAACCTGCTATATCCACCCACAACACAAACATTTACTGGCCAGTGGAGGGCAAGAAGGGTAGACCAGAGGGAAGCTGTGATGAGGAATCCTGTCTCTTTGAGAGGTCCTAGAGAATGCTGTTATTGCTGTGTGTCCAGGTATAGGAACATGCAGAACTATGATATCCCCATAGCTCTCCACCAACCAGTAAGTGGCTATTGTGGAGAGAAGGCAGAACTGCACCAGCCCTAGCAAGAGCCAATAGAAAGTGAGCTGGTGGTAGCCAATCAAATCAAAGGCTGGAGTTGAAAAACGGTTGGTGACTTGGTCACTGGATATTATAAGAAGTTTATTCCTAATTTTAGTTCTATCACTAGCTCTTTGTCTGATTTGACAAAGAAGGATAAACCTGTTAAAATCCAATGGTCAGAAAAGTGTAATAAAGCCTTTATGGAACTGAAAAGGCAGATGATTACTGCTTCCATATTGGTGGCTCTGGATTATACAGAAACCTATGTAATAACCACCGATGACTCCAATATTGCCTTAGGTGCAGTTTTAAAACAGGAAGGTGAAGACAGGCAGTTACAGCCAGTATTGTTCCTGACTAAAAAAATGCTATCTAGGGAAAAGCATTTGTCCATTATTGCAAAAGAATGTATGGCCATGGTGTGGGCTTCAAACAAATTGAAACCATATTTATGGGGAAGAAAGTTTGTATTAAGAACTGATTGCTCTCCTTTATGTTGGTTGAACCACACTAAAGGTAACAACAAAAAATTGTTGTGGTGGAGTTTATTGCTCCAAGATTTTGATTTTTCATTACAATATGCAAAAGGTAAGGATAACATTGTGATAGTTTGTTGATAAAACCTAAAGTACTGTGAGAGGAGAAATGTATTAGAATTAAAGATGTGTCATATATATATATATTGAAATGAGTATAGAAAATGTATAATCTGTTATAACAAATTGTTACATAATGTTATAATTGATTTTAATGAAAAGGGTAAGTATAAAACATGGTAAAATGTTGGGGAATGATATATGGTTCTCATTGACACACACAACCTGGAAAGGAGCTTGTATGTGTCAATGACTTTTTTTCAGGGGGAAGGTGTGTGGAGAGAAGGCAGAACTACACCAGCCCTAGCAACAGCCAATAGAAAATGAACTGGTGGCAGCCAACAAAATCAAAGGCTGGAGATGAAAAATAATTGGTTGGTGACTGTTGGATTCAGATAGGGTTGCATTAAGAGCAGAGAGGATGACAGGGAAGATGTGAGAGGGACAGTTATTGTGAAGTT
>JAIPUX010001232.1:118233910-118245320 GCA_020142125.1 Phrynosoma platyrhinos
ATTCTGGTCCTAGGGTTTTTCGTTCTGCACCTAATGCTTGTTCTGTGAGGGAATAGCAAGATATAGTCAGGGCAAAATTGGCTAAGGAAATTGCTGCAGGGAGAATTTCTGGTCCTTATGATTCTTTGCCTTTTCCTACACTCCATCTATCCCCTCTGGGTATTGTTCCTAAAAAAGCTCCTGGGGAATTGAGGCTAATACATAACTTATCATATCCCAAAGTAGATTCAGTGAATGATGCCATTGACCCAGGGCTTACATCAGTTAGATACACATCGTTTGACTCAGCAGTAGCAATGATTAGAAATTTGGGTTCAGGTGCCCTGCTTGCTAAATGCGACATCAAGTCAGCTTTTAGACTTCTACCTGTACACCCGGATGACCTTGATCTACTGTGTTTCCAGTTTGAAGGAAAATTTTATTATGACAAGACTATGCCAATGGGATGTTCAATGTCTTGTGTTGCGTTTGAGACCTTCATCACTTTTCTCCATTGGTGTGCATTTAAGAAAATGGGTAATGAGGCTATTGCTCATTACCTGGATGATTTCTTATTCGCTGGTTCTCCTGACTCATTACAATGCCATAATACTTTGGTTCAATTTCAGGAATTGATATTGGGAGTCCCTTTGGCTGAAGAAAAAACAGAGGGTCCTAGCACTCAATTAACCTTTTTGGGCATTGAGATAGACACTACTATGGCTGGAATTTCTCGTTTGTCCTCTGAGAAGTTAGTGGCAATGAAGACACAAGTTCAAACTATGTTAAATAAAAAGAAGGCTACCCTCCTTGAATTTCAATCACTTACAGGGTTGTTAAACTTTGCTTTTAAGGTGGTAGTTCCAGGGCGAGCATTTATAAGGCTGCTGCTGGTTTATTCACTAGGCATCACCACATTAAAATCACAAGGGGGATCAGTGAGGATCTGAGGATAGGCACTCATTTTTGGAGAATTATCATGATTTTTCCTTTTGGAGAATTGAAATGCTGTTTTGGGCAGACTTTCAGGTACACTCTGATGCTTCTGGTGCCCATGGCTTTTGAGTTTTTTGGAATGGCCAGTGGGCTGCTGAGGCATGGCCTCCTGTTTGGGTGGAATCTGGTCTTACCAGGGACCTTACCTTCTTGGAATTATTTCCAATTGTGGTGGCTGTTCACCTATGGGGGAGCCACTTTGCTAACAAGACAGTTTGGTTTTGGTGTGACAACCAAACAGTCGTTCATTGGTGAATTCGCAGTCCTCCAAAAATCCCAAGGTTATGGGTTTGGTGAGGGCAATGGTTTTGCAATGTTTAAAGTTTAATGTCCTCTTTAGAGCTCACCATGTTCCTGGTTTGCTTAACCTTTTGGCTGATGCCCTTTCTCATTTTCAGCTTACCAAGTTCCGGCTTTTAGCAGCCCAGGCTACCTTACACCCGCTGGAGGTACCAAAGTTTCTCTGGAACCTTGGAGATTAGAAGTATGCAGAGCAATGTTGAATTCCATTGCCCCCTCAACACACAAGTCTTATCAATCAGCTTTAAATTCTTTTAGTCAATTTATGTTTGAGATCAGAGAACAACTTTCATGGCCAATTAACATTAATTTAGTTCTCCAATTTATAGTTTTTCTCAAACAATTGAGGTTGTCACCTGTCACCATTAGGGGCAGGTTGGCCGCCCTTGCCTTTTTCTCCAAGGCTAATGGGTTTCATGATCCCACTGGGGATTTTAGAGTGAGAAAGGTGGTGGAAGGATGGGCCAGGGAGTTTGTTATGTTAAAAGACATTAGGAGGCCTATAAATGGACTTGTTTTGGTTAAGCTATGGGAGCACCTGGCCTTAGTTTGCTATTCACCCGAGGAATTGGTTTTATTTAGGGCAGTTTTTGTGACTGCATTTTTTGCTGCCCTTAGAATTAGTGAGATTGTTCCTGGTTCCAGGAATGATACTTCTGGCAGGGCACTTCTGTTTTCCAATATTACCCTATTGGATTATGGTGCGCAGATTTGCATTAGGCAATCTAAGACCGACCAATCTGGTAAGGGTTAGTCCTTAATTTTGGCTAAGGCCCAGCAGGGCCAAATTTGCCCTTTTATGGCATTGGCTAGCTACTTATGAATCAGGCCTAAGATACCTGGATATCTGTTTATACATTTGTCAGGTTTACCTTTAACACAATTTCAATTCAGGTCAGTTTTAAAAGAAGTTGTTAAGGAAGTGGGGCTGCCCAAAGACTTCTTTTCTTCACACTCCTTTCATATAGGAGCTGCAACGGTTGCTGCCAATCATAGCATGAGTGAGCATGACATTTGTAGAATTGGCAGGTGGCGCTCACGAGCTTTTAAATCCTATGTTAGACAATTGGGTAGTGGGACTCTCGATTAGTATAGTTGATCCTTTTTTGTTATTTCAGCTTATTTCAGCCCAGGTAACATTTGGATCATTGGGCATAGCCTGGTTGCCCAGGCAGAATACTTCCTAAAGGAGCACCATTCAAACTCTTCTTTGGGCTTGTCCAACTTGGGTCACATGTTGTGGTTCAGCAGAAGGGGCATGAGGTGGCCAGGTCTCTTGAACACCATGAAAAGTCTACTTCAGTCACACACACAATTTACCCCCGGGGGAGAATGATTTGGTGCATGTGCCATGCCTTCAGTTGGCCAAGCAAATTGTGCAGAATTTAGATGCCCTACAAGCCATGGTTCCCTTCGCTAAAATAATGTGGACCAAATTACTGCCTAGACATTCCTGGGCTGGTGCTCACAAAGATTCGGCAATTAATGATGCAAGGAGATGGCTTAATCATTTTGTTTCGAAGCAACTTTTAAAGAGGGTATGGGTCTTATACAGCACTCAATTACTCTTGATAAGTCACAACTTTTTTCTGATGATGATATACACCTCTCCTCGGAAGGGCAATGGTTGTATATAGGAGCGTTGTCTGACCAAATTTATGACTTTATCTGTGTGGGGTGGGTGAGAGGGGGTACCTAGCTTTGCTAGCTCTCCCTCTAGTGGTGTGGAATGACTCCTTCACACAGATAAAATTAATTCACCATGTTAAATTGGGATAGAAAAATAATTTGGCTCTAAACAAACAGGAAATAACATAATTAAATTCAGAATTATGTCATAACATATTGTGACATCATATGATGTAATATGACATCACTTCCAGGGAGGGGTTTGGTTATTGATTTAATTATTCATTTAATTATTGCTGGATTTAATTTCAGATTTATTGCTTTGCCACGGGTTGTGAAGGACCATCTAATTTATTATTGTTTGTTAAATTGACTTTGTAAATTAATAAAGTTGTGGCCTGATTTAAACCCAGCTAAGGAGTCTCATGTCCTTTGTGCCAGTACAACTGCAATCAAGAATTAAAACAGAAAGAAATCAATTACTTAAGCAGAGCTGAAAAAGACATTTGTGCCAGACTTTTTTCTTTGTTTTTCTTTGTTTTTTTTCTTGATTAACAAGATTATAAACCCATCTGCCTAATACAAGAAATGGAAATTATACTACATCTTCAGCCACTTAGAACAAGTGGAAACTGAATAGGGGAACTTAACAATATGATAGGAAAAGCTACACAGCAGTAGTCCTGTAATGAAGCTATCCACCAAACTCTGAGACATCAGTCATTTCAATATTTCCCTGCATTGACTACTCCTATTTGCTGAGCCATGCTACTTATGATTTGGGTTGGAGAGTTAGGGTTAGGGTTACAGAGAAACTGTACATATGGTACATACATAAAGGAATGCTTCTTATGCTTACCCTTAAAACAAAGGTTACATAAAAGTAAAGTAATGTAAGGTTTTCTTGTCTGGAAAAACCTCCAAATGTTCTAAATAATTTAGACCTGGTCTCATATCACATGAGGACACTCTAGTTAGGATTCTTCAGAAAGAAATTTTAGTAGGTAGAAATCAATATTTTTTCCTGAATGTAAAGTATCAAGCAGGAATCACTGTTTTAAATAATTCAGCAAGAAAGAAATTTATATATACTGAAAGCAAGACTGGGTGGAGTCAGAATATATACTCTGGCAGACAGATGCAGTGAGAACGATACATACCAAGTTTGTCATTCTATGTTGGGATGTGTGAATGGCACATTAAAGATGGCATGACTATAGCTCAACAGCTCTGTAATGAAACCTGTGTTACATAAACCCTTCAGCATGGTTCAGATGTTCATGCAAGTATATAATCCCACAAAGAGGGGGATAAGGCCTGCTGGCTTTACTATAAGCCTACCTAGAGACAAAAGTTGGCATCATATGCAGATGTTAAGATGATGATGATGATGATGATGAATGCATAACGTTTGTATGTAGTTGATGCTGGTACAATTGGATGTGCAGGATCATTGTGCTTGCAGTAGAGAATTAAATTTCATGGCATGGCATGTAAATGTGCAATGCCTTTATCATTGCCTCTGCACATTCTGCAATGCAATTTCACAACAAATTGTCAGCCATATGCCATTCACATACATTGCACTATGTTAGTATTCAGTACAGGGATTTCATAAACAACTTTGGGTCTATGTAAGGAGAGAAGAGGTAGGAAAGCAAACAAACATTGCAAACATAATGCAACTTCATCAGCATATATTTATCTTATGCTGAAGCGATATAGGATCTCAGACAATATCTGTAGGCACTTCCCATTCATAGATCTACAATTGCACAGACAGAGCCTAGTCCTATCCCATGATCTCCCACATTTCCTCTATAGTCTTACAGACAGAAACAGGGAGGTAATATACCCTTCTTCTACTGCTATACTTCTTAGGTTTAGGAATACCTGATGAGATTCCAAGTAATCTAGTTCTAGACCTCAACAGTCCAACCTATAGAACAAATGTGCTAAATTTAAGTACTAAATAAATAAATAAATACTGCTATAGCCCTGACTCTAAGCAACCTAGTGCAATTGTGCCATGGGAGAATATTCCAGTTGGTTATTCATACCATTCCTATCACAGTTTCTTCTGGCCCCAAGGTAAAGTTCAGGCCTCTACAGATGACACTTTGCACCATCTTGGAAGCAAGGAAGGGAAGGGGCAGCTGGATGCTGGATGCCCCAACCCTTTCCCGAGGACGTCATCAGAGGCGATGCACAAGGCGAGCACTCCGATGATGTCCTTCCCTTGCAGTATCCAGACACGCTGCAATGGAAGAGACACCGAAGAGACACACGTCACCTCTTCCGGTGCCCTTTCTGCACCTTGAGGAAGGAGCGCTATTTTAGCACTCCTTCCAGGGCCAGAAAAAGAGTGGATTGAGGCTGAGGTGTGGGGCAGCCTTGGCCCCAATCCACCACTTCTCAGGGTGGCCCATGGCTGCCCGTCTGCATTCCCCCTTCATCTCATTTTAAAAATATTTTAGAACTTCTAAATCTTAATTAAAATATTCCATCAGGCAAACAAAAAATGCCCCCACATGTCCAATAACCAGATATCTGTAAATGAGGCTAGAATTGTGGGGCAATCTCCCTTCTCTGACCATGTGGGACTAGGAAAAGAGATGTGGAAGAGGAGCTCTTTTTGCATTTGCTTTGTTAATAGTTTTTTTATGATGAATGTGTGTGTATATATATATCATTGCCTATTAGATTTAAAATTACCAATGGAATTTTAGAAATGTATAAATTGTGTCTTCTTTCCCATGCAGACAGATATCCAAAAATATCATACATTTTAGTGACAACACAATGAATTATTTGGAACTGTACTGTTACAAAAGTGCAAACACACCTGTTACAATGTACTTGCCCTATAGTTTGTAATGTGTACAATTTTCCAAGTGCCAAAATGATTGAGGAAAGAAAGAAGAGAGAATTACCTGTTTTGCCTGTATTTTCAATACATATGTTATATGGAAAACCTATGAACTTATACAACAAAATAATAAAAAGATGACCAATGAAGAAAAATGCCCAGTATGCAGGGGCATTGTCTAATACTAAACCAAATTGGTCCATTTAGCCCAGTATTGATCTTTACTGGCAATGACAAGCATGATTATTTCCTATGCATGCCTGAAGATGTCAGGGATTAAACCAGCGTGTTATAGCCACAAGTAGAATACATTTGAATACTTGAAGCTCTTAGCTCTGACACATACAAGATTGAATTATTCTTAAGAAGTACTTATTTTTTGGGAAGAACTCCTGAATACATATGATGACTTTGCACAAACTGATTTCCCCCAGGACTTATGAAAAGTAGAGGAGAAATACTGCCATGCTTCTGTACCTGCCATGTCAGTTCTTGGTCAGTTCTTCGTGACATAGACATAGCATGGACAACATGAAGCCATGGAGGAACTGTGGTATTCAGCTCAAGCTTCTGCTAGATCAAAACACAGAAATTTTGTGCACTGATAAATTGTTTGAGATTCAAGAAAAGATAAATAAGAGCACTGCACAAAGTCACAGGTAAGCTGGCTGCCTTCAGGATATGTGGACTATAAATATTATCTTTGGATGTGCATGAATCTAAACAATGATGAATACTGATGAAAAAAGACATTTTACTGTCCAGGCAGTATTATACCACAGAAAGTCCAGTAGGTTTACAGCATGGTGACAATGGTAGTTGGACTATACCTCCGCATCAAATATAGTGAGAGACAAGCTTTTGATGAGCTTAAAACTAGAAAAAGATTTTTAAACCAAAGACCCAACAATCACCGTACCATAAGTTAGAATAAATCATGCCCTATCTTTATTTTTGCAGTAAGTAAATAAATAAGTAAAGCAGCAAATACCATGTGTGAGAAATTTGCTCTCAAGGACCATTGCAGCATCCAAGTGACATGCTAGGTGCATGTTGGTGAACCAATGGCATGTGTGCCATCTCTGGCACATGAAGCCATTTTGGAGGGCATGTGGAGAGATGGGAAGGCAGGGCAAGAGGAGGAACAGGCACACGCCTGCTCCTCTTCTTCCCCTTGTATCTTCAACTGCTTCTCTCACAGGCTTTCAGCTGACTCTCTGGAAACAGCTGAAGGCCCGGGATGGCAGAGAAGAGGAGCAGCAGGTGCACACCTCTTCCTCCTCTCCCTCCTGTTCTCCTAGGCCTTCACCTGCCTCTCTTTCCCCCTCACCCTTCAGGCCTTCAATTGTCTCTGTCTCTGGAGAGGCAGCTGAAGGCCCAAGAGGGCAGGAGAAGAAGTCTCACCCCAGAAGTCTCACCCCCAGAGGGCAAAGGCCCCACCCCCAACACAGGGAAACAACCAGTGCTGGAAGGCCTTTTAGTTTGGGCACTCAGCCCCTAAAAAGTTCACCATCACTATGCTACGTCTTCCTGCAAATAAATATAAGCAGCTGGTATTCTTTAGGGTTTATGCTCATTTCTTAATTTCAGTGTGTGTGTGTCATAATGAGGCCATTCCCCCCCCAGTAGAAATAGCAATGGTAATATTTTAATAGTTCACAAAATGAGGTTTTTGAGCTGTTTGTCTCAATGTTCTGCCTCTTGTGAATATGTGTTCTCTGGTTCTGAGAGTTTGAGAATTGTTGAATATCTTTCATTACAACCTTCTGTAGACATGTGACATTTTTATCTTCTGAATTACAGAAGTAACAATAGAAGTCATTAATTGCATGTTTTTTTTAAAAAAGATGAAGGTGAAGGTTAAGTGCATAAGATTTCTTTAAATAATATCTATTGATTAATATAATTTGATTTTGTCTGTGGTTAATCCTGTAAAATATTTTGAAACATTGGTTTGTGGGATTTTCTGAATCACTTAAAAATGGCTTTGGCTGAATTGACTCTAATTTGCTTTCATTTGCTACTCAACTCATTCAAAACCAATTCCACTTGGAGCTAAATCTTATGCCACTAAACTGATGTGAAAACAATGCCACTTGAAAAAAATAAAGGCAAGGAGAAGGATTTCTCTCAATATTTTAACTAATGAATAGCTCAAACAGTAAGCTGTAAGAACACTGCAGTACCTCTTGTGTGTTTCATTGATGTTTTTATCTGAGGTAATGCTGGGGATTTCATACTGACAAAAAAAAAAGAGAGAGAGAAAGAGAAAAAGGAAGAATGAAAGAACCTATTTACCAACTGCTACACTTGACATTAATGCTGAAGGAAATTTGTGGAAATAAAGTCTACTCAAAAATCCTTTTGTGTGTAGGAGTACTGATTAGCTGATTGAGAGCAAGACAAATCAGTTTTCCCTCCCCGTTTCCCATAGGATAACCCCCTCCCCCAAAAAGCACTACATTAACACAAGCACAATAAAGGAAGACATTAAGTAGAACAGTCAGTGTTAGAGAACAGTGAGATAACAGTAATAACAAAGGACATTTAAAATAAGAAAGGATAAATAACAAATAATAAATAACAAAGGACATTTTAAAAAATAGGGAAGAAATGGGAAATACAATTTTCCTTTCTTTCTAAAAAATAGAGATAGGCTTCAAGTGCTTATGAAAGAAATGATTTTAACATATTAGCTGTATTAGTGTGTCAACAAATCTCCTTTCTGAAGTTTCACACATACACACAGGGAAGTCATTTCTGATTTCATAAGTAATTCCAAATCTAGTGAAGATCTGTTAAAATTTGTTCTTAAATGGAAATGAAGTGAACAGATCTGATTAAGGTCTACAGTTATTGTTGATTTCCATCACACATGCACAGTCATCTCATTTTATATCTATTAATTAGATATATATTCTAGACAACCTTGTGACTAGTCAGTATGTAGAGAGATCTTGTAGCACCTTTGAGACTAACTGATAGATGTTGGCAGCATGAACTTTCATAGACTTCAGTTTACTTCCTCAGATGCTTTTGGTGGAGTGGAAACACTCTTATGACTAGTCAAAAATGCTTAGCTTTTCCCCAAAAAACTCTATTTTACTCCATATCTCTTAATGCATGCACATGCTCATAATGCTACCTGGAACTACTAGGAGGATGGGGTAACTGTCTTACCGGCTTCAGAGGAGGAAGAGGTGGAAAAAGAAAGGAAGAAAGACAAGCATACTGAAACTTGTCCCATTCTCTAGATATTCTATGATTAGCCACAGGAATCAAAGTGTAAATACAGTAGTGAATTCAAGTGGAGTGTAGAACAGAAAATATAGTGCCCTTATGACAGCTGGGTATACATTTGCTGATGGGGAGTTTCTCTCACTCAGCTTCCTTTTACTCTGTAGCTGGTCTGCTTTTGTGATAACCCTGTTCCTTTATCAGCTGGACAAATCTTACACTGTATTGCGGAGAAATTGGTTATGTGGAAAGGAAGCATGTTGTTTAGAGGCTTAATTTGTTTTGAATTATAGTGTAAGATCAATGGAGGAAATGATAATCCTTCCTATTCCATTTATGAGTCATAGTATTTGATTTGAGTAGGACTAGATCAATATGAATAATCCCCATAACTATTCAAGTGAAAATAATGCAATGTATAAAATATAGATGCATGTGTAACATGAAACTGTCTGAAACTACACAGTAATGATAAAAATTAAGAAGAATACCCAGAAGGTTAAAATACCCATGAATGGTTTTGTCTCCTTTCACATAATCTTGAACTAATACATTATTACTCTTCATTAATGCCCCACCTGGTCTACATGTATTTTGGGGGCAGGCGGTTGGAATACCATGAACCATTCTTTCAGATAGTCATATGCCGTAAGTTCACAGAATAAACAACTTGCCCAGGATTTCATCTAAGAGAGAAGGAGTTGGACTCTACCCTTTTGTTGAATAAATAAGAGAGGCCTTATCCACATGCTCAGGATCAAAAGGGATTTTATATATCTGATCTGTTAGCTGACCGCTGCCCCTTAATAACAACAAAGGTAGCTAGTTTTTGTGCAGCAGCAATGGCCTGCCACCGTAAGATGATATTTTAAGTCTTATTAATTATTAATTATAAATTTATTAATGTTTAGATTAAAATTACAATTTATATTTTACAATGAATGTATATTGGTAATTTTTTAAATAATATAATGTATAATACAATTTCTAATTTTAATTAAATTTTAATTTAATATTAATTTTAATTAATATTATGCATTATATAATTTGGTGGTTATTTTAGTGTTTATTTGTGTCTATTATGATGACAATTGTTGTTGGTTTGTCTGTTATTATTTGATCAATTGATTGTAAATAAAATTGAAATGAAAAAAGGAGGATGGGAGCTTGAAGTGCCACATAAGAAATTTTGAACAGGTTGTGAGTTTTTAAAGATTGGTATGATTGTCCCACATTAAACCAAACACTGCAGGGCAGTAGAACTCATATTATTTGCAATCCTTGCAGACAACTCCTAATTAACTGCAGATTGTCCAACAGTGATAAAACACCATGCTCCTGATTAGCAACTAATATTTAACAGCAGCCATATTTTAAACTGAGCAATAAGTAAAGGAGAAGCAACAACATTGACTCCATATGACTCATTGCCATATCATGACTCATTGCCATATGGACTCAAGTGACTAATTCTCTTCCCGGTGTGAAAATAAAATGTATGTTTTATCCTGTTATTATGTCCCTTAGAGGTTTTGTTTTATATTTATATATTGTTTTTATGCACGTGCACACACACACACACACACACACACACCCTTTCTCTCTCTCTCACACACACACACACATATACATTTCCCTCAGAATCTCTGTGAAGAGCAAGAGAACCAGCAAACTGCATTTGAAATTTTTAAAAATAGCTTCCAATTTCAGTATTTCAAACAATTAATAAGACTAGCAAAATATTTTCATTGTAAATATTAAGCCAAGATTTTGCACAATGGTGGAACTAAAATAGTTTCTTATTTTTCCCCTTACAGGATGCAATCTCCAAATGCTCCCACACATGTCCATTTAGTGGCCAGTAGAGTATGCGGGATGGCTGAGAAGCATCTGGCTATGTGACTGTACCCAGGAGCACAATAATAATGTCATTTACCAGAACTTCTAGATGATACCTTCCCTTTGGTAGTTGTTTGTCTTCACCCCTATAGGTTTTTCTGGTCTGGCAGCCCTCCTGATGTCTGAGCTGGAATAACAATTAGACTGTAAAGCTCAGTCTAGGTGCTCCAATTCATCCTCCAGGAAGTGGGGTTCACATATCCTTTTTGCCCAATCTACCAGTGTTTTGATTGTGCTTCTTTTTTGTCTTGGGTGATGGCTGAGAAGGTATTTTTACCATGCATCAAAGGAGTCATAGCCTGAATAAGGAAACTGGTGAGGAAACACAACTTCCAAATGATCTACAAACCAACCAAGAAAATCCAACAAATGTTGCACTCAGCAAAGGAGGAGAGACCCTCTCCTGGCTGCAGGAGTTTACTGCACACCATACAGCTATGGACAAGTCTTCATAGAGATCACCAAATGCAGTGTTCAAATATGAATCAAGGAACATGAGAG
>JAIPUX010001232.1:118247855-118260111 GCA_020142125.1 Phrynosoma platyrhinos
GTGACAGCAGCTCATATAACCTTTGCCAGATATTGGAAAGTAGAAAAAGATGGAATGGTAGATGAATGGATAGGGAAAGTGTGCGATTTAATGACAATGGACAAACTGACAATGTTAATTAAAGGTAAACCAGACCAACAATTCAATGAGAAAAGGGAAAAAATAGAGAAACTATGGAAAGAGCCAATTTTGATTCCAAAGAATTAATTAAAAACAAGATAAATAAAGGACAATTAAATGAGAAATATATGTATTTAATGCAAAATGTAAGATACTGAGATAACAAAGACAAAGTTGGTAAAATTACTTAGCTTTAATATTACGGATGTAAAAGCTATACTTTAAAAATTGATGGAAATTGCCTCTCTGTAACAAAGTTTTATTTGTATGAATTCTTTATGTGGGGAAAAAAACCCACGGTGGCTGATAGGACACAGGGAAAGTGGCTTAGCACCAGCAGTGGCCTCCATACTGATGAGCAGGACAAAATACAAGTTGAGTTCCCCAACTGCCTCTTTCTGCAGCCCACAAAAACAACCATTTGATTTTATATAAGGAACCTGATCTTGGAATATTTGCCAACTGTCTGCTTCTTCATTAGCAATGAATGACCAGGAGTACTGCAACATTGGAGGTGGTGCCAGCTTAAAGACATAAGCAAGTGGATTTTGAAGCATTTCAGATTTCAGAATTAAAGATAAGAAACACTCAATCTGTATTTAATGATATATTACCCTTTAAAAAGAGCAACAAGGAAACTCAACATTAAAGAATCCAACCAGTTTAAGACCAGACTATGAGCCTCTGTAGACTGCCCCAAAGGGCTGGCCTGGAGGCAGGCTGGCCTGGAGGCAGGCTGCCCCAACCCCAGCCTGATGACATCCTGACGCTGCACGTTGTTACACATGGTGCGTGGCATCAGGACATCCTCCCGGCGTAGCGTCCTGACACACTGTGCCAGAAGGGGTGAAAAAGAGCTGTGTGCTGGCTCTTAGTGCCCTTTTGCTGCCCATGAAAGGAGTAGCATTTTGCCACTCTTTTTGGGTGGCAAAAGGGAGGATTGGGGCCATGGTGTGCAGTAGCCACGGCCCTGATTCTCCACTTCCCAGGGAGGCCTAGAGCCACCTGTCTGAAGCCCCTATGTCATGTTGGCTCATACTCCACCTGAGGCCTAAGGCAAAGCTAAGACAGAGCTAAGTTTGAGCCTTAAGACATGTATCCTGTGATCAGTAATGCTGTTGTGCAATCTTACCAATTTTACTTCATTACAATCTATCCTCCATACACCCATCATTTTCCTTTATCTTCCATACCTAAATTCACAAGGGAATGATGAAGAAGCACCATATTTTCTTGGTCAATTATTACCAATGAAGCATCTCAGCCTTACTATTCTGCCGGAGGAATCTTCCTGTGAATTGACCTATGTATGTGACCTCTCATTCCTAAGAACTCATTTGCATGCAGCAAAAATGAAAGCTTGCTTTTTAAAAAGGAACATTTCTGGCTTAGAAAAAACATAGTGGTGACTGGTGATCTCTAACAATGATAATATTCCAGACTCCATTCATCTTACCTGTCTTGCTCTGCCCCATCCAAAATTACCTCTAGGTGTGAGTAGATTTTTCAAGATTACTTAGAAGTCTTGGAAGAAGTAAAAAACCTTGTTTAGCTGCTACATTGAGAGTTGTGGGGGGGGGGAGTCATGAAAAAGTTTCTTTTTTAAAAAGAAAAGAATAAGTAAATGTGGGTAAGAGTGGTAATTTTAAAATTGTGTTCTTGGAGATAACAATTGTTAATAGGGGGACTTATTTGTAACCACTATTTTATTTCCCATTCATTTATTTGAAGCACCACCTGGAAAGGTGGAACCTAGCAAAGAAATGTTATGTTTTATTTTCATTTCAACCACTTGAGAGGAAGACAGTTTTTCAGACAATGTGCTTCGTTTTGTTGCTGCCCTATCACCATGTCTCCCTTTCATAGACTGCTGCTAATATTTGCTGTCTATTTATCCACCAGCTTCTTCTGACAGATCTAATGAATGTCATATCCTGTAGCCTGTTGGTTGGACAAAATATTTTAAAAACAAGAACAAGATTGACTGGGGTCAGTAAAAATAAATAGCTTTATCTGAACCCAGCATCTCCTTTTACCTCATTCATTTCCCCTGTCAAAGATATCAGTAATGTTCCATTTTCTGAGTCACCATTTAGAATGACTAAGGATTTAAATGTCTTACTTCATTACCGTTTGATGTGATAAGGGTTCACAGCAAGACCATCTTAGTCATGATAACTGTTTATGCAATTCTTTCCTGGACATTTATTAATTCTGTTTCTTTAAACTCTTTTCTATCTCAATGTCTTTTATTCTGATCTCACTGGCATTAAAGTTCATATAGAAACAGATTTGTATTCTAAGATTTTTACTGTATATTTTACATTCCAATATAACTTAAATCCCAAGAAATTCAGTCATTTTCCCCTTTAAATGGATCAGACTTAGATAATGTATAACTGCATACTAAGAGCTACTAAACTCATAAAGTATTACTGACATACACAACTGTTAAATCTGTTGATGTCCAATACTGATTGTGCTAATGTATTATTTTTTAAAAAATATTTTATTATATCTCACTTTTCTACCAATATGTGATCCAGAGCAGTTCATAACTTTAGAGAACTAATTCCATAGCAATTCCACAAATGTAACGGCCAAGCTTTGATTGCTAAATCCAAACCAGCAGCTTATCCTAAAACACAGAAAGCATCCACACTGCAGAAATAATCCAGTCCAACATGCTTTAGCTGCCATGCCTCAATGCTCTGGAATTCTGGGAACTGTGGTTTGGTGGGGCTCCAGAGCTCTCTAATAAAGAAGGCTTAATGTCTTTTACATTTCACAGCTTTACTTGAAGTGGCAGTGTGGCTCAGCTGAGCATGGAATGACTTACCTATGTAAAATGCAATAGACATTCCAACACGTTGAATCCAACTGGTAGTTGCAACTTGATTATACCCTCTGATTCATGCTGATCGTGGCCCAAATGATCCAAAATTAGGCCAGATGAAGCTATGATGAATCCAAAACCTGTCCCAGTCTCAGAGAGGAAGATTACTTTAGATTACCATCATCTAGGAATGTAATTCTTTGCCATTTTTTTTTCTTGAAACAACCAACGATTATCTTCTTGTTATGAAAAGTCTTAGAAAACTGCATAGTTTTCATTACCTATTTTCAGTTTAGGTATTACCCTCTGTTAAATTTGGATGTGGTTGTTTTGCACAGAAATCAGGTTTTCTTTTGTGTATAAGACAGCATTTTATGTGCAGAAAATAATATGCTCTTTCCTGTGCAAAAATGTTGTTTTCTGTACAAAATGATCATGTGTGAAATTTTGCACAGAATAAATCCCCAGCTACAGCATTTTCTGCCCATAATCTTTATTTTCTGTGCAGAATTTCCACCCCCACCTCCAGGTAAAATGCTGTTTTCTGCCCAAAAAGTCACATGCAAATGTTGGGTAGAGTAAGCCATTCACTCTAGGATTCTTCTTGCTAGGTTCTCAACACTTCAGAAACATGTATTTTGACAATATTAAAAAATATTTTTGAATATTTTCCCATTTCTGTCCCCATAATGACCCATTGTTGTACCAGCTACTTCCCTAGAATGGATAGCATTTTAGATCTGGAGTCATGTCATGTCTACAGAAGCCAAATCAACCAGTTTCCCCCACCCTCACAGCGCTTTGCTTTCCTAACACAGGGCCAAACCCCCAATTCAAGTATGGACTGCCTTAATGACATGAGGCCAGTTCTTCAATGAATCTGGCCCATCCCACCTTTAAACTAGATTAAAAAGATTTAGCTTTTGCTCTGGATTTTTCAGGAGCTACTCTAGAGCTACACACATGTCCTGCTATGCTGCTTAATGCTGCTGCTGCTGGCACAAATCGCTCTTCTGCAGTCACAATGAGGTGTCTTGCTTTTGACCTCAGAAGGAGTGACTTGTGCCCTCTGTGGCAGTGACAGGTGGAGTAGCAGGATGTGTATGTAAACTGCTGCCTGGCATTGCCCCGGAGTACAGAGGTAACAGAAGAAATTTGAGGTACTTCTGGGATCAGAATAGTCTGGGAATAGCCTGGAGTATTCTGTTCAGTGTAGACCATCCACCAATTACTTCCTTACCATCTCTTTCCTTGCCCACTTTTTGTTCTTCTGCTGACAGATCTCAGCCTAACTGTCACTTCTGCAGGCATACTGTTGTGTCAGCAGGTCTCTAAGATCAGCTTGCACAAGGTAAACTTTTTTTCTGTCAGAGGCAGCTAACCTTTCTCTGAGCAATGCATCTTTGAATCAGGATTGCACTGTACACAGTTACACATCTAGAAGCAAACATTCCAGCAGCTGCAGAACCAGTAATGTTGGCATCTGTGTACTGGTAAGAATATGAGCTGGTAGTACATGGAAACCTTGGCTCATTTCTCTTAGGCAAAATGACTGCAATTCTCCCATCTGAAATATGGGTACAACATTGATGGCTCCTTTTATAGCAAGGGTAGGCAATGGCAGGTGTGTGTGTGTTATGTCTATGCAGACCTACACATTCAGATGTACCCAAAGTGATATAGCATCACTTCTAGCTGCCATTTGAGCTAATTATTAATTTCTTTTCTGGGCCTTTTTTTTTTTTTTAGTGCGAGGGGGCTGGGGGACTCAAGGGTTGAAGATAGCATACCACTATATTTGTGGGTGGTTTTCAGGAAAAAGGTGTCCCCAAAACCAACTTCCCATATCTATGTTTCTGGGGGCTCTGGGGGTTTTGAGTAGCATCTGGAAAGTTGGGGAAATCAAACTGCTACATACATGGGTTGTTGCAAGGGGGAAAGACTTTTGCTGACATTGAGGGAGAAAAAAAAGCAACCCTGGAAATCAGTTTGAAAAAAATGAGCAGCTCTGGGGACTGTACCTTGGGACAAGGACTGTATGTGGCTGAATTTTGCCCATCCAACTTTTAAAGGCTTGCTATTATTCTCATGAAAAAATGCTTCAACTGGTAAAAAAAAGTGTGCAAATAATATGTAGTTTTATTAGGACTGCAACACATATTTGTTTAATTTCTGGAATGGCTCATTTAACTTTTTATTGACTAAGATGACACCTTAATTAAATAGTCACATCTTTAAAAGTAATATAAACTGCAAATGACAACCACTTTCTAAGAAGTAGCATAAAGTTAAGTAAAGGTATTCCCTGTTGACAAGGTTGTCAAGTCGTATCCAACTATAGGGGACGGTGCTCATCTCTGTTATTAAGCCGAAGAGCTAGCATTATCAGAGACTACTCTGTGATCACCTGGCCAGCATGACTGCACAGAATGCTGTTTTCCTTCCCACTGAAGTGGTACCTATTTATCTACTTGAATTTGCATACTTTCAAACTGCTAGTCCCGTGTATAAGACAGAAAGGGCAAATTTTCTGTGTGTCATCTCAGGAGAAAGTTTTTTTCCCCTGTCTGTGGCCTTCAAGAAATTTTGAACTCCAACTCTCAAGGGCAATAGTCAGAGATGCTTGGACTCATAGCCCAAAAATATAGAAAGGGTTCACCACAGCTGAATTAGAGAAAACTATAGCTATGATCTATAAGTTGTGCAAAAGTCCAGTTGATTTCAGCAACCATATTAGACTACTATTTCAGATCTTTCAATCAAGGATTCTTAACAAGGCATGACTTTTGCATGAATTATAAATTACCTTCCATGGTCCAATTTCCCCCATAGTTCAATATCCTGCAAATACAAATAACAAATCAAAGCAGTGTTGACTCATAACCAAACCAGAGCTTCATGTTCTTGAGGCTTAATTTTTCTGTGTCTAAATTTGCATTTTTGATAAGACTCTGTCGTGGAACAGATATGCAAATTACACTTTCTAAACCATGCTGAAGTCTTACATTTATGATTACAGGCAAGACAGAATTCTTATTTAACCTTTGTGGCAATACAATAATTTGCTACCTTATCATTGCCTTCCTTCCCTTATCTATTTCCCTAACTTCTTTGATTTTTAGTTAATATATAAAGAAATTTTACATTGAAATAAATTCTAGTTCATGTTAAATTGTCCATCCTATTAGCTGTTTTTTGTAGATAGGAGATTAAAGATAGCAGTCTCCTACTGAGGCCCTTGCCAACATCCTTGACTTTGTTTTTGATGGTTTATCAGCAGCATTATTAGCCTTATGCAGTTGCCTATTTCTGCGCTTTCGATTTCTATTAAATTTTCATAATTAAGTGAGTGTAATTAAGTTTTTCATTATGTTCTCTTAATTTTCCTGTCCCAATAAAATGATAGACAAATGCCTTGAGACTTCTTAGTGCCTTAATTGTTTCCCCAGAGTTAGATTACAGTTAAAGCCAGCACTAAGGGAAAGTATTTCTCTGTTTTGTTATAGTTTTAAAATAGAAAAGTTCCTTCAGAAATTTAGATCTTCAGAGGAAATATAAATGTCATTGAGCATCAGTTAGAATCAGTATCTGTTTTCTCCTAATGACAGGTATTTTGCTCACACCACATTCTCTCTATAAAGCAACTGGTTCCCAATGTTCTATTTGTTTGATTCTGAGAAGGACCAAGAATGGAATGTCCTGAACTGATTAAAAGGACTAGTAAACAACATGCTTCAAAGATACAGTACTTCTACTCCTTCTAGCTTCCAAATCTAACTGGCTGTGAAAGAGCAATGAGTTTGTTTCCCACAATATAATAAATAATAATAATAATAATAATAATAATAATAATAATAATAATAATAATAATAATAATAATAATATCCTACCTCTCTGTAGATACAACCGGGAAGGCTTACAGGATAAAATGAACAATCCCATCCCCCAATAGCCCCCTCCCATACAATATGACATAAAAGGAGTAATTGGTGGACAAAGAATAAATCCAAGGCATTTTAAGATTACCCCAAAGGATTTCACAGGAGTTGCAGTTGTAGTTATGGGGGGGGGGGGGTTTAATACGCTTAAGATAGTCTTCCTATCCATGGATTTTCTTGTGCATGTCCAATATTAGCCACAAGTTTGGGGTAAATGTCACATATCTGTATTCATTGTGTTGGTTTTTCCTTCTGTACATTCAGTGGTTTCCTACTGGCTTTGTTCCCTCCTTACCTGCAAAATTAAACATTTCTTCCCTCACTTTCTTTTACAGTTATAGTGCTAAAATGGTATAGCACTTTAGCACTATGACTACAGCAACTTTTTTTAAAATGTGCAAGACTGTGGATTCTGAAGAGGGTTATATGAGAGAAATGTCAAGTTCATGGAAGAGCAGGCAGGAGGATGCCAGGAAACCACACCCGTACTAGAGTTTAGCCATGTTTTAAGTAGGAGAAAAGGATAGTTGAAAATAAATGTATAGATCTGAGATTACACTAAATTTCATTACAACCAGAAACAAACCAGTATATTTAGGAGATGATTGGATACAGAAGCAGAAATAACCATTATAAAGCATGGAATCCTAAAACAAATTCCAGCATTTACAAAAATTATTGGATAGTCTGGAGGAGACTCAGGTTGAGAATATAGGTAATAATGAGACAAAGAATGCAAGAAATAGGGGGAAATTGAAAGGGGAGAGACATTTGGGGGGAAGAGGACATTGAGAAATGACATGAGTTGTGTCTTCACTTAAACCCTTGTCAAACAAACAAACCCCAAAACAACCCTATGTACATAGCATTCCATGTACTCTAAAACTCACTTAAACTGGGTCACTGGCTAGGCTGGGCTGGGCTTTTTGTCTTGGAGAAGACAAAAAGACACCCCCAACAAGTCAGGAGGGTTTTCTTGTTGTGCTGGCTAAATAAGGACATGAGAAGCCTGGTTGGTCAAAGCATGCAGGAGAATGAGAACACCTGTGTGTTTTGTCCAATCGGGTTGTCTGGTTGCTACTCTAAGTCTCACGGTGCAACTGGTCTCACAAAACTTGGGATGAGAGTTTGTTCTTTATAGCTCTGTGCTGCTACATGGAGGCAGCCATTTTTGAGCTTGAACTGAGCTAATAACATCGCTCAGATCTCTGTTTTGGCTTGGCTCGTGCCTACTGCTTACTCATGGCCTTTGTCTGAGTTGTGGTCTTTTACGGATTTCTCTTCCTTTTATAAGTGGGATTGTTCAGGTTATCTTCCCTGAGCATGCTGGTGGACTGAGTGGGGCCTTGGGGCAGGTCCTCTGGGCCTGCTGGGGCCTCTGCATCCCCACTTCTCAGGGAGTTGTACACCCGAGGAGGGTCCTGGGGCAGACATCCTCACCGGGTACGTGGACCCGGTATTGGATACAGTCCCAGCGCCGCCCCGGCGACCCGTCTGGTAAATTCGGGACCCCATCGCTGTTTGAGGGGGGTTGTTGCACTTCTCCCCAGCGGTGAAGTGTTGGAAGATGGCTGTCTTTGGTTTAGGGTTCCGCATAGGACCCTTCGTGGACACCTTTCCCCCTGGTTGGTTGCCAGTGATGCTTCCTAGCTGTTTGCATTATTGAGAGACTTGGGAAAAGGCAGCCTTTTGGCCTGGTGGTAGTCATCCAGGGTTGGGTGATTTTGCTTTGGCCTGTGTTCCATTCACTGGAGGAAGGATGCCATGCAGTAAGGCCCAATCTAAAAGGCGTGCAGCTGCAGCTGCACCCAGCTCTGGTCAATCTGGTTCGAAGAGGCCTTCCCAATCTACCAGCAGAGATGATGAGATTACTGCCCAGTTGACACAACTGGGTAAAACAGTTCAGGCTTGTGTCGCTCTTTGCAATCCATTTGCTCAGAAAGGGCTACAGACTACAGCCACCAGCCCTATTGCTGGCGCTTCTGGTACCACCAGCACAGAAGTGCTACTTCCTTCCATGGCATTTGAGGATCAGGTGATAGAAGCTACACCAGGTCCTTCTGTGGTTTTGACTGTGCAGGCTGGGCACCCCACTATTGCCGATGTATGGGATCTCCTGAAAAGGGCCCCTGGTGTGGAAGCTCAGGGTGCAGCTGCCCCCATTTCTGAGCTGCCTACTATGGCTGATTTATATAACCTCTTACGAGGAGTGGTTCTTCTAAGTGCTGCTGCAATGGAGCAGACCCTTGAGGTGCAAAGAGGTGATCAAGCTGCTGCTGCCTCTTCTGCGCTTGACACCCAAGCTGTTGAGGGGCCACACTTCAGGGGACCGTTATGGTCAGCTGGAGATGCTTCCCAGCAAGCTTCTGTTTCAGGTTTGTCTCCTAATATTGCAAATGCTAATTGGCCTGCCTCAGTATGGGCTCCAGGTGGCCAGGTTGGTCAGGATGTGGCTACGGAACAGCCCAAACCTGCGGTTGTGGTGGCACCCATGCAGGCACCTGCACTTTCACAGGTCCCTGACACTAGGGCGCAGGATGGTCAGCCAATGGCTGTGGTTAGCAACAACTCTGTGGTGTCTCTTTCAAGTGCTCCTTTGTTATCTGGAGCGGTTGGGCAAGTTGAATCTGCCCCTTACTCTGGAATGTCTACACCCCTTGGTTCACATTTTCATCTTTTAACTAAAGAAAGGATTTGGAAGGGAGAATACATTGACTTATTTACTCTTACCTTTAGGGATCCAGAGCCGAGGATCATGTTAAAAGATGAGATTGTTTTCAGTCTTCCCAAAGAGTTTCAAGCCCTCAAACACCCTAAGCTGGATTGCAATTTTGTGAATTGGATTATGGGTTTCACTATTTACAGAGGTGTTATAGAAGAAAAAGAACCACTGAGATCTCCTGACTTTTCTAAATATCAGGAGATCATGATAAAAGCATACACTAATTGCCATCATAACTCTAGAAGTGCAGCCTGGCTACAATACGACGATTAGTTTAGAATGAGAGCTGCACAGGATCGTTACTTGTCCTGGAGACATGTTCAGTCTGAGTTGTGGGCTGATGTTATGGTGGGGGCCTCCCCTTCAAGCAGGTGTGACAATGGGTATGTCCCAATGGTTACCATGCCAAGAGGGCCGAATGCGAGTCCTGCCACGGGAGAGAGAAGGCAATTTGGCATATGCTGGGATTTTAATTCAGGCAAATGCAAAAGGCAACCCTGCAGGTTTGAGCATAAGTGCAACACCTATGGGGGTGGTCACCACTGAGCTTCCTGCAATAGAGTCAAGCGGCCAGGAGTTGCTACTGCCCCCAACTAGCTTTGCCTGGAGGAAAAGGCCCCATCACCAATTAAGTTAGATGCCATGGTGGCATGCCTAAAGATTTACCCTAATAAAGAGGCTGCTTCTTATTTATCTCATGGTTTTTCCTTAGGTTTTTGTATCCCTTATACAGGTTCTAGGGTTCATCGTTTTGCGCTCAATGCTTGTTCTGTAAGGGAGATGCCGAACATTGTGAGGGAAAAATAGGCAAAAGAAATAGCTGTGGGAAGGATTTTGGAACTGCATGATCAGTTGCCTATTCCCACCCTCCGTTTATCTCCTTTGGGTGTGGTTCTTAAGAAAGCTCCTGGGGAATTCAGGTTGATACATAATTTATCATATCCCAAGGATGACTCTGTGAATGATGCTATAGATCCTGGGCTTGCCTCAGTTAAGTATGCATCATTCATCTCAGCAGTTAAGATGATTAGGAATTTAGGCAAGGGAGCCCTCTTAGCAAAATGCGATATTAAGTTTGCCTTTAGGCTCCTTCCTGTTCACCCAGATGATTTTGACTTACTGGGTTTTCAATTTGAAGGAAAGTATTTCTTTGATAAAGCCATGCCAATGGGATGCTCGATTTCTTATTCTGCTTTTGAGACATTCAGTACTTTTCTTCATTGGTGTGCAGTTAAGCGGACTGGCAATAGAGCCATAACACATTATTTAGACGATTTTTTGATTGCTGGGAATCCCAATTCTTCCCAATGTAGGGATTCCTTAGCTCAATTTCAGAAATTAATGTATGAGTTGGGTGTGCCTTTAGCAGAGCAAAGAACTGAGGGGCCAGATACTCGACTTACCTTTTTGGGTATTGAGATTAACACCATAGATGGGATTTCATGATTACCAAATGATAAATTGGTGGCTATGAGGCAGCAGGTAGGTGCCATGTTGGGGAAACAAAAAGCTGCACTTCTTGAATTTCAGTCCCTTACAGGACTCTTGAACTTTGCCTGTAGGGCTGTAGTATCAGGACTTTAATTTTGCGCTAGATTATACAGGGCTACTGCAGGTATCGTGATGCAGCACCATCACATCAGAATCACAAGGGGCATTTATGAGGATCTAAAGGTCTGGGACACCTTCTTGGATCAATTTAATGGCACATTGCTTTGGAGATCTGAAATGCTGCTGAGGGCAGACTTTCAGGCGTGGCCTTCTGCATGGGTTAAAAGTGGTCTAACTGGAGACTTAATATTTCTTGAGCTTTTTCCCATAGTGGTGGCTATCCACTTATGGGCAAGCCAGTTTACTAACAGGACCATCTGGTTTTGGTGTGACAACCAGTTGGTGGTTCATTTGGTGAATACTCAGTCCTCTAAGTCTCCTAGAGTTATAGGTTTAGTAAGGGTGATGGTCATGCAATGCTTGAATTATAATGTGTTATTCAAAGCTCAACATGTTCCTGGTATGCTTAACCCTTTGGAGGACACCCTTTCTCATTTTCAGCACTCCAGGTTCCGGCAGCTGGCCCCCGAGGTGTCGACACACCCATTGGAGGTACCAGCCTTGCTATGGAACCTTGGAGATAAGAAATTCACAAGGCAATCTTGAATTCCATCGCCCCATCTACAAACCTATCAAACCTCTTTAAATTCATTTAATCAATTTTTATTGGAAATTGGGTTGGATCAAAGTTGGCCAATCAGGGTTGACCTGATCCAACATTTTATAGTTTATCTTAGACAGGCAGGCCTTTCACCTGTCACTATTAGGGGCAGGTTGGCAGCCCTGGCATTTCACTCTAGGGCAAGGGGTTATTTTGATCGTACCACAGACTTTAGGGTCAAAAGAGCTGTGGAAAGTTGGTATAGGGAATCCCCGGTAACAAAGGACTCGTCATGGCCAATAACAGGCCCAGTCCTAGCTAAATTATAGGAACAATTAGCTGATACATGTAACTCATCTGGGGAAGAGGCTTTATTTAGGGTGGTATTCTCTTTAGCCTTCTTCACTGCATTAAGAATTAGTGAGATTGTGCCAGGTTCTCATAATGATCAATCTGGCAGGGCTCTTTTGTTTTCTGACATATTATTA
>JAIPUX010001232.1:118267257-118282724 GCA_020142125.1 Phrynosoma platyrhinos
ACTATGCCAAGAGGGCCAAATGGGAGGCCTGGCACAGGGGAAAGAAAGCAATTTGGCATCTACTGGGACTTTAACTCAGGGAAGTGCAAGAGGCAGCCCTGCAGGTTTGACCATAAGTGTAACACCTGTGGGAGTGGTCACTGTGATGCTTCCAGTAGTAGTGGTAAGCGGTCAGGAGTGGGTGGTTCCCCCTGGCCAGTATCGCCTGGAGGAAAAGGCATCATCACCAATTAAGCTAGATGAAATGGTGGAGTGGTTGAAGGTATACCCTAATAAAGAGGCTGCATCTTATTTATTTCATGGTTTTTCCCTAGGCTTTTGTATCCCTTATACAGGTCCTACGGTACATCGCTGTGTGCCCAATGCTCGTTCTGTGAGGGTGCTCCTGAACATCATGAGGGAGAAATGAGCAAAAGAAATAGCCGCTGGGAGGATTTCAGGACCTCATGATCAGCTGCCTATCCCCACGCTTTGCTTATCCCTGTTGGGTGTGGTGCCTAAAAAAGCCCCCTGGGAATTCAGGTTGATTCACAATTTATCTTACTCGAAGGGTGAGTCTGTGAATGATGCTATAGATCCTGGGCTTACGTTTGTTAGTTACGCATCATTCGACTCTGCAGTCAAGTTGATTAGGAATCTAGGCAAGGGGGCCCCTTTTAGCAAAGTGCGACATTAAGTCCATCTTCAGGCTTCTTCCTGTTCACCCAGATGATTTTGACTTACTGGGTTTTCAATTTGAAGGAAAGTATTTCTTCGACAAAGCCATGCCAATGGGGTGCTCAATTTCTTGTTCAGCTTTCAAGACTTTCAGCACCTTTCTTCATTGGTGTGCAGTTAAGTGGACAGGTAATAGAACCATAACACACTAGATGACTTCTTGATTGCTGGGAGTCCCAATTCCTCACAATGTGGGGATTCTTTGGTTGATTTTCAGGACTTAATGTCTGAATTAGGAGTTACCTTAGCTGAAGAAAAGACTGAAGGGCCAGAAACACAAGTTACCTTTCTGGGTATAGAGATTGCCACCATAGTTGGTATTTCTTGATTACCAAATGACAAATTGGTGGCTATGAGGCAGCAGGTTAGGATGATTTTGGGGAAGCAAAAAGCGACAGTTCATGAATTTCAATCCCTTACAGGACTCTTAAATTTCACCTGTAAGGTTGTAGTCCTGGGATGAACATTCTTCATGAGATTATATAGAGGTACTGCAGGGGTAGCTGCACCCCATCATCACATTAGGATCACAAGGGGAATTCGAGAGGATTTGAAGGTTTGGGACTCCTTTTTGGAGCAATTAAATGGGACTTTGTTTTGGTGATCTGAAATGCTGCCTCGAGCAGACTTTCAAGTGCATTCGGATGCTGCTGGTGCCCATGGATTTGGCGTTTACTGGAATGGCCAGTAGGCTGCGGAGGCATGGCCTTCTGCATGGTCAGAGCATGGTCTGACTAGAGACCTGATGTTTCTGGAGCTTTTTCCCATTTTAGTGGCTGTGCACTTGTGGACAAGCCAATTTGTTAACAAAACAGTCTGTTTTTGGTGTGAGAACCAGGAGGTTGTCCACGTGGTAAATTCTGTCTTCCAAGTCCCCCAGAGTTATGTGTTTGGTAAGGGCAATGGTCATGCAGTGTTTGAAATTTAATGTGCTATTCCAGGCTCAGCATGTTCCTGGTGTGCTTAACCCTTTGGCAGACACCCTTTCTTATTTTCAGCTCTCCAGGTTTCAGCAGCTGGCTCCTGAGGCATCGACACACCCAATGGAGGTACTGGCCTGCCTTTGGAGCCTTGGATATTGGAAATTCACAGGGCAATCCTGAATTCCATTGCCCCATCTACACGTAGGTCCTACCAAACAGCACTGAATACGTTCAATCAATTTTTATTGGAAATTGGGGAGGTTCAAAGTTGGCCGATTTAGGTTGACCTGATCTTACATTTTATAATTTATCTTAGGCATGCAGGTCTTTCTCCTGTTACTATTAGGGGCAGGCTGGCCACCCTGGCATTTCACTCGAGGGCAAGAGGTTGCTTTGATCCTACCACAGACTTTAGGGTTAAAAGAGCTTTGGAAGGTTGGTCCAGTGAATCCTCTGCATCAAAGGACTCACGATGGCTGATAACAGGTACAGTCCTGGCTAGGTTATGGGAACAGTTAGCTGATGCATGTTATTCACCTGAGGAGGCGGCTTTATTTAAGGCAGTATTTGTCGTAGCCTTCTTTGCAGCATTAAAAATCAGTGAGATTGTGCCTGGATCTCGTAATGATCAATCTGGCAGAGCACTTTTAATTTCGGACATTGTCTTAACCAAACAGGGGATTCAGATTTGTATTAGGTGCTCTAAGACTGATCAGTTGCAAAGGGTCAGTCTATTTCCTTAGCCAAAGTGCCTAGATTTGCCTGGTGCTAGCAATGACCAATTATTTGAAGATTAGGCCCAAATTGGTGGGCTATCTCTTCATACATTTTTCAGGTATGCCCTTAAATCAATTTCAATTTCGGGTAGTTTTGAAGGAGACACTAAAATGGGTTAAGCTGCCTCAGGCCTACTTCTCTTTGCACTCCTTCCATATTGGAGTAGCAACAGCTGTGGCCACTCATGGATTGAATGAAGCTGATATTTGCTGAATTGGCCAGTGGTGTCTTGAGTATTCAGGTCATATGTTAGGCCGTCAGAGAATATAACTCCTGATCAGCCATGCTAATTTGCTTTGTTTCTATTTCAGCTGGCTTTTTTCAAGACAAGATATGGATTGTGGTCCACAGTTTGGTCTTCTGGGCAGAAAGTGACACTCTTGAACATCAGCGTGACTATTCATTGGGCTTGTCACACATCGGAACCATTAAGTGGTTTGGACAAAGGGCATGATGTGGGGAGTGCTCCTTCCTTGGATCTTGCAATTGGCTCAGTCGTATCTGCAACCCCAGGTTTTAGTTATACACCTGGGGAAAATGACTTGGTTAAAGTACATTGTTTGCAGCTGGCAAAGCAGATGATGAGGGATCTGCAAGAAATTCAAAAGGTTTTCCTGGGAGCTGTAATCCTTTGGTCCAAGCTCCTGCCAATGTGGAGTTGGCTTGGAGCTCGCAAAGATGCTGCGATTAACAATGCTCGATGATGGCTTAATTCTGTTGCCAAGCAGTTGTCTAAACTTGGCATTTTTGTAATTGAACATAAAATTAAATTGGATAGGCTGCAGCTGTACAGAAGGGGATGGGGTCCACCTCTCTCCTGAAGGTTTGGAGATTTATGTTAAGGCACTCTCTTAACAAATTAAAAAAGCAAGGGGGAGAGAGGATGCCTAGCTAGGCTGGCCCCCCTCTTGTGGCGGGTAATGACCCCCACTCCACAAGAAAATTAATATGGCTAAGTAAATTAATTAAGGTAAATTGGATAATGTTAAATTAAAAGGAAGTGATGAATGCAGTTAAATGCATGTAATATGATATCATTTCCAAAGGGGAGGGGTTTTGTAAATTTGTTGTTATTATTATTTGCTTACATACTTTGTCACATACGGTGAAGGTCCACCCACCTGGGCGATTACACCTTCACTTACACATGTGACAAAGTTTATTCTTGTCAATAGACCCTGTACAGCTAAATAAAAGCGGTGGCCTGTTTTAATCCAAAAGTGGCATCTCCTTTCCTTTGTGCCAGTGCAAAGACACCCCCCGATGAGTCAGGAGGGGTTTCTTGTTGCGTTGGCCATATAAGGACATGAGAGGCCTAATTAGTTAAGCATGCGGGGGTCTTGAGCACCTGCACGCTTGGTCCAATCAAGTTGCTTTGTGCATATCCCAAAGTCTCATGGTGCCTGTAATCTCCCGAGATTTAGGATGAGAGTTTTTTCTTTATAACTCTGCAATGCCACATGGTGGCAGCCATTTTAGAGCTTGAACTGAGCGACCCATCCCACCCACCCTTATTTAAAGAGCTTTATTTGGTTTCTCTCAGGCTTTGACTGGTCGCCTTCAGGGGCCGGGAGGAAATATTTCCCCAGGATGCTCTCCTGGGTTTTTTCCCTCCCTGAGATTATTGCTTAATTTGACGTTGGGTATGGGTCTTAGGTAATAATTGATGCATTGTTTTATGTTATTATTTGCTTGTCACAACTTAAGGGTTTGGGTTTATAAGTTAGAATGTGCTTAATTTGTATTTAGGGGCAAGTAATGACCCCCACCCCACAGGAAAATTAATATGGTTAAGTAAATTAATTGGGGTAAACTGGATAATGTTAAATTAAAAGGAAGTGACAAATGCAGTTAAATGCATGATGTCACAAATTGAATGATGTCATATGATGTAATATGATATGATTGCCGGAGGGGAGTGGTTTTGTAAATTTGTTGTTGTTATTATTTGCTTACATACTTTGTCGCATGTGGTGAAGGCCCACCCACCTGGGGGATTACACCTTCACTTACACATGTGACAAAATTGTTGGAAGTTTATTCTTGTCAATAGACTCTGTACAGCTAAATAAAAGTGGTGGCCTGTTTTAACCCAAAAGAGGTGTCTCATGTCCTTTGTGTCATTGCAATTCCATTATCTTATCAGGAAAAGAAGAGCCTAAATTCCTGCTCCATGCTGGGGAATAACAGCAGCTCAATTAGTTTAAATAAATTTGTTCATAGGGGTTACACGTGCAAGCAGCATGTGAGAAGGCCAGTAAAAATATGTTAGTGACACTTTCTCCCACTCTTTTTCAAACATGGTAAGAGCCCACACTATTTGTAAAAAATCCTTTCCCCAGAATAGCAGTTAACAAGAATTCTTACAAAACAGTTTTTAAAAATGAAACCTGCAACTTCCCCTATCCACAGTTAAAAGTGGTACAGTCTCAGGGAGACACGCTGCATGCACACTGCAAAAATAATCTGGTTTGACACCACATTTAACTGCCATGGCTCAATGCTATGGAATTCTTGGAACTATAGTTTCGTGCAGCACCAGAGCCATAGTTCCACACTCTACAAATATGCATATTAGTTTTTCCCTGCAGCTGCACCTACATCAACTTTTGGTACTGCAGATAAAAAAGACAAGGTCCGTCTGCCTCTTCCATCAGTAAATTAAATCTATTCTTGCTACTCCTGTTCTAGCATCTTAATACAATAAAGACTATCTATGCCAAAGCAAAATAAAGTGAATCAGAAGAAAAGCATTCCAGACACCTTCAGCCTCCCTGACACATCAGTTTTGCTTTCTGCCCTCAGGCTCCACAAATACTTTAATGTCACTTTTCTGAGAATGTTCTTTGCCATTCTTGTTATAAATATTATTGTCTTAAAGAATTGACCTTGTTGGAGGGAAATTACTGCCTTTATTCTTCACGTCTCGGAGGTCTCTTTTTTGTTTTTGGAATATTTCTTTCTCCTCCCAATCTAAGCAACCTGAAAGATGTTGAAGGGGAAAAAAATAATTTCTGACATATATTTGTCCTGCAGAGCTCTCTCTCGCATTCTTTTTATGTAAGTTATGTGGGAAATCAGACATTTGTTCTGTTCCTCTTGCTTTTTTTTTCTTCCTTGCCTCTTGTGGGTTTCTGTACTTTCACTGTCAATATTCCCTAATATAAAATATGTTTCTTTTCCATTTTAGAATGAAGGCTGGAAAACTGTTTCACTGGGACTAATTAGAGAAAATATATTTGAGGTTGAGGCATTTCTAGAAAGTTGTCTTTAGGAAACAACAACACTAATTGCATTTTAAATGCATGACTAAATATCAGACAGGTAAAACTGGTCACTGGACAAGTTCATAGATGGATTACTGAGACTATTTACAATGTGGTAACTGCTTATTGATGTGCCATGAAAGCTATACAACATGTGGGAATTCATTCTGTCCACAGTCTAGCCATAAATGGAGAGAGGAGAATCTCCATGTTCCCAATATCTTGTATTTTTGTTGGATCTGACTTATTCAGATGTAGGAAAAGAAACAGAGGGCCTTTGCAGACTGCCAGAAATAGTGCAAATTGAGTCCACTTTAACTGTCCTGACTCAGTGCTAGGGAATCATGGGAACTGTAGTTTATTGTGGCATCAGAGCTCTCTGACAGAGAAGGCTCAATGTCCCAGAAAGAAAACAATTCCCATGATTCCCTAGTATTAACCCTAACCCTAAAAGTGGACTCAATTTGCACTATTTCTGGCAGTCTGCAACCCCCCATAATTTGCACTATTTCTGGCAGTCTGCAAAGGCCCTAGAATGAACGAGACTCAGCTAGAACCTACTCTGATGACCTTCTACTAGCAGGCAAATATATTTTTAGATAGGCAATTGGACCATAAGCTCACAGGAAAATGTTTAAAATTAACTTCCATTAATGGGTGACCCATAAGTAATTTAGCCAATGGTAAGTAGGTATGGAAAGAACATCTGAAAATATTGTTTAAATTGGCCAACAACAACAACAATTGAGAAAAATCTTGGCCTTGCAAGAATCTTCACAGTTCAGGATTAATTATGCACAAAATTTACATGAAGTTGTTTTTCACAGAAAGCAGCATTTTCTGCAGGAGAAACACAACTTTCTCTGCACAGGAAATGAGTTTAATGTGCAGAAATATAATTTTCTGCACCAAAAATGCTATAATTGGGGACTTATTGTATTCAAAATTACCACATGGGTGTTTTGTGTATCAAACAACTTTTTCTGTGCAGGAAATAATGTTTGTGTATATAATTATCATTTCTTGTGCAGAAAATGCTGTTTTGTATGCAAAATAATCACATTTAAACTTTATGCAATATTTGTCCCAAATTGTGAATAGGCTTGAAAAAACTGCATAGTTTTCAGACTTTCTCAGACCAGGAAGAAAATTGCTAAAATTACTCATTCTTTCCTTCAAGAAGAAACTTATTGAACAATTACATCCCTAATAGTAAAGGAATATGAGAGTTTCATTCCAAGAACAATTTAAAAAAAAATCTGTGCAAAAGACACAAATTATTGACCCCAGACGAGACCATCCTGCTTAGAAACAGGTTTTGGTGGACCTCTTTTCTAACTTTGTTACTAGGGATTTTATAAATATAGTTTGACTTGGGGACTTTACATAAAAACAATTATTATCTATTGTAATATGGCCCACATTCTTTACTCTGACAGCTTGCTGTTTATTATCTGAACAGTTGCTATGGGTCACTATAATTTGAAGCTAGAGTTCCTTTACACTGACTTCAGGATCTTAGCTAATGTGGGATTACATACATTTAAGAATATAATGATAAAACCAAGCAGTCAGTCATGTTTCACAATAGAATGAGATTTTGGAGCCAATTCAGACTGAAGGTACATATCCTGCTCCCACTTTTAATTGATAAACACTTCTGCTCATATTTGTAGTCCCCATTTTTAAAAAAGGCAGAAAACAGGACATGCTTTGCAATGGAAAAATATTTCTTAAACAGTGACTCACTGTTTGAGTTCTCCCCTCAAATGCATGCAAGAAGAAAGAAATGTTAAGTCATACATTGGTTCATAGCAAATGAAACAGGAATAATTGTAAAGGAGGTAATACAATTGATGAAGAAAGAACTTCTGGCAATTTCCCTTGCAACTGATCTAGTGTCTGTGACCAGAATAAATGAAGCAAAATCATGTCAGGATATGAGAACTATTCATTTGCATCTTATAGAATGAAGTAGAAACAGAGCTTATATAAGAATTTGTTGGCCTTGTGACCTAAGATAGGGCTGGCCAGTAAACACTTAGAGTCATGTACTGGGAAACAAAAGAACTATAGAAGAATGAGATTCAAGTTCAAACTCAAGTTTGTGTGTCTATGACAGGAAAGATAGAGGGTGTTGCACTAAACCAATGATAAATTATATAGTTAAGACTGAATCTGCATAGTAGGTCAGTCACAAAATCATACTTACTTGTATCATTGGCATATTAAAAGTAGGCACCTATGACACATCAATTATATAATAAAGAAATGGATGGCTACTACTCTAATAAAGAAAAGGCAAAGGAAAGCAAGATGCTGGTCTTTTTTCATGGTCATGTACTATTTGGTATGAACTAGATGATTTTATTTTTGGTAAAAATGCCTCGGTAATGAAAGTAATGAAACTAGTTTCGGCACATAGTATAGTAAGATAAATGCAAAGAGCTGTTCTATGAAAGATACATTAGCAGAAGAATCCGATCTTTAATAGGAGACATACAACAAGGATTTGAGCAAAATGACCTATAACAAATTATGTCCAAATGATTGCTTTGGAATGATAAAAGCACATGAAAACCCACATGCTATAATAATGTAGATACAACTGGACAATCAGAAATTGCATGTTGTATATAGTCACGTTCAATTTTAAGTCAGAATCCGGTTATCATTTGAATGAAAAATATAATGAAATGTTATCAAGTTGTACTGATACCATTAAAATATATTTTCCATATGGCTGAGTCATAAATCAAAACAGACAGCATAGTCATGAAGTCAGAGGACGATGTGGAACATTTGGTATGCAGAAACAAGGTCCAAACCACACTGCAGAAATAACCCAGTATGAGACGAGTTTAACTGCCCAGGCTCAATGCTAGGGGATTCTGGGAACTGTAGTTTTGTGAGACATTTAGCCTTCTCTGTCAGAGAGTTCTGGTGCCATAATAAACTACAATTCCCAGGACTCCCTAGCACGGAGCCAGGGCAGTTAAAGAGGTCTTGAACTGGATTATTTCTGCAATGTGTTTTGAACCCTAGATAAGACCTTCAAGTGTAAATATATATACTTGCATACTTCTATAGTTTTTTGAGGGTTTTTTGAGCTGTGTGGCCATGTTCTAAAAGAGTTTCTTTCTTTTTTATTGGAGATTTATTATTAAAAATAAAAACATGCAAAAGAAATCGCATAATAAAGTCATCTTATCTAATACAATTGTATACAGATGTCATGATTTATCTTGACTTCCTTATTCTTACTCTTGTAAGTGCTTTTTTTTTTACTGTACCTTGCTATTTGAATAAAATAAAAATTCTAGATGTAAACTAATCTTCTTTACTTCTCATTTTAATTAGTATGTGATATTTACTAAATGTTGAATTATTAATTTTTCATTAATTTGCTTCCATCAAATAAAGTGTATCCTTTTATTTTGTGTATAAAGAGTCTCGTGTTTCCTTCCTTACTTATTTTCCTCATCTTTATTCCTATATCTGAGCTATTTCTATCTTCCCTTCTTTTATTGTTTTTAATATTTGCATATTTTTATTGTAGTTAAAGTTTTCCATGTTCTTAACTCCTCTACATATGTTTATTTAAATCATCTCTTCCTGAAGTAAATTATCAAATTAGCTCCATTCCTTTTCTGTTTTCCATGACGATTTCTGGTTAGTTAAGGAAGTCAATTTGTCCATACATTTCATTTCTTCTACCTTCATTTTCCAATCTTCTAATTTTGGACAATCTCCTGTCTTCCATTGTCTAGCAATGATTATTCTTGTTGTTATTAAATAAAGGATTATTCTCCAATATTTTGTCACAACTTCTTTTTTAATTTTTGTAGTTATATTTAACAAGAATAGTTCTGGTATAAAAGGGATTTGAGTCTTTAATTTTAGTTGCATGATTTTATGTATTTTCTGCCAAATGTTTTTAATTATTGGGCAAACTCACCACATATGGTACAATGTGCCAGCTTCTTTTTGACATTTCAAGCATCTGTCACTCAGCCTTTTATTTATTTTCTTTAATTTATTTGAGGTAAAATACCATCTATTGGCAATTTTCATAAAGTTTTCCTTTAAATCCTGTGCAGCTGTAAAAGCATTTGTTTTTTTCTATGTATCTTCCCAATCTTCTAGATGTATTCGGTGTCCAATATCTCTTGCATAGCTAATCATTGTGTTTTTAACATATTCTTGTTCTAACTCCCTCTCTAGCAGTATCTTGTAAAATTGGGAGATTTTTCCTTTGTCTGGTGATTGCAGGAATTTGTCAAATTTGTTTGCGTTCAGTTGAAGTTCCTGCTCCTTTATGTCTTCTTTACATTTCCTTTTTATTTGATGGTAACTGAACCACAATAGGTTAATTAACCAAGTTCCTGCATTACTTCTTTGGGAAAAGCCCTCTAGAGTGAAAATCCACTGGGGAATTTTCTGATAAAACTTACTTTTTATGTTTAACCATATTTTTATGAGAGATTTTCTCAAAATGTGATTATTGAAGTCTTTATTTATTTGAAGCTTATTATACCAGACATATGCATGCCATCCAAATCGATTTCTCACTCCTTCTAAGTCTTGTAGTTTTTGATTGTCTAACTTTATCCAGTTTTGTATCCACATCATACTGCATGCATAATGATAGATTTTAAAATTTGGCAATGCATATCCTCCCTTTTTTGTCATCTTGTAGTGTAGAAATTTTACTTCTTGGTTTACTGCCTTTCCATAAGAATTTTTTTATCTCTTTATTCCAGTCTGAAAAAGTTTTTTTTCCTTATTATTGGAAGATTTGGCAACAAGTATAATAGCTTTGACAAAATGTTCATTTTTATTGTTGCTATTCTTCCCAATAATAAGTTCATCCTATTCCATCTAATTAAGTTATCTTTAATTTCCTCCCACAATCTTTTATAATTATTCTCAAAAAGATCTGTGTTTTTGCTTGAAATCCAGATAGCCAAATATTTAGATTTATTAGTTATAGTACAACCTGTGTTACTCATCAACATTTTTTTTGTTCCTATTTCTTGATGTTTTTGGTCATTATCATTGTTTTGTCCTTATTCATTTTAAAACCGGAGTATTCACCAAAGGTTTTAATTTCATCGAATAGTTCTTGAATATTATTTGAAGGGTCTTGAAGAGTCACTACAATGTCATCAGCGTAGGCTTTCACTTTTAATTTGTTGTTCTTAATTTTAGTTCCTCTTATTTTCTTATTTTCCTTTATTGCCTTGATTAAGATTTTTACTGTCAGAAATAATGACATAAAATATTTGAAGAATCCTAGATTAGGGCAACTTTTCTATGCAGCAATAGAAAAAAAGTGGCATTATTTGTGAATAAAAAGTACTCAGCTAAGGAAAAATTTAAAGACAGTGATGGTCAATATGTCAAAGTGAAACTACAAATTGACTTTTTGACTCTCCTAGTTATTGTAATATATGGCCCTCATGAAAAAAAAGACTCTTTTGTGTAAAACTAAATAAAGATTTGATGGAATAAAATAAAAGCAATATTTTGTTAATTGGTGATTTCAATGGTGTAATAAATCCAAGAAGAGATAGAAAATCAGATAAACCCATAAAAAAAAAACCCAGGGAAAATTACCACAAACTTTCTTTGACTTAATAGAAGAACAAAATTTAGAAGATATTTGGACACAAAAATATGGAAACACAAATGGATTTACCTTCTTTTCTGATGTACACCAATCTAGTTAAAGAATAGATATGGTAATAATTTCAAAACACCTTTTGCAATACATAAAGAAAATGGAAATCAAATCAAAATTGATATCAGACCACAATCTCATTAACATTGAAATGTCTTTACCAAGTAAAGAATGGTATTGGAAATTAAATTCAATTCTGTTAGAGGAGGAAACATTTGTTAAAAAAATGAAAGAGGAACTAAAACTATACTTTAAGGAAAACTCTACTTCAGATGTTAAAACTAAATATATTTGGGACATGAGTAAGGCAGTGGCTAGAGGATTGCTGATAAAGCAAGGATCGGAGGTGAGAAAAAAGAAACAAGATTTGATCTCTGATATAATAAAGCAACTGACCATGGTAGAAAAGAAACTAAGTGAGACACCCAAGAAGAACAAATGAAAAATCGAACTGAGACAACTGCAAATAGAAGAGTTTCTTTCTGATGTTTCGCCAGCATCTGTGGCTGGCATCTTCAGAGATGCCAGCCACAAATGTTGGTGAAACGTCAGAAAGAAACTATTCTAGAACATGACCACACAGCCCGAAAAAAAACAAAAAACTATGGATGCCGGCCATGAGAGCCTACAACTTCACATTGCCTACTTCTGTTATAGTGCCTAAATGCAGTCAGCTAGAGCTACAGGATCACCCTTAGGTACAGTCCTGTTGCTCATAGTAGGAGCCTTTCACCTTCTCAAGATCATCGCTAGCTACTTCAAATGCTATATGCTAATTAATTAATTAATCAACTTCAGATTGTGTATTGGAATAAATGCATCCTCCAGGCACACATTGCATAGATAGAAAGAAAACTGGTAAAACAAGCAAGTAATTGGTACACTTGGTGATAAAAATGCACGTCTATATTTAATCTTGAGCTGTTGGTACTATAGTCCTTAGAGAAAACAATGTAGACCAAGTAAATACCATATCAGACAAATTCATAACCCCACTTATCCCCAAGTATTTCCCCATTTGGTCTCATAGAGATTAAATTACTTTACATCCTTTTGCTTAATGTTTTCACAAATGATTAGTATAACAACCTAGAAAACCTGTTCCCAACATAGATAAGAAAAAACAAATCTTCTGTTACAGTAGAAAAAAATATGATTTTAACTATACTGAAAACAAGAAAATTCAGACCACCGATCAGTTCTGCCCTCATGTTATCTCAAAATATGAGCTCATTGCCATTTTCTTTTTAAACCTTAAATTTGATCCCAAGTAAACATTGCAGAATAATCCCATTAGATACCACAAAGAGGTATGCATCAGTTCCAAAGAAGTATGGAACAGCAGAAATGATATACAAGCATTGACAATCTCACTATCTGCAGACCACATATTTGCAGTTTAATATGCACACTTAGACCAACTTTATTAGTGCAGTCCTGCAGATTTGTATTTAGCTGGAAAAAAAATCTCATTGTGTTTAATGAGATTACTCTTAAGTGAGACAGATACCTAGTATTCCATGTGCAGACTTAATATAACTTACAGGAATGATTGTACAGATGTAAAGCATCTTGCCAATTGTGGGATCTAAGTGTTTCTAAATGTAAATGGTTTCCTTTCTCATTCAAGCTTCCCCTAAAAATGAAAGTTCAGAGATACCTTCAGTACAGCTTATTTAGTCTGCTAAATATTGTGCTACTCCACTCTGGAAAGTAACTTGTCATATTTCTTAAAGTTCAGTTTTCCTTGCTGAGTTGTAATGGTCTACAGTATCAGAGACTGTGGTACATTGTTGACTAAACATGAAATAATGAGATCAGACTCAAGTGAATAAAGCAAGGGCAATTTTATTGACCTAAAAACCTGTTTAACTGTTTGAGGCCTGGGAGTAAGCAGGCTGATAAACAATGGGGGAGCAACCTGATGTGGGTCCAGCTGAGACCCAGATGTCAACCTACAACACCTCTCCGGCTATCCCTTGAGGGAAACACCAGACCCTGAGGGCAATTCAAAGGGTCTAGGTTGCTACCTTGCACATTTATATTTGGAAGGTCAAACCCTGGAGATCTCCCTCCCAAGCCACAAAACTTTATAGAGAGAATAAACCCCAAATCAGTGCCAAGGACAGTCTCCTTCACCTACCCTCTAGTGTTGTACCCCATGAAGGCCAACCCTCCACTACAATAGGGTTCCAAGGTGTATATTGATCTAAAAATTTCTCTCCCTTGTAATAAGAACTTGACCTTGATGAATTTTTAATTAGCTCAAAATTAGTAAGCAGGATTGCAACCCAATGTGTGCAGGGAGGGAGAGAGGAGGGAACCTTCACAGAGACAGCATTCTTCCAAAGAATGGTACTTTTATTAAGGTTAAAAAAAAATAAATCAACAAGTAAACACACACATACACACAGAAGATACATGGAATCATACACAGAATAGTTACCAAGAATCTCTGCACTCCTTGTAGAAGATGAACTCAGCTGCTTATGGAGTGAAGTTGCATTGGAGGCAGCTGAGAGAGACTTGAGGCCTTTGCAGATGGGTGGCCTCAGCCCCAATCCACTATTCTGTAGGCCCTGGAAGGAGCACTAAAATAATGTTCCTTCCAGAGCAGGAAGAAGGGCCACCAGATGAGTAATTGCATGGCCCTTCCAGCTCAGCCCATGCAGAGGCTAGGCCAGGAGGATGTCATCAGAGTGCTTACCGTGTGCAATGGTGGGCGCTCCAATGGCATCCTTGGGAAGGGGTTTGGGTGTCCATCATCCAGCTGCCCCTCCTGTTCCTTGGCTCCAAGATGGTGCTTTGCGCTGTCTGCAGAGCCCCTTGGTTAAGAATTTCAGAGAGTGAGTGAGATTTCCCCTTCCCTTCCAAAACCAGCTCACACAACACAGATTTGGAGTTCTTAATATAGGCTGAAAATAGCCTGGGATGAAGATTTGTCATTGTATATTAAAGGCTTCTGGATTGATACTCTTTAAAGTAGATAATTTTCAAAGAGGGAAGATGGAGAGTTGATGTTATCTCATTCTTAGCCAGACACATCCTGGCTGATGCTCTTAAATCTCCTAGGTGCAAATTTCCTACTTTGCAGCTCCTAAGACTAGCCTTTTGATCTGCTAATTGTTGTAGAGGCAGATCTGACCTCTCAGGTGCTTATGTGAGGTCCTCGCCTTGGATCCATAGTGGTTGGGCTTTTTCCAGTTTAGGGCCATGACAGGAGACCCACACATGTTTTTTTTTCTATATTAAATCAATGCTTATAACACCCTGCTACTTGCCAAGGGAAACCTGTTTAAGGACACCACCTCAAGCCAATTTTTTCCTGTTCCAATAGATACTGTATGTGTATGGGGTAGATGAAAAACTCAGGTAATGGGGGGAAATTCCTACCCAACCTCTAGATGACCAGCAAAGCACATAATGCACTGAGGGTGGGTAGATGGGTCATCATCATCATCATCATATTTCTTACCTGCTTCTGTCCATGGATCAAGGCAGGGGACAACAACAATTAACAAACAACATCAGTTTAAAACCATTGGTTTAATTCCTAAACACTAATCTAGAAGGCATCAGGATTAAATAGTTGCCCCTATCATGTGGCACGGCCAACCAGTGCAAGCTGTCATCCTCGTTGGGTCTCTATTCACAGAGGGTAAGAAAGAGGCACTTTTTCCAGCAGCAGCTTTGCTGCACAGGTCAGAGACAAACATTTAGTCTTTACTTGTGAGCAGATTGAAGGTTTGGGTGGGAGTGAGAACTGGGAATGTGTCCATGTTTAGCAGTTACTGAGGAACAGTGATGTGTGAATTGGCCTGTTTTGGAGGTTCTGTCCCATACCATTGACAGAAGCTTAAAACCAAATTCTTTTTCCCCCTCATGTAGATTTACTTTGGGTGAAAGTTAAAGTAAAAGACAGTTCCATCAATATGAACTTGTTTTGTTGAGTTGTGATGATGAATGTACAGCAAACAGTCCATGGAACCAAATCACCAAAACTCAGGCAGCTTCAGCAAGCTTCTTGTTTTATTGCCAAAATCAGCATGAGCAAAAAACAATAATAATAACAATAATAGCATTTTCACTTTAGCCAGAATG
>JAIPUX010001232.1:118298741-118311145 GCA_020142125.1 Phrynosoma platyrhinos
CCACGTGGTGAACAGTGGCGGTCTATGGCCGCAGAGGACTGTTTTGCCCTCAGAGTACCACAATGACAAGAAAAACTATGTATTTTTAAATTGCATATTTTTAATTACTGTTACTTAATTTGCTTAGTATGTTTTGGGGTATGGGTGGGTGGGTGAAGGAGTGATGGGATTTTAATTTGATTTATTGTTTGATGTTTTGTAATGTTGTACGCTGCCCCGATTGCCTAGCAGAGGGGCGGGATATTAATATTAATATTAATAATAATAATAATAAATTTTATTTTTAACCTGCCTCTCTGCAAAGCAATTGAGGTGGCATACAAGTTAAAACAAGACAACAGTTCAAACAATTCCATCCCCCCAATCCCTAGCCCACCCACCCCATAAAATTCGAATTAAACTAGTAGAATAATTAAAATAACACAATAGATCTACAATAATTAAAACTGAAACAAGCAATGGTGGTGGGAGCAGTAGCCATCCAATTCTGTTAGTGGTGGGAGAGTTATTCCAGGAAGGCCTGTCAGAAGAAATCCATCTTTACTGCTTTTTTAAAGCAGTCAAGAGTGGTAATAAGATGGATCTCATCTGGCAGGCCATTCCATAATCTTGGAGTGGTGACAAAGAAGGCCCTCTGGGAGGTCTGTGACACCCTAGTTTTTATAGGCAATAGCAGGTTCCTCCCAGAAGACTGAAGTGCTTGGGGGGGGGTCATACGGGAAGAGGCGGTCCCAGAGATAAGTTGGACACAAGCCATGTAGGGCTTTAAAGGTCAGAACCAACACCTTGCCAAGAAACAAGAGAGTAAGCTGCTGCTGCCTTTCCAGGCAACAGCAGCAACAACAGCAGCTCACTCTCATACTGATCACCTATCTGCCCAGAAAAAAGTAGGTAATAATTAAATTCAGCCTTCCTATAATATCCCCCAAACTGATAAGTAGGGTTTTTGCTTCAATACCTTGGTAGAAGATATTGGGGAGGTGACTACTCTATGAATATTTGAAACTTATATTGTGCATAGTGCTGAATGGCTAATGGAATATGAGCTTTTTATAGAAAAAGTCTGCGCTTGTAAGATAATAGGATGCTCCTTTAAGGAAAAAGGGAAAACGTAATGATGTTCAATTATTGCAATGCATCCTGAGGTAGAGAAGGAAATGGACAAAAAAAGAAAGAAAGAAAATAAAAAAGATTTATTATTCTTGGTTACAGGAGTCTTTATACCTAAAGTCTAGTTGCTGTGTATGGGGTCAAGCTAGTGATTCTTATCCCAGGCAAAGGGACTGAAGAGAGTAACTAATGCCTTGATGAATGGAAAAGTGTTCTCAACAGGTAAGAAGGAAGCAAACAGCCTGAATACACATATCCAATTAACAACAAAGGACAAAAAGTGAAGGGAATATCTAACTACTCATTATCCCCTTTCCTATTGTGTCTTGATGTTCCTTTACTTCCATTCATCACCATGTACAGAATCCACATTGCGTCTCATTCACGTTTCCCATCTAGACATCTTATGTTAAAACAAACACAGAAATGTAAGCACAAGAGTTTATTGCTTGATCAACACAAAACAAAGAGGTAATAATGAATAGAAGAAGTGGACTGGCCAGATTAATTAGACATAATTTATGGTTCACAGTTTCTTGTTTGCCATACCATAGCACCCCTTGCTCTTTTGTTCTCTGTGAGAAGTGAATTATATTGCTGACAGACATTCTTCTACAAAATAATAGCTTGTGTATGTGTGTTTAATGAGCAGAATGTGGAGGCTCCTGTTTCCTATGTCAGTAAGGTGCTGAATTAACTATGAATTTTAATGGAACTTTCCAAGTTATTGAATCTATTTGGGGGCTAGTGTTTAGTACCTGTAAAGTTTAGACTAGAATCTAGAGTGGATTCACTTTCAAACTAATGCAGAAGCCACCAACTGGCATTGTGAGGTGCATGGAATCACCTCAGATTAATCCAAAATTTGAGAGAATGGTCTAGAACAATAATCTGTACATCTGTAATGATGTTGGTGACTATCGCATTGTGCTGAAATATCCATAAAAGGAAGAGAATGGTAAGATTAGGTTATCAAAATAAGAACAGTTTTTCTAGCATAAGGTATGTAAGCATTTGAATGTAAGTGCAGTTGTCTACCCTAGATGTGGGAAGCAGATTAGATGGAAGTGGATTGGGTTTAGTTTCTGGAAAAAAGCCAAGAATAATTAATTAAACATTTTTCAAGATGAGTGACTAGACCAAACTTCAAAAGAGATAATGGAGGAATACATTTTATTATTGACATTTTAATGCACATATATCACTGCTAATAGTTAGCCTTTGATGACAACTATTAATAGGGTTCTGATAAAAGTTAGCAAATTATTATATTTATAGAAGATGAGATTAGCAGAAATAGCAGATGCTGCCATTATCTTTACATTCTACTAATGCAGACAATTTTTGGAAGGAATCTTAGTTATATGATCCGTCCCTGGAGGTATCTGTCATAGCTTCTCAGTGAATGGTAGGTGCATCAGTTTATTCTTATGAGCTATGAGTCCTGCTATGTGATCCAATTATAGCATTGTTTGTTACCATATAGCTTGAAATATTACCATAACGTTGAGCTACAAAACAAAGGACAGTATATAGAGGAGAACAAAAGTTTGGAGATAACTAGTTTCAGATACTTAATTATTCTTTGCAACCTTCAATGGTCAAAAAATTGTTCTGTGAAGAGAGGAAAAACTCTCCTTTCCGGTTCCTCTGATGCAAGCAATTCCACCAATGAATTAACACTGTTGGATCATGTCCTATACCTTCACTCCTTCTTTGATATAAAACAGGTCAAATTTTTATCTGTTTGGGGATGACTTTTTTTATGTGTAGCAGTGGTTGTTCCATGCATGCCTCTCAGGATTACAGTTTTTTTTTAAATGTACATAATAGTTAATAAAACATAAAAAAATAAAACTTTTTTTTTTCATACCAGAGATGTAGCTTAGGAACCAGTCTTCAGGTGCAAGAAGCAGAAGTGATATCCCCACTGTCACCAGTATCCCAGGGAAGCCCAGCTTATTGCTTGCCTCCTGATGTGTTCAGATTGGACAACCAAATAAATGTGCTTTTTAGGAACTGGAAAGAAAATAATTTGTCATAGTGAACATTATCTTTTTCATAGCTGGGGTGCAAAGAACTTAAGATGTTAAAAAGCTAAGTGTGAGAGAAAGTACAAATAACATTCATTAATTTACACACATGGCTTTGAGTGTTTAACTTTAAACATTAGGTTCTACTTAATTAGGCTACGCCATATTTGTGGTGTAGAATGAGAATTGTCATCACATTTAGAACAATTACAATTGTCCCTTCCCATTTGTGGACTTGAGGTCTCCAGTCTTGCTCTTCATGGGGAGGGACAACTGCCATACTTAAAATGGCTGTGCTCACCATGGGTGTGGACACCATTAGTTTCAATAGGGCTCGAATATTAGTGAGCTGTCATTTTCATTGTGTGTGTGTGTGTTCCAGAACAGATCCCCAGTGAATTGGGAGAGGTAACTGTAATGAAGAAAATCAAATAAGAAAGTACAAAGGCAGGTTTACAGTTTAATATTAAGAAAACAAAAATGAAGACCAGAGATAATTTATTTAACTGTAAAGTAGACAATCAAGACATTAAGATAGTTAAAGAATTCCTACACCTTGGCTGAGTCATTAATCAAAAAAGAAACTGCAGTTAAGAAATCAGAACACTAGGAAGGGTAACTATGGGGCTTTAGGCATGGCCCCAAAGGCCCATGCACCCCCGGGCCTCACATAATCTGTTAGCATGATTGAACAGCGGCGTTGCACCATGTGCACCTGGATGGCCACCAAAGAAATGACACGGAGCTCTGTGCAGGCTGGAGAACTCTCTCTCCCCCTCCAGATGCAGGCAAACATGACAATAGGCAGATATCTCTCAAGTAGGCACTTTAATCTTCATTCCTCTATTTTCAAGTTTGTCCTGACCGACAAAGTTACTCGCATTACATCACATACCAACAATCTCACACTATACAATGGTGCTCCTCCCTTATATACATTATCCCCTCCAGGGATATCTAGTCCAGCCCACTCACCTGGCTAATGCAACAATGCAGGATTGAAAGTGCCTGACTCAATCCTCTGCTTCGGGTTGCATCAGCTGCCAGTGACTCAGCACATCATGTTGTCAATTCCTGGCTGCTCCATTGCTCATGGTAACCCTGTTACCCACTATCCCACATCTGGACATTTTCCTAGGATCCATTCCTATTTGGGTGAGGCAGGCCAATACTCCTGGGCTGGAATAGGGCAAACTGGATGCTGATCTGGTGGTGCCCGGCACAAAGGGGCCTTAGCACAGATTAAAAAGACCTATACTTCAGTGCAATTTCTAGGAAACTCTGTTGCAACAACTAATAGACCAGATGGCCTTGTGAACCCCTTAACTTCTTCCACTGTTGCCTCTACTAAGAAGACCACCACAACAGTCTCTGATATGGAAAGGGTTACCTCATCATATGGGTGTAGCCAGGTGCCCTGCTTCCATATCAGAAGCTGTGATGGGGTCTTCTCAGTAGAGGTGATGTCAGAGAAATATAAGAGACTCATGGCAATAGCAGGTCCATAGAACAACATTGGGAGAGTGTATAAAAAACCCCTGACCCTGCACAGACCTGGGGACTGACTCAGCTTAGGTCACAGGCCATGATAGTATGGGTTTGGCCCATGCTATTCTGGTCCATGTGCACAGCCCTTATGTCAGAGCTAGACAATATCCTGAAGTGTGAAGTTTAAAACCAAGATTAGGATTGTCCATGCCATTGTATTTTCAATTTCTATGTGTGTTTGTGAAGACTGGGCAGTGAAGAAGGCTGACAGGAAAAGAATAAAATCATTTGAAATGTGGTGCTGGAGGAATGCTTTGCAGATAACTTGGACTGCCAAAAGTACAAATAGATGGGTCCTAGAACAAATCAGGCCTGAGCTCTCCCTGGAAACCAAAATGAGTCACAGACGGGCAGCCATGGGCCACCCCGAGAAGCCTCAGATTGGGGCTGAGGTAGCCACACTCCTTGGCCCCAATCCTCCCCTTTTTGGGTCCCCTCCCCTTCCTTGCCTTCAAGATGGCACAAAGCAAAGCGCCATCTGCAAAGGAGCATAGATGACTAAACTGTGACTCTCATACTTTGAATGTATCTTGAGTAGACAGGAGTCACAACAATAATGCTTGGTAAGGTAGAAGGCAGTAGGAAACAGGAAGACTTCATTCCAGATTGATAGAATCTATCAGGAAAGCCAGGGCCCTGATTCTGTAAGATCTGACAGCAGGGCTCTTGATGACAGAATGACTTGCAGATCTTTCATTTATGAAGTTGCCATGAATCTGGCAAATTCAAGTGGAGATAATTTAATTTCTTGGGTTTTGAAGAATCTGTAAAAATTAGAAATTTCTTCAAACATGGGATGAAAATAATATGACATTTTACTTTTTTTGAATGTAGTAGAGTGAAGCTAACAGATTTTCTAATGCCTAGTGGGTAGATGAAGGATTAGACACTCTTCCTACCTGCTTGTTCTCTGCTGCAAATTGTCCCCAGTGCTAATTTCCAATTGCTGCACAGCAATATATGTCCCCATAGTTCTGTCCACTGCTAAATGTTAATTCATGTTCAGTTAACTAATTATCATGGTTGCCCATTCAAGGTCCTTGGTGGATAATAGTCTAACAAGAAATAAATTTATGCATGGATGTGTCAAAATATTTTCTAACAATTTAAATAATTAGAAACACTATTTTCACATGTAGGAGTCTGTGTGGTGTAATGGCCTGAGTGTTGGACTATATCTCTGGAGGCCAGAGTTTGAATCCCTGCTGAACAATGGAAACACACTGGGTGACCTTAGACAAGTCACACATGCACACCTTAGAGGGAGGAAAAGCCAAATCTCTTCTGAACAAATCTTTCCAGGAAACTCCATGATAGAATTGCCATAAGTCAGAAATTAGTTGAAGGCACACAACAACAACAAAAATCACATGACAATAACAATATCAGGCTATTGCGGCCAAAAAAATAGGTATGCTGCTTCCAAGAAGAAGGAACTCCCCCTGATGCATCGGGAGGGGCCCTCTGTTGCCTCAGCCAACTGCGAGATTCTGACGCCTTGATTGGCTGGGCAGGCAGGAAGTCCTGCCCTTCCTGCACCGCCCAGCCAATCAGGGGATCTCACGAGACCTTGGGGGCTATATAGCCCCCGGCTGCCACATTCCGGCAGCCATTTTAGTTGGAGCAGCCGAACGACCCAACCCACCCACTCTTTAATTAATAGCTGTGTATTATCCACTCTCAGGCTTCAGCTGGTTGTCTTTGGGGGCCGGGACGGAATTTTTTACCAGAGTTATTGTAACCTAGGTTTTTTGCCCTCCCTTAGAATAGTAATTAATATTAATAACAGTAATATTGTGTGGGTTTTATAAAGTCCCTACAGGCATGTCTAAAGTTTTTTGTATTATTGTGGTAATTTTTCACATGGTGTTATAAATTATGGCTTATGCTGTCACAACTTGGGAATCAGGGCTTTTGATTGGTCAATGTTATAATATGCTGTTTGAAAATTTTGGTGGGCAAGGACCCCCCCACAGGGGATAATTTGATTAATTGAAATTACAAAATTGAATTAATTAATATCAATGAAAGGTATATGTCAGTGGGTTAACTACATTTTTTATGATGTCCATGTTGAGGACATCTTAACTGGTTTATGTCATATGTTTAATTATGACATCATTTCCTGTTTAAGGGGGGATGATTTGTTGAAATTGCATAACTAATTGAAATGGACGTTCTTGACACATGTTATGCTGGGCTTGATTTATCCGATGGATGACTCAGTTTTGTGCATGAACACATGTGTCAAGAACATAAACATGGTTAATTGAGATTTTGTAAAGAAAACTGTTTTTAAGACCCTGTACAAATAAATAAAAGTTATGGCCAGTTTATACCCAACAAAGGCATGTGGAATCTTTTATGCCGATGCAACTCTACTTCTTAATTTTACTTTCTCTGATGTGAAGGCTTTCACAACCGGCATCCATAGTTTTGTGTGGGTTTTGGGAGCTGTGAGGCAATGTTCTAGAAGAGTTTATTCCTGACATTTTGCGAGGATCAGAGAATTTTCTGAAGATGCCAGCCACAGATGCTGGCGAAACATCAAGGATTCTGGAATTTACAATCCAAAAAAAGTTTTTGTCTTCATTTATGACTTGAATATAAATTACTGTATTCACTTTTTTTCGGGAAACTGTTCTATCCTTTTTGGCTTTGGAATCCATCTCTGTTTACTGTGGAAGACAGGATATGAATAGGCATTCATTGTCCCTACAGGCATGTCTAAAGTTTCATTAGATGCACTGGATCACTAACACCAACTGCAGCTCAAAGATCTTTTGCAGAATTGGACAGATAACATTTGCAGATTCACTTTAAAGTGGAGTGTGTCTGAAATGAGAATTGATTCACAAAATTTCCAGGGAAAATACTTCACCATATGGCTTTTCTTCGCTATTTAGGATTTCCTATCAGTGTATTTTACTTGTACAAATGAAGTTCAAGTCACTCCCCCCAACCCTTAAACACTCTCTCTAGCCAATTGGTTTTCCAATGTAAATAGAACTGGACTTAGCAGAATGGTACTGACATCACATGAACTTGCATTGTATGTTTATATGAGAAAGACTGCCATCGGTATTACTCTTAGTGTATATAAAATTCTTATCTATAAATCTTTTGGCTTCTGGAAATAGTCTCACCAGGCAGCCTCCCAAAACAAAGAGATTACAAAGCTGCATTTCATAAAGAATATGTGTCTTCAGGAATTATTGCTATAAATTTGAATGACTATACCCATTTCAAACAGAATGTAAATAAATAAATTAGATTTTCTTAGGGGGGGTTGCAGACTGCCAGAAATAGTGCAAATTGAGTCCACTTTTAGGGTTAGAGTTAGGGTTAGGGAATCATGGGAACTGTATTTTATTGTGGCACCAGAATTCTCTGACAGAGAAGGCTCAATGTCTCAGGGGAAAAAAAACAACACCAATTCCCATGACTCCCTAGCACTAACCCTAACCCTTAAAGTGGACTCAATTTGCACTATTTCTGGCAGTCTGCAACCCCCCCCCCTTATTTTATACTCTAGTATTTGCTTCTTCTCTAAGAGTTTTCTTGGATAAGTGCCACATCAGCCTTCATCTGTTTATTTGAAGATTTTGCCTCTTTTTCTGAAAAGTCAGTGCTATATTTATTCATATAACATGACATGTCACAATATTATAATGATTATCCCGTTGCTTTATCCATGGTCCATAGTACCATCTGGTACAAAGCTAGCCTCCTTGTTGCATGTGCACCATCTGGAACACCATCCATCTACATTCTAATTATGGTACAGATGAGATTTTCTTTTCTTTTCTAGAGAAACACCATATTGACTGTATCCGTCACTGATTGCTTAATTTGGAAAAAAATAATACAATGTAAATAGTGTACAATGGAATCTGAATCTTGGCATATTTAATTATTTTTAGTTGTTATGTTTTTAGTCCCTGCCCCCAGGCACTCGAGATAACTACAGTATCAAAAAAGCTGTAAAGAAATAATCTAGAGGAGTTTTCATTGTGTATTATCCATTGCTTCACTATTATTATACCCACATTGGAACAAAGGCTACTTTCATTCATGCTCTAGATATTCTGGTAGTCCTGCACTGTTAACAATAACAACAACAACAACCACAACAGTGTGATGGAGTAGTAACACAAACTACCCCATGCCTTTTAATGGTAAAAATATAAGATGATGTTTAAATATGTTTATATCTATATTGTTTGTCTCACCAGTATAGAAAACTGGCACAAATGGCTGGCCTGGGAAGAGCGTTGGGGCAGGGCAGCCACACGCCTGCCACCCCAACCTGACACCAACGCTGTCCTGATGCCGTGTGGCATTACACATGGCATGAGGCATCATAATGCCATCCTGGCACAGCATTTAAACATGCTGTGCTAAAAGGGTACTGAAGAGTCGTGGCACCAGCTCTTAGAGTGGCCTTTTGCCACCACTAAAAGAAGCAGCATTTTGCCACTCTTTTCAGGGCAGCAAAAGGGAGGATTGGGGCCGTGGCATGGGGTTGCTGTGGCCCCCAATTTGCCGCTTCCCAGGGCGGCCCAGAGCTGCCCATCTGCAGAGGCTCTTAGTTTTCTGATGCTTTGGATATGAATTCCCAGACATCTTAGTCAGCATGACAAATTGAACAGGACAAATTACAAGTTACAGTGCAAAACACATGGAATGCAACTCACAATAAGAACTAGTCTAGTTAATCCATTTAAACTAATAACAATTTGATTCTTCTGAAGGGAAGGACTTGTTCATAAAAACTGCTGGAGGGTGTATCTATACAAGAAATAATGCAGTTCAACATCACTATAGGTGCTACAAATTCCAGGTTTTTGCAGGATAGAGCCATGTCAAAGTGATGACAAACCAATTTATTTTTATAATGTAGATGCCCCTTGGTGAGGGGCTTTTTGTGGTGGATAAGCAATGTGTTATAAGGATATAAATAATATTAAAATATATCCGCCATAGTCAAAAATGTGTTTTCCAAATGTTGAGAAACCCTGATGAGAAGAATGTTAGACTTATGAGAGTCTTTGAAGCTCACATATGGTTATTTTGTACAGAAAGCAGCATTTTCTATGAAGAAAGCAATATTTATTCACATAAGTATTTCTTACACCAAAAAGGCTGTAATTGAGGATACATTCTGCACAAAATTTGCACATAGTTGATTTGCATAGAAAATAATATTTTCTGTTCATGAAACAGCATTTGAAGTGCAGGGAATAATCTTTTTATATAAAATTGTTATTTGCTGCTCAGAAAATGCTGTTTTCTATTTAAAACAATCATGTGCGAAATTTGCACATAAAAACTCTTGAATTGTGAATTGTCTTTGAAACCTGTCTGGTTTTCAAAGACTTTGTCACAGCAGAAAGAGAATTGTTAAAAATGCTTATAGCTTTCTTTCAGAAGAAAGTATGGGCCTTTGCAGACTGCCATAAATAGTGCACTTTAAATTGAGGCACTGACCTGGCTCAGTGCTAGGGAATCATGGGAATTACATTTTTTTCTGAGACATTGAGCCTTCTCTGTCAGAGAGCTCTGATGCCACAATAAAATGCAGTTCCCATGATTCCCTAGCACTGAGCCAGGGCAGTGCCTCAATTTAAAGTGCACTATTTCTGGCAGTCTGCAAAGTTCTTATGTAACATGTCCAGTGTTTCAGTAGAGCTAGGCATATGACTTAGGAACCAAATATCTTTCCTTGATTCATGCTTTCCCACACTGGTCTCTCACATGCACACCTGAAAACCACATTGTTATACATATAGTGCTGATCTTTCAAGCTTTATGGAATGCTATTTTTCATACAGGTTACCCTGGACTCTTGTCATCATTAAAGTGGTCCAATAAGTTCTGAACACTACAACTACCTTTCACAGCTCAAAGAAGGTAGATAGATGTGCTTTAGGGCTCATTTCAAAATGAAGAAACTGTATAGGTCTCTGAGGTCTTGTGCAATAGTTTGAAAACTGATATAAGAAGAACACAGGTAATGTGAATTTTATATTAAACTATCCCTTTAGCCCCAAGGTGCCCATTCAGGGTGCATGTACTGTAAAAATAATGCAGTTTGACATTACTTTAACTGTTATGGCTCCAACCTACAGAATTCTAGAACCTGTAGTTTGATGAGGCACCAGCACTCTTACAGTAAAGTGACCTCACTACAATGAACTGGTTGATATGAATTTTGTGTATCATTCTGAATATTCCAAAGTAGCCAGGAAATTTATTACATGGATTTGGAGGGAGATTTCAAAGAGAGAGATACAGGACTTGGTTTCTTATTTAAACTGCTTTGTGCTTTGCCAATGCAGTTTTACTGCCAGTTTTATCTTTTTTTTAAAAGTTTTTATCATTTTCTGTAGGATTTTTCCTCCTGTGTTTTCCAAATGAACCATTATTTAGCAATAAATCCATTGAATGTTTTCCATGAAAAGCTTGAGGCTTAGCAAGATACAAATTCAAACTAAGAGTAGTGAATCTGATTAAAACCAATTCCAGCTGTGTCCAAGATGGATTTGAAGGAACTGGTTACCAGGATGGAGACTGCTGCAGTTTATCTTTTCTCTTTCAAAACAGTGTTTCTCTCTCTCTCTCTCTCTCTCTCTCTCTCTCTATATATATATATATATATAATGCTGCAGTCATTACTATGGAAAGCCTGTCTGAAAGTTGTATTTGAATAAACTGTTTATAATTATTTGCCAAAAAGGCCAATACCTCAATGTACACATGCAGTTGGGGATAGAAATTACTTTTCTATTAATTCTAATAATTTGTCTCAAAACGAATGCCTTAGACATTATTTTTGAGAAGTGATTCAAGATATGAAGAAAATAGGTTTTCTGAGATTCTTAAATCAATAACTGAAATAATGACTAATTAAGCATGCTATTCAGTGTGTGTGTGTGTGTGTGTGTGTATGTTTAGTAATCTAAAGCTGAGGTAGAATAAGTGTTTAGAAGAAAGGTTAATAAATAAAACATTATTAAAAGTTCATAAAACTCTGTTAAAATCTGAAGCTTCAGCAAGCTGCAATTGCTCTTAGTGTGGTTTCGGTATTTGTTGTTAACTGCCCTCAAATTAATCTCATCTCATGATGACCCTATGGATGAGATATTTCCAAGATCCTCTTTCCTCCACTACTCTGTTTAATTCCTGCAACCCCATACCCACTAGCATGTGGCCTTCCTCTCTTCCTACTTCCCTCCACCTTCCCCAGCATTATTGGGTTTTTTTCCCAAAGAGTCCTCTCTTCTCATGATGTGTCCAAAGTACAACACACTCAGTTTGGTCATCTTGACTTCCAGGGACATCCCAGTTTAATCTACTTGAGGACCTATTTGTTTGTCCTTTTGGCTATCCATGAGATCCTCAGCATTCTTCTCCAGCACCACATCTCAAATGAATGGATTTTCTTTCTATCATCTTTGTTAACTGTCCAGCTCTAACTTTTGTGCTGAGTTGTATATCTTTGTATTTTAGAATCTTTTCTAGTTCTTTCATAGTCTCCCTTCCCATTCTCAGTCTTCTTCTGATTTCCTGACTGTAGTCCCCATTTCTATCAATGTTTGATCCCAGATATGAGAATTCTTTTACTATTTCTATTTCTTCAATGTCTACTGTGAAGATTCTCGTTGGTCATTATTTTTGTTTTCTTTATGTTAAACATTAAGCCTGCCTTTG
>JAIPUX010001232.1:118313526-118333143 GCA_020142125.1 Phrynosoma platyrhinos
GTCCAAATCCACATTCAAAATTTTTCAATTATCAATTTTCAAATACCCGGTATTAATACACAATGGTGTTTCACAAAGTCTAGTATTTCTATTAAGATCCCTACTTGCACCAAAAGTCTAGTTCAGATCCTCACTGCAGTAATAGACTTCTATATCAATACGATCTGTAAATACATTATTTGCTGGAGTAGCCACAGTTGCAAAACAAGTGGATGATAAACTGAAAGTGTATCTTTTTAGCTCTTCACTTCGCAGTTCAACCTTCAGCTGCAGCCAAAACAGTCAAGCAATCAGCCTTGTCAGACACTCCTCCACAGCCACCACTGCCTTCAAGAACGGAGACGTTGTTGAGAGAGCCAGAGCCAGTTGATAGTTCGGTTAATAATTCAGTTAATGCGGATTAGTACTTTAATAGTGCTGATCCTTAGCATCAATTCCACAAGGTTAGTAAGACTTTAAACAATGGCAATTAATCCAGTTGGATCTTACAGTTTTCCTCAGCTTGACCAGACTTAAAGATTTCAGTATATTCAATGAATCAAATCAGCTCAACACTTAGTTAAGAAAGGCAGCAACAAAAAAGGAAAAAAAATAGAAACAATCAAAAGTCCAAAAATAGAAAAATAGGAAATAAAAAATAGAAAAATAAAAGAATCCAAAAATACTAATCCCAATACATATACTATCTACAATATTCAAACATTCAAAAAAAGAAAGAAAAAAACCCAAAAATTATAGAAGAAAGAGAGAAAAATACTTTCAAAATACTGTCAAAAATATTCAAAAATAGCGACTAACAAAAGTAACAAAATTTAGTCAGTCCGAGTATACAGATAAGGTTCAAAACCAAAAATGCAACTCAAAACACGCTCCTTGCGACAATGATATTTTACTAATTATAGCAAAAACACAAATATAACAAAGAATATATATATATATATATGTCTCACTGAGAAGCCATCAAAAGCACGTTCCAGATCTGATTATTCAACAATAAAGAAAAAAAAAGAAAAAAAAAACAAACAAAAAGAAAAACAAAAGCAAAAAGCAAAGCAAGGCAAAGAAAAAAGCAATGAAAAAGGGATATAACTCCGAAAGACAGATTTAGATTCCCTCGCTCCAATAAGCCCAGAGGAAAACCCCTTGTCTGGAGATGAGAACGATCCCGATTATATTATCAGGTCCGGATGCTGTTCACTTGTCTCCAGTCATCCAACAGCTTCTTTATATCTGCTCCAACAATATCCAGTAAGAACTCAAAATTTGATACCACAAATAATAAAAATTGGCGGCGCCCCTGACGATCAAAGATCGCTCCAGCCCGGGAACGTGGATTGCTCTTCGGTCCCTCCAGCACAATCGCGGCTCGAAAAGGAAATACCTTCTAAACGCCGCACGGCTGGTTTTCGGAACCTCCAACGAGCCCCCTCTGATCCCTCAATACAAGAGGGCAATTTCAGACCCAAACTAAAAATCTGGAGTCTGATTATCCCGTGTTGTAGGAGAAACTCTCCGGAGCTATTTTAGGAGAGCGTCCTATTGGGGAGCCATTGCCAACCGGAAGTTGGAAGCGGAAAATTGGGGCCGAACCTGCCCCACACCTCGGCTCCAATCTACCTTTTTGGAGCCTGGGAAAGGAGCGCTAAAATAGTGTTCCTTCCTCAAGCCCCAGAAAGGGTACCAGAAGAACTGTCATGCAGTTCTTCCACAGATCTTCCAGCTCATCCCGTGCAGAGGCTGCGCCGGGAGGACGTCATTGGAACTCTCGCTGTGTGTAACAGTGGGTGCTCTGATGATGTCCTTGGGAAGGGGTTGGGGCATCTGGCATCCAGCTGCCCCTCCCCTTCCCTGGCTCTGTATCTTATATAAATCATTGTTAATGTGCTCAGAAACATTTTTTGTGGCAACCAGTACCATAGGAAATGAAATTTACATTTTTTTTATTGCTCATCAACACTGAAGCAAGCCAGTCTCTTCTACTGCTTGCATATTTGTCTCACTATACATGGGGAAACCTCCTTTACTTCTTTTTCTCTGTGTTCTCTGAGTATATATTAAAAACTACCTACTTAGGTGACTATTTCCTGCATAAATGCTTATGCTTCAATAAATAAATAAATAAAGTTCTATTGATCTAGGGAGTATTCTCTAGTTTTAATTAGCATGATTTAGGCTTAATAGATCCAACCCATTGAATCAATAGAGCTTGCATAAGTGTTGGCTTGCCAGATTATCACTGATTCTGTAGATATACTCTGGTTCAAATCAAGAATACAATTTAATCCTTTAAGAGGCAATAAAATTGTGCATGTATTGTTGATGTTGCCACATACCACCATGGCTATCACTCAGGAAATTATGAGTGAGACACTCTCACTATGGAAACAGCCCAAATCCTATATGACCTGTTACAATATATACATTTACTTATATCTAACTAAATGAGATGCTAAAGAAAAAAGAGATGCTAAACAAAAAACCCTTTACTGAATTGCAAAGATGTGTAATGGGACCAATGAACATTGGTGAGCAACACACATCAATAGGCATCACACACCAATGTATTTTGGACACTTCTTCCACTCTGCTATATAGTGATATCAGCAATCCTCTAATGGATATGGACCTTATGCAACTGTACAATTCTAATGCCCACAGACTGCAGTACACTTAGATGTAAGGCCCCAACAATATGCCTATGTTTATATAGATATAAATGATAGGCATCATTTGGATAAAGCTGATGAAAAAAAGGAGGAAAAGCACTTTCAAAGCCCTGCATGGGCTAGCTCCCCTTTACCTATCTGAACTTCTCTCTCCTTACATTCACATCCATGCCCTCCGTTCTAGTACTCAAGGCCTGCTGTCCCTTTTCGCTTGCTGCCCCTCACTCCTGGAACCTTCTTCCCCCTTGAACATGGGTCATTACTTCTTTGTCAACTTTTAAATCTGAGTTAAAGACCACTCTGTTCAGGGAGGCATTGCCATGCACTGTCTAATATACATATATTCCTTCTGTTATTTAAGCAGACAATGGATCTTCTTGTTTAATTGTTTTTAATTGTTCTTTGCTTTTAATTAATTTTTATTTTACCTATTGTTTTTGTATTTTTAGATTGTATGCCTTTGGCAGATTTTTATTTATTTTACTGCTTTGATTATCTCTTTGTACAGCGCTGTGTACATTGACAGTGCTTTAGAAATAAACTTTAATAATAATAATAATAATAATAATAATAATAATAATAATAATAACACAAGTATATAAACAAAGAAAGAAGAAACTTTGACAGATAGCATGCAGGACTGCTTCAGCTGTCTTGAGAAGACTAGTTCACTTGACTGTGAAGAAGACTCAGATAATTTGAAAGCCATGGGGATTAATGGATTTTTTTTAAAAAAATATATATCTTCTTTATGTATTCCCATTGGAAGAGCATATCATAGATGCTTCTGACCATGGTCTGGAACAGAGCTTAGAATTGGAGGTTTTAAAATTAATTTGTCAGTGTTATGTATTAGAAACTGGGAGAGTAATTTATTGTTGTTAATGTTAATTAATGATATTGCTTAATTTATTGAACAGTAATGTTTCAGTAACTTAAACTCCTAGTTTTTGAAACACACAAAGAATTGACAGAAAATGTCAACAAAGTTGTCATGATTGTCCTCTAAGGACAAATTTTGTTATTGAGTCCTTCAAAACACCTCTTTTGTCATTTTAAAGTAGGACTGTACATAGTTCAGATCACAGTCCTGAGATCTGGATTAAGAAGAAATTTGATTCAGTTTCCAATTAGTTCCAGGCAGCTAAAACAATTTCAACAGAAACCTAGATTAAATGTCAAAGGCCTGTCTGGAAACAAAGGCCTTTGCCAGCTAAAGAAAGAACAACAAACAAGTGGACTAGACTCCCTTTGGCCCAAAAACCTGGGCCTGAAGAAGTGGCTTCCAGTCCCTTTGTGGGTGTGGCATTGATATAACACATGCCCCCAATGCAGCCAGAAGTTGCTCTTAGGCCACCAAAGAGAGCACAAAGCTGCCACAAAAAGAAGCCATTTTAATTCAGCTCCTGGCAGCAGCCAGCTTGGGAATGCAGTGGTGGCCCGCTTTGGGACCAGTTGCTGTTGTCCTGGCCCAATTGTGGTTGTAGCAGCCTCTGCCCACTTGTTCTGGTCTATTTGCTTCATCCCTTAGGCAGAAAGTTCAAGACCCTAGGAGTGGCATCCACAAAGTTTCTCAGTCTCATCTACCAAACCATCTCAACCTGCCCCACTTTTTGGTAGTGGAACTGAGGGAAGTACTTTCCCTGGAGTTATCCAGACAAGTTTAAATGAGAGTATATAATCTTTCAGATAGTCTGGTCCCAAGTTGTGAGGGATTTGGCACAGTGTGACACAGTGGTTAGAGTGTTGGACAATGACTTTGGAGACTGGGGTTCAATTCCCAGGGTTGGAATCCACTGGGTGATCTTGGGCAAGTCACATGCTGTCAGTCTGAGGGAAGGCAATCACAAGCCTCTGAATAATTGTTGCCCAAAAAAATCTATGGTCGGTTTGCCTTAGGGTTGCCATAATTTGGAATCATCTTGATAGCACACAACAGGAATGACAACAACAACAACAACAAATGTGTTGCAGTTGTAAAAGTAGTATTTTCAAGAATAAAATATTTATATCAGCAAAAAACAAAACAAAACAAAAATTCCCAAAGAACTAGTTTTCCAGAAATTATGAGTTTCATAAACAGAATATACAATTCAAAGGAGTTGAAATGCTATCTTGCAAGATTATGATAAGGGGAGGATCTATATGTTACTCATTCAAAAAGTATCTTCTTTTGATTGTTGTAAGCTGATGCATTTGTTTTGTGTCTCACTGTAGGGCTTTGGCACAGCTGGAGTGAACAGAAGCCAGTATCCAGTGGAGAGCTTCAGGCCACAACACTCCTTGTTCATTTTGTAAACAATTTTGAAGATAATGCCTTAAAATTAGCTAGTTGTCACAATTATGCCTCACAAGTTTTATTTTGAAAATATACTTGTTATGTTCACTTTCTGTATTTTTTAGTAATATAACAAGGTATTTTGATACTATGTGGACACATTCCACATAACTTGGAATCTATCTTCATATATAAATATGAAAATAAACAAATTTGCAAGTATATGGCCAAACACTGACAAGAATACATAAATTTGAGATGTGTTTCTGTGAGGTGGGAATAGGCTATAGGGACATATCATTGATCAAGGTCAGGATAAGCAGACAGTGCAGAAACAATTGCAATAGACTCTTCCCTCACTAGGCTTAGTGTTAATTCTCACAGGCATTTTTAATATTAAAACAGTATGAGATGACTTTATTTGTCATATGACTTTAAAAAAAAAACTTCCTCTAGCCAACAGTGAAAGACTGGGGGGGAGGGGTTACAAAAACACTTGGAGGCCCACAGGTACCCACTTCAGCCTTAAGCTCTGGAGTCCAGTGATAGCTTACAGGAGAAGAAAGCTGATCTATTCTTCACTACCTTTCAGTGTCAGCAAAGAAGAATGATCGAGTAGCTACCAGAGGAGCAGGAGCCTGGTAATAAATTGTTTCATCTCATCCTATGAAATGTTTTGTTTTAAACTCTGGCTTGCTTCTCTGTCTGAATAATTTTGCTATTTTATTTTATTTACATCCTGACTTTGTCCCAAAATGATACCCAAGCCAGCACATAAAAAAATAAAATACTATTAAAATAATGTAGTACAATAGTTAGAAATACTTAAAACAGTTTTAAACTACATATATAATCTAATATTAAGGTATCACACACTCCTTAAAAGACCTTTCTGCTACACCCAGTTACAGGCAAAATAATAATAATAATAATAATAATAATAATAATAATAATAATAATATAGAAAATTGTCATTTCAAAAATGAATTGACAACAACTGAAAGCAAATTCTCCCATGTTTTCCAACATCCTTCCTGTGGCTTGATGGTGTTTTTTTTAAAAAAAATAAAAGAGTCATTGACTGCTGGTACAAAGAGATCACAGAGAGGACAACCTAGGCTCCCACATAATGGAGTTCTGTATTGTGGGAGCAGCCACCAGGAAGATTATCTCATGTATCACCACCAACAGTACATGTGTTAATGGTGGGACAGAAAAAGCTGTCCCCTAAGATGTTAAGTTTGGAGCAGGTTTATATAGATAGATATGATCTTTCAGACAGTCATGACCCAAGCTGTATAGGGTTTTGTAGATCATGACCAGCTCTTTGAACTGTGCCCAGAAATAGACTAGTGAAACTTTTTCAGCAAGAGAGTTGAAAGAAGCATAGGGCCTCTACAGACGGGTGGCCATGGACCGCCCTGAGAAGCTGCAGATTGGGATCGAAGTTGCCCCACGCCTTGGCCCCAATCCACTCTTATAGCGCTACTTTCAGAGGAGCAAAAAGGGGTGCTGTAAGAGGCACCAGGCACTCCTTCTGGCTCAGTGTATCCGGATGCTGAGCCAGACAGACGTCATCAGAGTGCCCCTCATGTGCAACAGTGGGCACTCCAATGACATCCTCAGGAAGGGGTTGGGGTGTCCAGTGTCTGGCTGCCCCTGCTGTTCCTATAATTGAAGATTGTGTTTTTCACTGTCTGCATCCCCCCATAGTTCCCTTGCATATTAAAGTGAGGGATTGAGGGTCCTTTGCCATGTGTCAGCCAACCTGTATTTAATATGAAGTTGAAGGCTTTCATGGCCAGTATCCATAGGTTTTTGTGGGTTTTTTGGGCTGTGAGGCCATATTCTAGAAGAATGTATTCTTGACATTTTGCCTGCATCTGTGGCTGGCATCTTCAGAGAATGGTGGCAAGGGAATGTGTGGGATATATATACTGTGTGGCCCTTGGTTGAGGTTGAGGTATATATAGTGGGGTTGAGGGTGGGGTATATATACCATGTGATGCTTGTCTGTTTAATTAGGAGAGGTAAAACATCAGGAATACATTCTTCTAGAACATAGCCTCACAGCCCCCCAAAAACCACAAAAACCTAACCTGTATTTGTCTGGTGTCCCTTTTATTACCTTCTGGCCTGCTGGGCATCCAATTTATGACCACAGTGAAAAACATACTGGCAGAATTAATGTCAACTCACATCTTGTACATTCTTAAGTATTGGAATCTCAAGATATTTATATGGGACAATGAGTGTTCATGTTCTGGGTTATTTATTATATGCAATCATACACACACACACACACACCACTTAGGGAGAAACACAGCACATCCATATTGGTGTCTAGATACATTACTTTCATTACATCACATTATATGTAAAGCATCATAAATTCATTACATTTCAGTATATAGCAGGCTAGATGTTCCACTGTCATAATGACTGAACTTTAAGCTCTGCATCTCTCTAGCAGGCTTCTCTCCAATTGCACATGAAGGAAGTTTGCTATCTTAAACAGTATGCCTCAATATTCACTAAGGAGTTCCATCTCCTGTGTTGAGGAACTATACATCTCTAAACTGGCATTCAAGTGGTTGGTATCCTTGGGCATTCTTATTTCCAGAAGTTCCCCCTACCATCTGAATGGGAAATATATCTATTTAGCATACCCTACTTGAGAACAAAGATGTTTCTCTCTTGCCAGCATGGTCTATTTCTATCAGTATGTCTGAACAGTTAACATTGTTGCTCTTATCAACAGCATTCCTCTGTGATGGAAACTGGAAAGCAGTCTGACTTCTATCTCATCTTAGCTTGTTTTATATCTTTCCTTGCCCAGTCAGCTGAAATATCTGGTCCAGTGAAAAAAAAAATCTTTGGCTGCTGCCACACTGCAAAAATAAAGCAGTTTGAGGCCACTTTAACTCCCACATCTAAATGCTATGGAATTCTAGGATTTGTAGTTTGGTGAAGTACCAGAACTCTCTGACTGGGAAGGCTAAATATCTCACAAAACTACAAATCCCAGAATTCCATAGCACTGAGTCATGGCAGTTAAAGCAGTGTCAGACTACATTAATTCTGCAATATGGCATCAGTATACTCTGTTTATATAAACATTGTTCTCCTCTGACCAGGTTCTTGGAGATGACATAAATACACCAGGTACACTTAACTTCCATCAGATTTCATCAGCCATCTGATTGTATCAGTCATTGCTCTCTACTGTGGCACCTATTTTGAGTTTAATAACATTCAGAAAATTGTTCATACTAGCATCTCAATGTCGATAGCTATGCCAGCATGTTGCCTGAAACTAAATTGTTTCAGTGATACATACCATATTCTACATATGCAGAACTTCTTCCTTTACATTCTAGAGCCTATATGTTATACTTTTTATATTTTAAACACTCTATTTACATTTCCAGGTCTGGGCCCACAATGGGTTTCAGAAAGTACAGATTTAAAATAATTTTTCCACTATGTGTGCATCTGTTACACATCCTCCCTTTGCATATTTTCTCAGCTGTACACACTGAATGTTAAAACCGTTGCCTGTTATGTACACACTTTATTTCTCTGAAACACCCCATAAGATTCTCAAATGTGAGAATTCTCCAAGTTTAGCTTTAAGAAGTCTCAGTGAAGATGTTGTTATTTTTCCAGTATCCATTTTACACACAGAAACAAAAGTTTATTGTCAGGGTACCATGCAGTATATGTGACAAAAGTTTCAAATTATGTTATACTTTAAAGGAAGGAGCAAATAGGGCAGCTGGCAAATAACACACATCTTATGTGCTGCAATTCTCAATGAGATGATAGTTATTCAACACCAGCTGTTCACAGTACAGCAATGACTGTGGACCAATTGACCAGGGATTATTACTTCCTCCCTACTTACAGTGAAGTGTTTTCATATTCTATCACTACCACTGATGAAGGGCCATGTGGGGAACAGTGGTAAGTGTTGCATAATAAAATAGTTTCCCAACTAGAGGTACCTTTTTAAATTGACCTATATATTTCTCCCATCTAAAACTGGTCAGGAAAATGACTCTGGCTGTTCCAGTGGTGATGCTCTCTTTAAGCATATCAACCTTTTAAATTAATTTTGCATACAGAAATATGACACATTTTAACTAGGTTGGCAGAAGGGGAGACAGAAGGTGGAAAAGGGGGAAAATTCTAGACGTATCTTTGCTGTCACATATGCTACAGGGGACAGGACAGACTACTGATGAGGTCTCTGTATCTCTGTCCTACCTAGGTAAAGTTGTAAACAGTTCAGTAACAGTTTGTGCATATTTTTGTAGTTGAAGGCCTGGATTTTCACTGTCTTATCTCTAGTGATTTCAACAAGTTTTAATTACTTTAAATCCATGGACAAAAATACAACCTCTCTCAGTCATTGTGTACTTTTTTAGTTTATATACGTTGAGTGCTAACCTGAAAGAAATGGATGCATGCCAGTAAGATTTGACTGTAATCAACAGAACGTACTCAGTTTTGCTTCAAAAACTCCAGTTTAATGGGCTTGTAGTTTTGGTCAGTGTGGATGTTTATAGATTCAGAATCTTCTTGTGTATAGAGCATGTTGAAAAGGATTGGGATATGAGATCAGGGCTATTAGTGGGATATAAGGTTGGGAGAAACAGACCAAAAGGACTGAGGAATGGTTACACCTGTGCCAATTTCATAAAGATGCACATAAACCTTGGAATACCTTTCTGATAGTTTTAACCTATGGGCAATATAGATGTGGAGGCAGCCAACCTCTGATAGTATCATTGCAGGTAAAGCTGGTGTGTGTGGCAAATGCATCCCATTTTAACAGTTCTGATTATTTGAGTCTCATACCCATTGTACTCCTCATTGCTCCCACCTGTACTCAAACTGTGCTCAGCTTTGCTTGCAGTGGAAATGTAGGATGGCACTATGCAAATTGTACAAGTCAGATGCAAACTGGAGATTACCAGATGCAGAATAAGTAAATAAATGGAACTGTTTTCTAGATGAACAGAGCATTTTCACTGTTGGATCCTGATAAGAAAAGTTGACTGTACAGAATGGAAATATTCACTATTGGTTTCAGACAATGTGGAAGGCTGTAGGTGTGTTTTTTCATTTGCTAAATTGCAGCTGTGGCCTTTCACTGGGGATGGTCTCTCCCCCCCAAAAAAATTCTTATTTTCACACAGGAGGGCTAAAGGAAACATGCATGCAAGGAAAGCTGAATAGCAGCAGCATTCAGTAGTGTGCCATAGCTCATTCTGAATCTCACAGTGTGCTCAAGGAGAAACCATTATGTCTTGATCCATTTATTAATGTTTTAAAAGTATTCTCAGTTTTTTCAACTATTATGCTTTTAGAGTGTTTTTTACTCTATCTTTAATAACTAATGCAAGTATTCCAGCATATGAAGCTAACTCTTCTACAAAATGTATTTAAAGATTCTAATACAATACAAGCTCCTTTGGGTGTTTGTAAGTCCCCATATCGTTTGTAAGAGTACTGTGGTAAATCTCCATCCAGAAAACCAGTGTTATTTCAGATGCTTTGGATCTTACATGCTGCTATCAGCTGAAAGGCTTCTCATTCACAACAACAGAAGCAAAGCAAGAAAAATTGCAGCATATCCATCTACCAGAAGGAAAAATTACTAAGCAATAATAGCAAAAGGACATTCCAAAGATGAAATCAGACTAATAAAACTTCATCCCAACTGTTTTAAATGCAAAAAGAAAATTGGATTAGAATAATATTAAAGTAGCAGTTAAGAGTTGCTACACATCAGCCTGGGGGGGATGTAGGGCACTGCCCCACCCCACCTACTCCATGAAGGCAGAGAGGGTGTGTGTAAAAACCACCAACACCACACCCACTGGTAGGGGGGAAGTGGAAGTGGAACTGGCTTGCTGTGGTGTAGCAGAAGTTGGACTGAATGGCTGTGGTGCAGCAGGGTGCTGCTGCCTTCCCCTGGGGGCCAGGTCAGCCCAAGATTTTCTAGGCTGATGGCCCAGCCCCTGATGTTAGGCTGGACTGGCCCAGCCCCTCCTTTTGTGCCTTTTGGTGGCATGGTGCCGCTGCTTGATTGGGCTAATCCTGAGGACCTGTGAACACCAGGGAGACTCCCTCCATGTGGTCTTGGAGGCCTGATGCTGGGGCCTGTTCATTGCCTAGGAGGCCCTAGAGGAGACCCCACTGCTGCCGCCAGCCCTGGAGGCCTGCTTTCTGGTACCTTTGGGGCCTGGATGCTGCCTTGGAGGCCTGCTCACCACTAGTGCTGGACCTCACCACCTGGCCACCCTCTTGCTGCAATGGAAAGAGCCTTGATTCTATGGAGATCTGCTCAGGGGCCTGGAAGACTCTCATCCCGGTCACCGTGAGAGCTGCTTGTCTGCATGTGACCTAAGAGCTGAGATGAAATGGCCATAAATGAGCAAGCTGAATTTCCACTTGCCATGCTATCTCATATGCATTAAACATCCTTCATACTTTAGTGTGCATTTTGTAATAACAATAATTTATTAAAGGAACATTCCACTTTAAAAATTAGTTACATTGAATTTATCCATGTTATCAGTATCCTGTCCTTACTCCCCCTTTTTATCTGTTCTCCATAAACTTGAGTATTATGCAAGCAAGACAGTGTACAAAGGGAGGATTCTTAAAATACATTACCATTCATTGCAAAATTCTACTTTAAAACTGCTAGAATTGGAATGATAGATTATACTGAAGATAAATTATGATCTGGCAGCCCATTTTGCAGTTACAATGTGGTAAGCTAGGCTTGAGGTCTCATAACTGTTTGATATTCACATTTACATTAGTGGCACTAGTTCCATGATTGAAAATGCCCCCAAAACCTTCTTAAAACCTTAAAATCTTAAAACCCAGGCATCCATTCTGAAGAACACATTTCTGTAGCACTAGTGATTGAAGATTGTGGAAGGATGACATGTCCAGTCTAAGAAATGGTGTAACAAGTAGAAGCAGGTACCCCTATTGGGTCAGGTCACAACTCATTGTTGCACCATGGTTTGCTGGTGGGGGGTGGACATATCCTCCACCAGCAGCATAGTACCTGATCTCGTGATATGGCTGCCTGGATTTTAAAGTTTGATTTTTGGAATCAGATTGGGAGATGAAGAGAACTCACAACATTGTACCTACATGTTCAAATACATGATCTTGGTCTATGTGTTTCCTTTTTTTTATTTCACATTTGGAAAATCTGTATGCTAAATGTTGATAATTGCATACTACAATTATGGATTGTCACAGGATTAGTGACACTAGGTTGGATCTGAAGCCCTTCTTCTTCCAACAGAAGGAGATGTTTCATTGTTGAAGGAGTTATTCTGTCATGGTGGGATTACATAAAGTGCAGCCCATAGATTCCACTTTCATGGCATCTGCCTCCCAAAGGGAACATTTTCAGACATTTTTTGTTTCTAAACCACACAGGAATACTCCCCAACATGATTTTCCCCTCAAAAAATATCAACCTCCTTTCACAAATACCCAAGAATATTGTTGTTGCTGCTGTTGTTGTGGGCCTTCAAGTCATTTCGGACTTATGGCTACCCTAAGTGAACCTGTTGTGGGGTTTTCTTGCCAAGTTTGTTCATATGGGGTTTGTCATTGTCATCTTCTGAGGCTAATAGTGTGTGATATGCCCTCAGTCATCCAGTGGGTTTCACAGCTGACTGGGGAATTCAATCCTGGCCTCCAGAGTCCAAGGAGATAATCACACAGAGGCTTACCATCTATAAAACATCCCTAAATCATCTGGCAAGCACAAATGTGTGATAGTTGGCCATGCTTGTCCCCATGATTAAATCCTCATGAAGGTATTCCTTCACCTCTCCTATCATTAAAGCATTTGCAGCACTTGCCGTTTGTTAATAATGGGAACTTCTGTTATTAAGAATTGGCAGCTCTGCAAATGCTTTAATGACAGGAGAGGTGAGGGGACACCTCCATGACAATTTAATCATGGGGACAAGTACGACCAATTATCACACCTTCATGCTTGCTGGACAATTTAGGGACTTTTATGGATGGTAAGCCTCTATGTGATAATCATCCTACTCCAATGGTCAAACCACTACATCACACTGACTTTAAATAATGTTAAAATAATAAAAACGGAGATGATGGGATGTCAGTGTTTGTAGCCATTTTGAGAAGTACTGAAGAGGAATATTGAAGCATTTGGGCTTACTTTGGGAGGGTATAGCCTATAGGGGGGAAGATACTTACTCCCCTGCTAGTGGAAATAAATCTCAGGAGAAAACTATAAAGTAATTGATAGTTTCTACAAGTACAACTAAAACTCACAATACTAGCAATACACCATCACTGAAATCATCACTAATTTAGTGTGGAAGAAAAAGAAATAAGTATATATTTTGTTTTCTGAAATGTAACTGAAGTTGAAATATTTTCAGAATTATTTTATAATCGAATCAAAGAGTTGGAAGAGACCACAAGGGCCATCCAGTCCAACCCTCTGCCATGCAGAAACTCAAAATCAAAGCATCCCTGACAGATGACCATCCATCTCCAAAGAAGAAAGACTCCACCACACTCTGAGGGAGTGTGTTCCATTTTTGAATATCTCTCACTGTCAGGAAGTTCCTCCTAATGTTGAGGTGGAATCTCTTTTCCTGTAGCTTGCATCCGTTGTTCCAGGTCCTATTCTCTGGAGCAGCAGAAAACAAGCTAGCTCTCTCCTCAATATGACATCCCTTCAAATATTTGAAAAGGGTTACCACATCACCTCTTAACCATCTCTTCTCAAGGCTAAGCATACACAATTCCCTAAGTCGTTCCTCATAGGCCATGATTTCCAGACCCTTCACCATTTTGGTCACCCTCCTCTGGACACGCTCCAGTTTTTCAATATCCTTTTTGAATTGTGATGCCCAGAACTGGACACAGTATTACAGGTGGGACCTGACCAAAGCAGAATACAGTGGCACTGTTACTTCCCTTGATCTAGACACTATACTTTTATTGATGCAGGCTAAAATCGCATTGGCCTTTTTAGTTGGTGCATCACACTGTTGACCCATGTTCAACTTATGGTCTACTAAGACTCCTAGATCCCTTTCACATGTAGTCACATTAATCCAGGTGTCCCCCATCCTATATCTATGCATTTCATTTTTCTGCCTTGAGTGCAGTACCTTACATTTCTTCCTGTTGAAATTCATTTTGTTAGGTTTGGTCCAGCTTTCTAATCTACTACGGTCATTTTGAATTTTCATCCTGTACTCTGGGTTATTAGCTAATCCTCCTAATTTGGAGTCATCTACAAATGTGATAAACCCCTTATTCTTTCATCCAAGTCATTAAGAAAGATGTTGAATAGCACTGGGCTAAGAACAGAACCCTGTGGCACCCAATTGGTCACTTCTCTCCAGGATGAAGAGGAGCCACTGTTTAGTACCCCTTGGGTTCAACCAGCCAATCAATTACAAACTGATGTAACAGTTACCTTTTCTAGCCCACATTTTACTAGTTTGTTTGCCAGAATGTCATGGGGAACCTTGTCAAAGGCCTTACTGAAATCAAGATATGCTATATCCACAGCATTCCCTTCATCTAGCAAGCTGGTAATTCTATCAAAAAAGAAAAAGAAATCAGATTTGTCTGGCATAACCTGTTTCTCTTGAACTTTTTGTGATTATGGCATTCCTTTCTAAATGTTCACAAAATCTCTGTTTTGTGATCTTCTCTAGAATCTTTCCTGCTATTGATGTCAGTCTAACTGGACGATCCTCTTTTCTTCCCTTTTTGAAGATGGGGATGACATTTGCCCTCCTCCAGTCTGCTGGGACTTTTCCTGTTCTCCAGGAGTTCTCAAAGATTATTGCCAGTGGCTCTGAGATTACATTTGCCAGTTCTTTTAATATGTAGTTAGATGTAGTTCATTCGGTCCTGGAGACTGAGGTTAACCAGGTATTCCTGTATTACCTCTTTACATATTCTGTGCTGCCTTTCCCCTATTGTGCTTTCTGCTCCATTTTCCTCAGGGTGAGCACCCTTTTCCTTTTGTGAGAAGACTGAGGCAAAGGAAGTGTTAAGTAGTTCTGCCATTTCTCTGTCCCTGTTAGAATTTCTCCATCTTCTCTACGTGGCATGATAAATTGAAAGATAATAGTGATTTTGCGCATCACTTCATAAGAAATGCTCTTTTGAAAATGTGGCTAAAGGTTAAAAAACAATTTTATAATCAAATTTCCAGTTGGGTATTGATCCAAGAGGCCTTTTTTAAAAGGACAAAACATGAGGGAACCCAGTGATTAACATATAAGGAAATTATAGATTGGAATGGTGAAAAGGGTGACATGAAAACAATGGAACAACTGGAGAATGTACTTGGAAGGAATTGGTTTTTGTACAATCAATTGAAGAATAGATTTAGATTAGATAAAAAGAATACTGGAATTACAAACGGGAAATCAGAATTAGATATTATCTTTAGCGATAAAACAAAAGGACATATAGCAAAATTCTATAAGTTGTTGAGGGAAAGGGGTTTAGAAAAAGAAAAAATTAAACATTCTAAAGTTAGATGGGCTCAAGATTATGGGAAACCCATCAATTTAGAAAGATGGAAGAAAACTTGGTGGAATACCAATAAATTCACATGTTGCCAAAATTATCAAGAAAATCATATTAAAATGTTATATCGTTGGTATCTCTCACCAATAAAAATCATGAAAATATATAAATCAGGAACAGCAAAATGTTGGAAGTGTGGGAAACAAGAAGGTACCTTTTTCCACGTTTGGTGGGAGTGTAGAGAGGCAAAGCAGTTTTGGAGGGAGATACAGGAAATGATGTCCAATATACTAGAAGTTACTATACCATGGGATCCAACCTTCTTTTTACTAAATATGACTGATTTAATGGAAAAAGAACAGGAATGTAAACACAGAAGTATTATATTGTACGTGATTACTATAGCAAGAATTCTTTACGCAAAAAGATGGAAACAAAATAAAATACCTTCCAAAAGGGAATGGAGAGAAAGAATGAAGGAAGCTATGGAATTAGATATGTTAACAGCTCTAATGAGAGACAAAGAAGAGAAGGAGGTGGAAGAAGAATGGAGATGCTTTAAGATATATTGAAAAAAGGGGAAATATGAAGATAAATAACAATAATAAGGAATTAACATTTAGTCATTTAATAGGTTTCCTTTTAAAGTAAAAATGTAAATGAATGTCAAAAAATTAGGATGAAATGCTGTACAGATAAGATAGGGGTGTCAAGGAATTATGTATAAAGAAGGCAAATATTTGTTTCTTCATATTGGAGGTATATTTAGCATTCAAATGAAACATCAGATATGATGAGTGATTTATGTTCAATGTTAGTAGATAGTGTGGTATATTTTATATGTTAATTAGTTTGCGATGTTGTAAGTACGTATGGATGTCATAAGTAATGTGTAGGTAGTTTTTTGTAATTTGTGTATGAATGTATATTTACTTGTTTTGTATAAATAAAAAAAGAAAAAAAAGAAAGTTCTTTTGTCAGCCAATGTGGTTTCGTGAGACACCTCCCATTGTTCGTTTTCATTGGAACAGTTTGAGATTGTGCCTTCAGTTTCTCCCTTTTGAGAAACTCCCATCCATCCTGAACTCCCTTCTCCTTTAGTGTATCTGACTATGGGATCACTCCCAGTGTTTCCCTAGTTTATTGAAATCTGCTCTGCTAAAGTCTAGAACGAGTGTCTGCCTATGCCTAGCTTGTCCATTCCACCAATCCAGGAGAACATGATCACTCCCACCTAAGGATCCCACCACTTAGACCCCATTTATCAGGTCATCCCTGTTGAGTAGGATCACATCTAAAATAACTGATCCCTTTGTTGTCTCTTCCACCTTTTGGACAAAGAAAATTGTCTTCGAGACAAGTGAGGAATTTGCTAGACCATGAAGTATTGGCTGAGTTTGACTTTCAGGAAATATCAAGACAGTTGAAGTCACCCATCCATACTACATCTCTCCTTTCTGAGTGTGTGGTCATCTGTTCTAGAAAGGCATCATCCAATTCCTCAGTCTGACTTGGAGGTCTGTAGTAGTCTCCCACTATAACATCCCTGTTGTTTCCTTCCTCTTTAATTTTTATCCAGATGCTCTCCACCTAATTTCCATGATTTAAGTCCTTGATCTCTTCACAGGTGTAAACATCCCTGACATATAATGCTATGCCTCCTCCTTTCCTGTTTGCCCTATTTCTCTTTAAAAGGTTATACTCCTCTATTCCTACATTCCAATTGTGAGACTTATCCCTCCAGGTTTCAGTGAAGCCTATTATATCGTATTTGCTTTGTTGTGGTAGGAGGTCAAGTTCATCTTGCTTATTTCCCATTCTCTGTGCATTAGTGTAGAGACATCTAAGAGCATGGGTCCTCCCCACTTGCTGCCTGGATGAGGTTTTTTGCCTCCCATTGTTAGGCCCTTGCATCATTTGCCTTGTTCCCTCTATAACATTTTGACTATCATGTCCAGGCCATGATGTATTCCTTCCTTCCAAGATACCTTCCACGATACTGTCTCCCTCCCTCACATGACTCAGTTTAAAGCCCTCCTGATCAAATGTTTGAGACTATTGTCAAATTTATTTCTGCTAACTGGTGTGAGATGCAGCCTATCTCTTGCCAGAAGTCCATCTTCATGGAACCACAGCCCATGATCCAAGAATCCAAATATTTCTTGGAGACACCATCTGTGAAGCCAGTTATTCATGTCTGCTATCTTCCTCTTCCTTCCTGGACCTTGCCCTTCAACTGAGAGAAGAGATGAGATAACAACCTGTGCATCCAGCTCTTTCAGCCTCAGAATCCCTTGTCATATTCTGAAAGCTATGCTGTACAATATCATTGGTTCTCACATGGACCAAGAGGAAGGGGTAATGGTCAGTAGGCTTGACAAATCTTATCAGCCTTACTGTCACATCATGGATGTTTGCCCCAAGGAAACATCACACCTCCTGGGACATCTTGTCAGGCCAAAAAACCACTGCTTCTCCTTCAATTATGAAATTGAAATATTTAGAATGTTAGCATACTTGTAGTTAGATTTACTTTAATGAAACAGAAAACAATGTTTTTGTGTTCCAAACAGCTGGCCAAGTTTACCATACAAAATTACTGTATAACATGTTTGTTATTTGCTATTAACATTTTAGATAAGTATAATGATATGTATTCACTTACTGAAATATGATCTTCAACATGTATTTCAAGAGTGTGCCCATTAAGATTCCAGTCACCATAACCTATCCCAGGGGGTGATATAAGTCACTGGTGTATAACTATGGGTTCTAGATGCTTGTGGACTACAACTCCTTATTAGGAGGTTTTAAAACAGAGGCTGTATGACCATCAGTTGGGGGTGCTTTGATTGTGTATTCCTGAATGATAGTGGGTTGTACTGGATGGCCCTTGGGGTCTCTTTCAACTCTATGGTTCTATGATTCTGTGTAGTTATGAACATACACACTTTTCTTATGCTTTTAAGCATAAGATGACTTTGTTACCGTACTTATGAAAATACAAGGATACAGTTTTGCCAGTACTTTTCACTTGCTTCTCAGTAGTCATGGCTTGGATGCAATTCTGTCAACATCTATCCTTTGACTTTGCCATTATTTTATGAAGATTGACCAGTAGGAGAAAATATATTTTCACATATAGATTTTCAACTACTGTAAAAACTGACACAGGTATTCTATATTACCTGTTGAGTTGCATAAATTTATGAATACCAAGCTATAGCAAAGGCACTAATAAACCCCTTTACTGAATTATGAAGATGTTCAATGGGACACTGGCAAGGACACCTGATGCTTTTTGGGACTAATGTACACTGCTGCACAATACAATCAATGCATCATGTGCATTGGTATGTGACACACACCACTTTGTGATGTTCATCGATGTGCAAAGTTCAGCTATGTGCATGCCACATATTGTAATGTGAAATTAAGATCAGCTGAACTGCACAGTCATGATGTGTGTGTGGTATGTGTGACAAGGCCAGGACACCTGGTGATAAATGTCCTTTAGATTGCCAGATACCTAAATGTGTATTGATCACTGCACCTGTGACTATGTATGACTCAGCAATATGATGTAATGCATTATGCCATGTACTGGAGAGTTGCATCAGCAAAGTGTATATAAGACTGTGACTAATATAAACTATTGTGGGTTATTGAAGAGTGATTATTGAGTGGTCAGCAAACACTTTCCCCACATTCCCTTTTTGGCTAGAATAATAATAATAATAATAATAATAATAATAATAATAATAATAATAATAATAAAAAAATTTATTTACATACTGCCCAATGGTTGCCCAATCAGGGTGGTTTACAACATAAAACACAATTACAATAAAAAACACAATTCCCCCCCTCCTTAAAACATTATTAATCAAATAACATGATTAAAATCCATTAATAATTAAAACAGAATAAAATAATAGTAATTAAATGATTAAAACATTCCACAATACCCCGCTTTTACGCTTCCAGGGGAACCATGGTTCAAAATAATGTTGCTGAGGGAAGAGGGGGCAGCTGAGGGAAGACAATTTAGTCTGGAAAGGCCTGCTGGAAGAGATCCATCTTGACAGC
>JAIPUX010001232.1:118345078-118359414 GCA_020142125.1 Phrynosoma platyrhinos
TAAGACTGGCTTTTGCTTACATACAATTTCTCATATAAATAAGCCATTTAAAATTCATTTACCTTAACATTGGCAAAGAATATCCACAAATCTATATCACCTGCATTGACATTGAGCTATTTTCTCAATATGTTTCTAGTTATAATGGTGGCATGCAATTAATCCATTTTACCTTTAATACTGGATAGCTATCTCATCCCTTTTCTAATAACTCTTAGTATTTCTTTTCTTGGCTTAAAAACAGTTTCCTCTCCCTGTTCCTACACTTTCCCAACAGTGTCATACCCCTTCAGAAATATTTCTGGAAAACAAACAAAAAGGGGTTATTTTATGCAGAAGAAGGAAGAATTATTAAACTCTCCTTCCATTTCCAGTTCAGCAATAATTAATACTACACTAGAAAAGTTAAATAATTATAGAGACACAAAGACCTGACACTCAATCTGCTGTGCTACTATAGGTCTTATAATATAGTTGGTCCTTCATATACACAGATTCCTTATCTATGGATTAAACTATCCACAGTGTGAAAATATTTTTAAAAATACATAAATTCAAAAAATCAAACATTGATTTCCCCATTTTATATAAGGGACACCATTTTACTACACTATTGTATTTAATGAGAGTTGAATATCCACAGACTTTGGTATACATGGTGGGTCTTGGAACTAAACCACATGGCTTCCAAGGGCCCACTGTAGACTTCAATCTTACAAATATTTCACTGATGCAATTTGAAAAGAAAATTAAATAACTATAGAGGAATCAACCAATTATATTCATACTCCCAGGTGAAACTTGGGAGGTTGGGGATATTGAATTTATCACAAATTTGTTAGCATTTTTGAAAGGAATATGCAATAATGAGAAGAACTAAAAGTAACAAGGACTAACTTCTTTTCAGATAACTGTCAAATTGAAATAGTGCAGTGCCCAATCCAGTTCTTCAGTTTTTCTGTATAAGCTTCTCTGACTGAAGTCTATGGGAGTCTGCATCCTACTTTAAGTACACTCATATACATCTGCTTGCCTCACCAATCCACAGGACACAACCAGATGTCTGATTATTATTTTGCCTACTTCTCAGCCTTTACAAAGCAGATGTGATCAACTCTCCATATGCCTCAGGATGCTTTACTGTTGTTCTCCACTTTGAACCTTCCTGCATATCCTATCCTGTATTCAGCTGTCTCAAAAAAAAAAGCAAAAAAAAAAAAAAAGCCTCAGAAACATCCCATCCCACTTCCAATTGAAGCCAGTGGGCACACACACACACACACAATCATAATCATGTCAGGCCCTCAAATTCAAGTATCCGATACCTCATACTTGTTTCTAGGTACTGAGCCACTATAAAAAGGGAGGATAGAGAAGGACTGAGAATTTTAAACTGGTCTACTCTTAACCCTCACTTCAAGTGCCAAGTAGTTTTTAGCTGGAGCATCCTCCTGTGTCATTTATCAGGAAGTTGGGTGCAAAGCCACTCTCCCCTTGCCCAGTATGAGGGCACATGGAGTGTATTTTAGGCTCAGCTATACACATTACATACTAGGCACCTTCATGATAGTGAGGATTCTAAGGGAAAATGTGAGCCTAAGATTTAAAAGAGGCATTTTTCCCATTATGTGGGAAGATGTTTTTATGCTCCCAAAGTGATCCTCATGCAGGTGAATATATGAGAAATAGTTCACTGAAATAGAGAGACCTCTTTACATTTAGAAAACAAATTCCTCACCCTGGGTGCTTACAGAACTCAATATTCTTCTGGCAAGAGACTGTGCAATTGTTTGAGGAAATGAACCACCTTTCTTCCTGCAGCCATATATCTCAAGAAATTATTGACATAAATCTCTCAGAATAAGATCACATATGGAACAGGTTGTTTAATTAGTGATATTATTTATTGCTTTATTTGATATGTCCTCTTTGTCCAGTTGCTATGCTGCTTTATTGATTACCTTATTCCTTGGTTACCCATAGCACCGGAGCAACTATTTTAGTACTTACCACTTTTAAGACATTGAGGATTTTCCCACTGAAACAAATAAACAAATAAATACCCAAACCTATCCACATGAATAACTTGTAGCAGCAAGTAGTAAGCAGGTTTCCACATAAAAGATTTTGGCCATTGCAGTTCATTGATTTAGCAGTGTGCACTGCATTTCAATGTGGTAGGCACTTTCTGTTATTTTGTTGCTGTTTTTTTCCATTAAAGGTTCCTCTCTCCCTCCCCTTGTCTTTTGGTTGTGGCAGTAAACACCAAAGAACTAATACCCCTATCTCTTTTTCTTCTTAGATATTTAGAATTAGAAATTTGCTACTATTGTGGCTGAGGTTTGTGATCTTAGACAAATGCTTCAAATTGAACCTCAGTCTTCCTACAGCAGAAAGATTTGCCACAAGAGGCCTAAATGGGAAATCTCAAGTCCTCTTACTAAACTATTTTGCTTCAGGTTCAACAGGCACTCTGAAGCCTTTTAAAGTACATTTTCTTTTCAGTCTTCTCCACCCACCCCAACCCCTAGCTTTGCAATCTTTTGCTCTTTTGACAAATAAAAGTCCCCATTCCACTGCAAAGAGTTTGGTTAGAAATGAGATCCAAATTACCTGGACTGCATAACAAATTAAATGCAAGTATCTAATCTGCCAGTATTCAACAAATGGAAAAGCTGTGAAATCAATAGCATTGAGTCGCATTATTGCAGGAGTCTACTGTAAGTATAACTAAACCTATATCCAAACCAGTATGAGAAATTAAAAATGGGAATTCCTTGTTTATGATCTCTTTACATCCCATTTTTCACTTGATCATAATATGAAGAACTGGGAATAAGACCTAGGTTATATAAATTGTATAGTTGTTAACTACCATACAGTTGACTTCGACTTATGGCAAATCTATGAATGAGAGACCTCCTTGTCACTCTGGTATCAACAGCCCTTCTTAGGTCTTGCAAACTCAGGAGTCATAATAATAATAATAATAATTTCTATCCTGCCCCTCTACTGAAGCAATTGGGGCAGCTTACATCAATAAAATGTCACAATATACCCTCCCAAACCCACCCTCTCCTTAAAACAATATTAAACATAATAAGAATTAAAACAATTACAACAAACAATTAAATAATTTAACATATTACAACAATAAACTATAAAACAGTCTAACCAGCAGCCCACAAACAATAAATAATGTGGCTGGATGTTGTAGTGGGTGGGGGAGAGAGTGACTCACTCCTTGGCTGGGAATTTAATCAGGAAAGGCCTGCCAGAAGAGATCTGTCTTGACAACCTTTTAAAAGTTGTCTAAATTGGTAATTTGATGGATCTTGTCCGGCAGGTCATTCCATAATCTGGGAGCGGTTTCTGAGAAAGCCCTCTGGGAAGTTGTCAACAGTCTAGTTTTACCAGACTGAGCAAATTCCTCCCAGAGGACCGTAGTGTGCATGTGGGATTTTATGGAAGTCAGGACTATGGCTTACTTGATTGAGTGTATCCATCTTGAATGTGATCTTTTTTCTACTACCTTTGACCCATCAAGCATTATTGTTTTTTTCTAATGAGTCATGTCTTCTCATGATATGTCCAAGTATGATAACTCAGGTTAGTCTAAGGACAGTTCAGGCATGAATTGCTCTTGGACCCATTTATTTTTTTTGCAATTTATGGTTTCCAAAGAACTCCGCCATGGTAACCTATTGGGTGATCTTGAGCAAGTCACTCTCTCCTCCTCCTCTGAGGAAGGCAAGGACAAGGCTTTCTTGGACAATTATTGATTACCCTTGTCAAGAGAATGCTGAGATAGGGTAGTCATGAGTCAAAATGACTTGAAAGCATGGAACAATGATGTATACACAATGTTGAAATCATTATTCCCCTAAAGCTTTTACAAAAAGCTACATTTTAATTTAGCACTGAAATGAGATGAATGTGAGTATCTATTGGATCTCAAAAGGGATTTTTTTTTCCTAACCAGAAAGGCATGACCTTTCTTTGATAATCACAGCTAGAGGTCTATGCAGTACAGTTGCCACAGTAGCACTGGCCAGAGTGAGAGCCATTGCATCACTTGCAATTAAGTTACCATCAGGAAAACCTATGTGCAAAATAAAGAAAGAATATGGACAAGGACAAGACAGGATATGATGCAATCATGTGCCATGCTAAAACAGTTTCCCCTCCCCCCCACTTTGCCATAACAAGATCCATATTTCTTAAGACACTTGTATGTGCATGATTTTTTAAGATCTGAAATACACTTATATTCAGCGAAATTCATGATTCACTATGCATGTTATCTTTGGTTGTTCACTTGACAGGCAGGGCTGGCCCTGTAATTAGACAGAGTGAAGGAGGCATCTCTGACAACAGATTTGGAGTTTCATGAAAAAGCAGAAAATTGTTTCTTACTGGATTTGTTATGTTATGGGCTGGAATAGGCTGAGGTACTTGTGTGGTTTGCCACAGGCAACAAAATCTGGCAGGCTTTGAGTACTATGCACCTTGATTTAGATGGGTAGGAAAGTGCCATTTATTGTTCTGCCTTAGTATAATCTCTTGGATTGATTCTGATCACAGGCATTGCATGCTTTATTCTTTGTGGTCCTTATAACAGTGGCCACATCCACATTGCAGAAATAATCTAGTTTGACACCACTTTAATGGCCATGATTTGGTGCTATGGGATTCTGGGAATTGAAGTTTGTTGTGGCATCAGAGGTCTCTGACAGAGAAGGCTAAATATCTTACAAGACCATGGATTCCATAATTCCATAGCATTGAGCCATGGTAGTTAAAGCAGTGTCAAACTGTATTATTTCTGTAATGTGATGCAACTAGTATCATAGAAAATAAAATACAGATTAACAAGTTTATTTACTTTATATCTTTTTGAAGGTATTATTTTCCTCTACAATTGCTTTCCTCCCTGTTTTAATATGAAATGGGAAGACAAGACATTTTTTGGAAACCTGCTTATCATGCCCCCAAGGTCCAGTTTATCCACCTGCTAGGAGTTTATCACATGGAAGAAATTCCATGTGGAAACAGGGCTTTAAATTAAACAAAACCCACAAAAGCAGGCATTTTTTCAGATGATGTCGCTGTTAAAAGGAGGTTAATCCGAACGGAAATTAGACAAAAACTACTTCTTTTTACTTTTGGAAGATCCCAAAAGTAAAAAGAAGCAGTTTTTGTCTGCCATAATTTCCGTTCAGATTAACCTCCTTTTAACTGTGCTGGAGTTTATCACACGGGGAAATCCCATTGATAAATTGCTTCCACTTTTTTTTTTTTTCAATTTAAAGCAGTGTTTCTGCATGGGACTCCCCATATGATAAACTCCCTAGACAGGAATCTTATATATGCAGTAGAGCAGAGAAGAATTCCTGCCTCCCATACTCCATGTACAAGACATATATTACTAGGTAATATATAATGTCATCAGTAAGCATGTTCTGTCACAAGCAGTCGTTTGAGCTCCAGTGATTCAATTAATAATCTTTACTGCATTCAGTTGCTCTAATGCTTTTGCTGCTGTTGCTCTAATGCTTTTGCTCACAATAAGTAGCTGGGTATTCTATGAATAGCTGCATTAAAATTGTGAGAAATCCAGGCATCAAGATAGGACATGCAAGTAGTCATCTTCCAAGAAATTACCTTCACAACCATCAATCATCCTCATCCTCATCTTTGAAAGTAGCACAGTCGTAATTGCTATACGTATCTTTTACTTTTACAACACATATTTTCTTAATCTCTTCAGTCCACTGACAAAAGCCAAATACCTGTTCCCAAAAAAGCTCAGCTTTCAAAATGTCAAATATAATGGAAATAGAGGCAACTGTGAGGGAGAGGGAGAAAGAAAGAGAGAGAAAAGGAATACTATGCTCTCATCCATGTGAGATATGCATACTCTGCTTTGATTCTTTGGCTCATTGACCCAACCTGGGTGACCACCACAGCATTAGTTTTCCCTCTAGTGTTTTCTTCCACAGTGACAATGTGTCAAGGATTATATAGTATCTGTGCTGGCTGCCAGCCCAAGAAATATGGCTTGAATGCTGAATTGCTTTGAGGTTGGTGAGGAAATGGAGAGCCAGAGTTAAAAAAAACTGCATGGTAGATGAAATGGAACAAAGAGGCATTCGTTTACTACTACTGAAAGCCCTTTGCTCAGGATAAACCCATTATGTACACAACAAGCAGAAAGGACACAAGCAGATAAGCCATAGTCTAAAGTGACCCCAGAAGAATTTTTGTTGTCATTGAAGAGAATGGCTCTAACTGGCCTGAAGTTAAAATGATGCATGTAGTGCCAAAGACAGCAGTCAAGGAAGGATAAGCCTGTAAATGAAATCCATGCCCATTTATACCATCTGCCACCAAAGTGTCAATAAAAAACAACAGTGGCACAGCTGAAACACCACAAATAGAAAATCTGGATTTGTCATGTTGCAAAGCAGATTATGAGTGTTCAACTGCTCTGATGTGTAGACATCTGGATATGATTGATTAAAACACACACATACACACACACACATATGTCCCACTGAATAAATATCCATACTAGGGTGAATACTCTACAAATCTCAGGTACACAAGATGTGATACCCTAGTCCTAAAAGATGAAGGTTAAGGCTATATACCCCAAAGGCACCAGACTGGAAGCTAAGTAGGGTCAGCCCTGGTTAGTACTTGGATGGGAGACCACCAATGAATACCAGGTGCTGTAGGCTATATTTCAGAGGAAGGAACTGGAAAAAAAAAACTATGAGTATAAAAAAACCCTATGAAATTAATGGGGTCAACATAGGTTGACACGTAATTTGAAGTCATATGCACGTGTGTGCACATGTACACACACCAAAACAAAAATTAACTAGAGCTTGGCAAAGTTACATTTTGGTTTAATATGAAGTCCCCAAAGTTAAAAAAATGTCTAGAGGGTTGGAAACCTCATAATCAATGCACTGCCCATCAAAAGAGAGGGGTAGAAAAAGCAAACCTAAGCACCTAGCTTTGTTTCTGCATCCAGGTACTATGGGCTGAGCAAGACTTCTTGACACTAATGTCCTCTTGGTGCTTCCCAGGAAGCTAAACAAGAACTTTATTACCATAATAACAAGAAACCCAAGACCCCACTTGAAGAAAACTAACTACAGTGTCAACTACTGCCTAAAATAAATCATGACATAGTTGTCTCCTAAAACTTTTTGTGGTAGGATCTTTCCTCAGGTTCCTCAACTGATCATTCAACCAATGGATTTGCTTCATGACTGTTACTGGATAAGAGTACTGGATAAAATGTCTATGATACTTCTTTTATTATTTTAATACTTTAGGTACCTCTTCAAGCAGCTCAAAACCATTTTGATGTTGTTTGCCAGCCAAAAATTACTCAATTATACTCCCCCCTTTTTTAAGGCTGGGAGTTTATAGGAAGCAGGAAGCATTATTTTTTATGCAGTCCACATATAAAGGGAACACTGAATAAAACTGAGACCATATCTTGTTTCTAAAATAATGGTGCCTTTCCTCTGGCCAGGTTTCCAATCTGATGAAATTCAGGAAACAGACTGTTTGACAGCAACTGACAGTATAAAAGGATCTGGGGAAACATAAAATGGTCATACTTGCTGCACTAGAACCTGAACTAGTTGCAGCATAAACTGGACATAATGTGCCTGTTGTGAATGCACAGCAAACATATGCATGGGATAAATATTCTGCCATGATATCCTAAACAGTCCCCACAAATAGTTGCTCACACCAAGAAAGACAGAAGGGAGGGGAGGGGAAGGAAAACAATTGAATATGTGAATAAATGAAAATAATTTAAAGAAGTTATTTCCATCATTATTTATAGAGCTAACGAATCATTACTCTTGTCCTGATAATTATAGAGGGAAAATGGCTCAACAAATGTATGAAGAAGATACTATTGGATGCTGTAAAGTTTGTAGAATTACACCTTCTCCTCTAAAAAGAAAAAGGTAGAAAAAGCAGTCTTAACAGTCCAATAAAGACTGAACATCCCCAGTGAGCACACAGTGTTTTGTTGGTAGTATAAATAGAAAACTAAGAGGGAGGAAAACAGACTAGAGTATCTGAAGAAGGGCATGCCACACTGCAATACTGTGTTACCTGCAGGTACAATAAGTCTCTCCTTTGCTAACTAATTGCTTGTATGAATCCCAAATGACTGCTATTTCATTGAAAAGGCTATTTCCTTTGTTTGGTTAGAAGCCGTTGTTCTGATGCAAATAGCATGACTTGGGGGGGGGGGTTATTTTTTTCAAAGCTGTGGTAGTGAGAGGTAAGGTTACGCACTACTCTGCACTGTTGGTGAAATCCTAAAATAGGAGGAGGTGCTATTTAAAAAAAAAGATTCATATGACCACAAGTGCTATGTTTAGCACATGAATTTAGGCTCTTTGAATATCCTGCTCCATAAGAACTACAGAACTACAGAACTACATATTTTGACTTGATTTTCCTACCGCTGTGGGACAATTCTTGTGACAGAATCTCCATCACATCCACTCATTCCTTTTGGATCCACATGGAATAAGCAGATCATATGAAAAAAATATTGGCAGTCCAGGAGCCAAAGAGATTAGATCTCTTTGATAAACCCTCCTATTTATTCCCTGTAAATGCTACTAGAGTTGCATCCAGTGTTGTCTCATAGCAGCAGATGATAACAGAAGCAGAGGTTGGAAAAGTAGTCATACTGGTGGCAGGTGAGCCAGGGGTGGGGGTGTGGAGTTCAGGGAGTTGCACTCCAAAAATAACTTTTTCAAGTTCTGCATGCCATTCTGCTAAAATTTTCACTTGACCACAGTCCATGAGGATGTGGTGAATAACTTAAGAATCCTCAGCAGTTTATCATTGAGAACTCCATTTCCTTGTGCAAATTGCATTGGTAGTTATTGGAGTACTATCAGATCTTTTATTTAAATGACTGCTTACATTCACCTATGAATTACTGCTGGCAAGTAAAATTTTTATTACAGATACCATTGTATATAGCTAAATGAAAACCACCAAAAATAGTACAAGAATGCAAGTCATTAAATTATTACTTCCAGTCTCATGATGATTATGGTTAATAGGGCAATCAAATCCTGCTGCATTGTTCTTTAACTACATGGCTGTTCAGTGGGAGGCATACATTTTCATTAAATAAAGACTTATGGTAAGAAGAAGAATGCAATCAACATTAATGACCTGAAGTCTAACTGAAAATGCTGCCTTAGTCACCATCCCACCCAGCTATTAAAAAGGACAATCATTTCCTTTAAAAATCTGAAATGTTTGTAGACTTTTCATTTACACTTCTCCCACATGGTTACCTCTTCAATTCTGATTAAATTAATTCAATTCTGAAATTATAAAATACAGTGTGCTTTTAAAAGAACTTTAAGTATTGCCTCTTTTTGGGAGTGGTTCTCATCTTTTTTATATGATTTAATTTCCCCCCATCACTTACTAAAGAATAGCAAATGACTGGGCTAAGTGAATCCATGGAAACAAAGAAAGTTAAATAGTAATTTTATATTGGCTCATCCATGAATGAAATGCCATCCATCCACTGATGAACACACATTAGTGAAACACCATACCATACAATATGTTTGCCATCACAGGTGGGAATGTGACAGTCTTTATTTGCATAACTGCCCAGATTGTGGAACTTAGTGACTAACAGATTCCCCCCCCCCATTTGTTGATATTTTTTTCACCACTGTTCAGTATCTGACATGTCTTTTCTCCCCCTCCCTTCCTCTCCCTCTCTCCCTTTGAGTTTTAGTAGCCTTTCTAGAGATGTTAAAATCTCGCTTATTCAATTCAGTTAAGTTTCACATGATCCTGCATGCATTTTCTTCCTATTATTTGATGTTACTGATATCAACATAAAGGTAACTTTGGAGGGTCCAGCACAATCTGAGGTGTCCAATACCTATAGTGGTCTGTCACACTATTGAGGAACTGTTACCATCAGTGGGTTCTTAATGACATTTAGTTGGAAACTCCTTTCTTGTGATATGAATCCATTGATTCTAGACTTGTTTTCTAGACCAGCAGTAATCAAGATTTGTTCCATCTTATGCATGCCAGTGCTTTCATACATTTGAAAATCCTATCACATTTTAGTCTTCCTTCCCTCAACTAAAAAGCCTTCTGTGCACTCATCTTCTAAGTTTTTTACTAGGCTTCTTCAACTGTGATACCCAACACAATAGAGTGCTACTATTACTTGCATCGGCACAAATGACAACAGACTCCTCTTTCTTGGGTGTAAACAGGCCACAACTTTATTTTTGCTGTACAGGGTCTCTTGAAAGCAAACATTCATAATAACAACATCATATTGCTTTGTCACATGTGTATGTGAAGGTGTATCCAACCCTTGTGGGTGGTCCTTCACATCATGTGACAAAGTATGCAAATTAATTACAAACAATTTTCATTACCCTCCCTCCCCCACCAGAACATATGTCATACTCAAACTTATGACGTAAATTTCAAATGATCTCATAAAGATGTTAAATGACATAATTGCCCAAATTTTTAACTTTAAACCTAATTAGCTCCAATTAAATTTTAATTAGTCTAATTATCCCCCCGGAGGGGGGTCCTTGCTCGCCCAAACCATAATATAACAATTAACCTATAATTGAGACCCTGAGTCCCTAGTTGTGACAAAATGACCAATTCAGCTCACATAACCATCACCTGTATAATTAACTACAAGTCACATTCGTTGACCATGCTTATACAATAATAATGTCCACAATATGCAACCTGAAACCAAATTAATGCTGCTAACCTATCAGTCTCAGAGAGGGTGAAAAAAAACCCAGGAAACTGGAACCTGGGAAAAAAATCCCTCCCGGCCCCTGAAGGTGACCAGCCAAAGGCCTGAGAGTAATTTATCTAAATACAGTTAAAGAGGGTGGGTGGGATGGATCACTCAGCTGCTGCTCCAAAATGTCTGCAACCATGTGGCGACGCAGGACTATATAGTCTTGCTGTCTTGCCGGAAATCTCGCAAGACCTAGAGTCCTATGAGATTTCCTAGCATGCATTGGACACATCAATAACAAACCCAATTGGCCAAGCATGCAGGGAAGGGGCGGAACCTCCTACATGCTTGGCCAATTAGGTGTCTGTTATCCTAAAATGGCTGGCACAACTAGAAGCCCCTCTCAACAAGTTGGGGGGGGTGTCTTTGCTGGCACAAAGGACAACAGACTCCACTTTCTTGGGTGTAAACAAGCCACAACTTTGTTTTTGCTGTACAGCGTCTCTTGAAAGCAAACAATCATAATAACAAAAACATATGTGGTCCTTTGCATCATGTGACAAAGTATGAAAATTAATTACAAATAATTTTCTTTAACCCTCGCTCCCCCACCGGAACATACATCATACTCAAACTTATGACGTAAATTTCAAATGATGTCATAAAGATGTTAAATGACATCATTGCCCAAATTTTTAACTTTAAATCTAATTAGCTCCAATTAAATTTTAATTAGCCAAATTATCCCCCTGTGTGTGTGTGGGGGGGGGTCCTTGCCCACCACAGGAGGGGGCCATCCTAGCTTGGCATCCCCTCCCCCCACACAAATTGCTCTCTTGATGTGGTCAGAAAGAGATGTTAACTATACATCCAAACCTTCGGCAGAGAGGTGTACTCCATCCCCCCTGTACAGCTGTGGCAATGAAACTTGGATACCACTTTGTTCAATAACAAAAACACTGTTTATCTAGCTGCTTAGCAACAGTTCTGTTAAGCCACCATCGGGCTCCATTAATGTCAGTGTCCTTATGTGCCCCAGGCCAGGTATGCCTCGGCAACAACTTGGTCCACATCAAGATTGCACCAGGTAGTCATCTCCTAATCTCCTGCATGTCTCTTACAATTGTTTTTGCAAGCTGCAGGCAAGGAACCTTGACGAGGTCGTTCTCACCAAGGTGTATCACCAATATCCATGGATGCGGATGAGCAAATGAGAATTCAATAAGCCAGTGAAGCAAGGCCCCCCATTGCATGCCTCTGCGACCAAACCACTGGAAAATGCCAATGTTCGACAAACCCAAGTTCAGGTCATGATGTTGTTCCAATATGTGGCATTCCACCAAAAAAACGAGGCTGTGGCCGATAGTCCAGATCTTCCCTTGAACCAAACCTGCTTGAAATTAAAAGACAGCTGTCAAGTAAGAATGAACTGACAATTAACAGCAATACCCTCAAGTGGGTACATAAGTCCTAAATGCCTTGGATCACCAGCGGCCAATTCGGTGAATATCAGCGTCACTTAACGCACGAGTAGCCATGGTCGTTGCTGCCCCAATTTGAAAAGAATGGGATGAAAATTGGGCTGCAGGCAAACTGGCGTGCTTAAGACTCTCCTTAAGAACAGCCTTAAACTGAAACTGTGTCAAAGGAGCACCCAATGCATGTAAAAGTAAATAACCTGTAACTTTTGGCTGGACATTCATGTAGTTCGACAATGCTAACACTGGGCAAATCTGACCCTCAGGTGCCCTAGACAAGGTGATAGATTGGCCCCTGGCCAACTGATCTGTCTTAGACCGTCTGATAGATATTTTAATCCCTTGTTCTGAAAAATTAACATCTGAAACAAGGAGCGCCCTCCAAGATTCATCATGGTGCAAGCTAGGGACGATTTCACTAATTCTCAAAGCAGCGAAAAAGGCTACCACAAATACGGCCCTAAATAAAGTCACCTCTTCAGGCGTAAAGCATGTATTAGCAAGGTGTTGCCATAATTTCACCAGAACTGGACCTGTAATGGGCATGCGAGTATCCTTGACCACAGGGGACTCCCTGGCCCAACCATCTAGAGCACTCTGAACCCTAAAGTCAACAGTAGGATCCATAAGGCCACCAGCCCTAGAGTAGAAAGCCAGAGCAGCCAACCTACCCCTAATGGTAACAGTTGATAAGCCCGTTTGTTTAAGATGAACTATAAAATGAAGCACAAAGTCCACCCTAATGGGCCAGACTTCAACCTCCCCCACAGCACACAAGAAGTGTCTGAAAGCACTCAGAGCTAGCTGGTAAGACTTGCGTGTTGATGGGGCGACAGAGTGAAGGATCGCCCTGTAGATTTCTAGCCTCCAAGGCTCCAAATAAGTGCTGGTACCTCCAATGGGTGTGCTGAAGCCTCGGGAAACAGCTGACTGAACCTGAAAAACTGAAAACGAGGGAGGGCATCTGCCAAAGGATTAAGTAAACCGGGCACATGGTGAAATTGAAACAAAACATTAAACTTCAAACATTGTGTCACCATGGCCCTGACCAGACACATCACCCTGGTGAATTTGGAGGACTTGGAGTTTACCACGTGGACAACAGCCTGGTTGTTGCACCAAAACCACACCGTTTTGTTTGCAAATTGGTTTGCCCATAAGTGGACAGCCACCACTATGGGAAATAGTTCCAAAAACGTTAAGTCCCGAGTCCAACTTTTTCTACCCAGGATTGAGGCCAAGCTTCAGCAGCCCACTGGCTATTCCAGTAAACACCAAACCCGTGAGCACCAGCAGCATCAGAGTGTACCTGAAAATCTGCCCACAGCAGCATTTCAGACCTCCAGAAGGAATTACCATTAAATTGGTCCAAGAAAGACTCCCAGACCTTCAGGTCCTCTTGAATCCCGCTAGTGATCCTTATGTGATGATGTAGGGCCATCACCTCCCTTGTGGCAACATAAAGGCATGCACAGAATGCCCTTCCAGGGACTATTACCTTACAGGCAAAATTTAACAAGCCTGAGAGGGATTGAAACTCTTGAAGTGTGGCCTGATTCTTCTGCCTATTAACCTAACCTGCTCCCTCATAGCCACCAGTTTGTCAGTTGGTAAACGAGATAGTCCGGCAACAGGGTCCATCTCGATTCCCAAAAAAGTAAGGTAGGTATCGGGACCCTCCATCTTTTATTCAGCTAAGGGGACTCCCAACTCAGCCATTAAGACCTGAAAGGCAGCTAAGGTGTCACTAAACTCTGAAGAATTAGGAGCCCTGGCTATCAAGAAATCATCCAAATAGTGGATGATTGCTAGATTCCCTGACCTCTTGATGGCACACCAATGCAAGAAGGTGCTGAATGCTTCAAAAGAAATTGAACACCCCATCGGCATGGCTTTGTCAAAATAATACTTCCCTTCAAATTGAAATCCCAAAAGGTTAAAATTGTCAGGGTGTACAGGGAGAAACCTAAAAGCTGATTTTATATTGCACTTAGCTAACAAAGCTCCCTTCCCCAAGGCCTTAACCATTTTGACAGCAGAGT
>JAIPUX010001232.1:118437535-118454900 GCA_020142125.1 Phrynosoma platyrhinos
CTTCCAGATCCCTCATATCCAGATAAGGGTGCAGTTGGCGTATCAGCCTAAGCTGATAACAGGCACTCCTGACCGCTGCATTCACCTGACCAGTCATGCAAAGAGACGAATCTAGGAGTACCCCCAAATTGTGAACACAGTCCTTAGAGGAGAGTGTGACTCCATCCAGGCCTGTAACTGTGAGTACCTCCATTTTGTCTGGATTCAACTTCAGTCTGTTTTTCCTCATCCAATCCATTACCACTCTCAGACAGTCATTAAGAGAAGAGACACCATCTGAAGTCTGAGACAATGATCTCGTCATGGAGAAGTATATCTGGGTGTCATCAGCATACTGAAGACACCGCGCTCCATGCCTCTGAATGATCTCACCCAGCGGCTTCAAGTAAATGTTAAATAACATCGGGGATAGGATGGCACCCTGAAGGACACCACAATTAAGCTCAATTTTGGAAGAGCAACTGCCCCCAAGCTTCACCCTCTGGGATCTGCCCAAGAGGAAGGAATGGAATCACTGCAAATCAGTGCCTCCGATTCCTAACTCTCTCAGGCGATCCAAAAGAATGGCATGATCTATAGTGTCAAAGGCTGCTGAGAGATCCAAGAGCACCAGCAGGGTCACACTATCCCTGTCGATGCCCAGGTGGAGGTCATCGGTCAGAGCAACCATGGCAGTCTCAACTCCATATCCTGTCCTAAAGCCGGTTTGAAATGGATCAAGATAATCAATTTCATCCAAGACTGCTTGGAGTTGGGAAGCAACTGCCCTCTCGATCACCTTGCTTAAAAAAGGAAGCAAAGAGACGGGCCTGTAATTGCTTCTATCCAGGGGATCCAGGGAAGGTTTTTTCAGGAGTGGCATAACTGCCACCCCCTTTAAGCAAGATGGTATATGCATTGATTGTGAATGACGCATTGATCGAGCTTAATTGTGATGTCCCTGAGTGACTGCGTTGATTGTGTCCCGAAGGAACACCTTCAATGCGTCCCCCCCTGGGATGACTAGCCATGATGGACAAGGATCGAGGGGGAAAGTCATCTTCCTCATCCTTCCATGCAGCTTGTCCACGTCATTGGTACTCACAGACTGGAATTGATCCAGTAAAATGCCATCAACAGAGTTCCTGGATATCTCATCTACGGATTCTGCAAAAACACCGGTGTCCAAGTCGGCCCTTATCTGAGAGATTTTATCTGCAAAGTAGACATTAATTGCCTCACAGCAGGCTGTTGTAGGGTTAAGCAGGGGGTTTGGAGCAGGGATAACTTTGTCAGGTCCCCTACCACCCTAAACAGCTCTGCCAGGCGAGACTCTGCAGATGCAATGCATGCAGAACAGAAAGATTTCTGTGCTGCACGTAAAGCCTCCCTGTAGGAATCAAGATGCTTCCTAAGGCGAGTTCTGTCAGATAAGAGATGAGTTCTTCGCCATTCACGCTCTAGTCATTGTCCGGCTTGTTTCATCCTCCTGAGCTCCCCTGTATACCAAGACTTACAGTTTGAAGCAGGCTGGAAAGGACGCTTGGGAGCAATTGTGTCAATAGCCCTGGTGAGATCGGTGTTCCAAGTATCCACCAAGGCTTCGACAGAATCACCGGTGTTACCAACCATAAAACCCTCTAAGGCTTTCCAGAAACCGATTGGTTCCATTAGCCTTCGAGGGTGGACCATTCTAATGGGTCCGCTACCCCCGGGAGGGCAGACAATAGCCTTTAGTTCCACCTTGATCAGAAAATGGTCCGTCCATGACAATGTGGAGGTTTTTTTTACCTCCACCCATGGATGTTCCTGCTCAGTACTAAAGACCACATCGAGGGTATGGCAAGCACAATGTGTGGGCCCGTCGACCAACTGGGATAGGCCCATGTTTGTCATGGTATCCATGAACTCCCGATCCGCACCTGTTAGATCTTGTAAACTGGTTTCGAGTGGGATTTTGAAGTCGCCCAGAACCAAAAGTCTGGGCGACTCCAACAACAACTCAGAAACCAGAGTGGTCAGCTTTTTTAGGGAGTCTGTTAAGCAGTTGGCCAGTTGATTCCAGTCCCAAATTTAAGGCAGCAGCTTCATAGATGGGAAAGGGCTACTGTAGCCACCCTCAAGGCTGCCCCTGGTGATGTCAATCAGACTACCAAGTCCTCCCAGTAGCCTGAGGTCCTCAAGCGGTTCAAAATGCTGCCCTGCTGTGTGTTATAATGAAAAGAGACTGGAGGATTATGACACTAGACTCTAGACCAGTCTTAACAATAAAGCCCTTGTTAGTGTTATGTACAACTGAGAGGAAACAACAAATGATGGTGATCAGGGCTAGCTCAGTCCTCCTCCAGTGGCCCAGGACGCCACAGCTGCTGTGTGTTGCCGGGGGAGAGATGGTACAGGGCAGGTTTAAATACCCGCAGCTCCTCCCGGTGCCACCGCCACTGCAGCTGACTCAGGCTGCTCAGCTGATCTTAATTGGGGCCCGATCAAGGCTAGCTCAGTCCTCCTCTAGTGGCCCAGGATGCCGCAGCCACTGTGTGTTGCCGGGAGAGAGATGGTGCAGGGCGGGTTTAAATACCCGCAGCTATCCCGGTGCCACTGCCGCTGCAGCTGACTCAGGCCGCTCAGTTGATCTTAATTGGGGCCTGATCAGGGTTTGTTTTGAATATGTACGCATGAATTCATGTTACTACTGAATTAAGATCATGCCTTTATAGCAGTGAGGCACATGGTTATCTCTACACTAAATATCCCTGTGTACTGAATTTGGTCAGGAAAAATGGGAGAAAATGTCTCACATTGTTTCTATGAATGTACTAAAAGTTGAAACTTCATATTTAGGACTGAAAGAGCCTGAGACTTTTTTAAAAATCAGATATGAGTGAAAGTAAAATGTACCATTATCCCATCTCTAGCTTACTTGTTATTTTATTTAAATCAAGTCATACAAATCTAATAAGATATTCAGCATGCATGCAAAATTAGCCCCTGTGTTCTCCCATTGATCTTAAACATTGCTGCTTCTATTTCTCTATTCCAAATCAGTGTTGTGAATTCAGACCCACCTCAGAAGCAATGGAATCAGGGTCAGCCCTACATATAGGCATAGTGAATCAGTCACTTTAAGGGATATATATGAAGGGATGTGTAATAGTGATTTGAGGACAAAGCGGCACTATTCCTAAGACATCCCTATGCCCATTAAGCTGTTCTTCTGCTTTCAGATATGATGGAAATTGTTGTCCCATTGCCATCACTGAACAACAGTACAGCTGCCACTTTCATCCAGCAAGGCTACATAAAACAGAGTAGGCACATCATTTTGTCTTTTACCTCAGGCAGGAAAATGTATTGAATCAGCCCAAAATAGAAAGCAAACTCCATTTTGTAAAAACCACTTCAAGTTGATAAACTATCAGGAGATCTATTTTATTTTATTTATAATTTTAAAATTAAATGTTTTCTCCAGCTGGAGCACATGGCCTGAAAGAAGCGGCCTCCCAAAGCAATCCTCTGCCACAGGTCTCAAGCCACGTTCCCCTCTCTTTTTTGCTCTGGTCTTTAGAGCTGGAGTGAAGCATCAGAGCAGCTTCCAACCTCTTTGACGGCATGCATTGTTTGAATGCCACACCCCTAATGTGGTCAGAAACCAACTTATTTAGCCTGTGCATTTTGGGCCATAGGCACTTTTAAGAAAAATGTATTGACACATAAATTTTAATATATATAAAATAATCTAAATTAAAACTACAAAAGACATACATCAAAACTATATCTATGAACTACATAAACTAATAAATGACACAAACTAACAAAATTCCCCAAAACAAATGAGAGTTAAGTGACTTGTAATAAGCTAGTCATTGTAATTATTAAATTATTCTACTCTCTCTCTCTCTCTTATTCTCTCTCTCATTCTCTCTGATCCTAAACAGACTGGCAAAAAGTTCTGGCATCAGGGTGGTATAGGGGCACCACCCTGAAGCTGGCCTCATGCCGCTAGCTGACCACACAGTGGGGGGCATCAGGGCATTTGTGTAGCACAGCGTTTAGACATGCTGTGCCTCAGTAATGCTGAAAAAAACACCACTTTCTGCTGTTCCTTCTTACGCTGGAGAAATGTCAGGTTGGGTGTGTGTGGTGTGCAGTTGCCACATCCCCAACCTGGCAAGCAAAGAGGCAGTGGTAACCCATTCTATCAGGTCCATCTGTTTTACCCCTCTGTCTCTGTCTCTTTCTCTATCTCACTTCCACATGTTACTCAATTCTACTATTCATGAGAATCCTAAAATTGCTATTTCTCCCTAATAATCTGCTGCTTAATTCCACTCAGATCTAAGTAATAATTTATCTATTTTACTAAAATAATATCATTAGATTAAACAATCTGCCTACAGCAAAATATTCATATCTATACAAAGAACAGAGTGGCATCTATAATTGTGTATTACATTACCTATTTCAATTTTCTCAAATTTCTTCTCCCTTTTGCAAAATCATTTCTTTGCAAATCTTACTTCAAACCTCAAAATCTTTAAAAAGCTGTGGTTATTATTCCAAAAATCATATAGAATCCAACCAACATTCTAACAGGTACAATTGTTTAAATTTCACATAAGGTTTATTTCAAATTATCAGTTTTTTTATGTGATGAGCACCATGACCTGAAATGTTGATGTAGATTTAGTATTTCAGAAGGTTTAAACAGTGGATCTTTTCCTTTATACTTTTCCTGAATAGACTGCTTCACTTCACCACACTGCTCCCCTTTTGCAATTCTTCAACTCTTCAGGTTAATTACCACTTATCCACAACAAGAAACATTACTTTGCATAGACTTCTACAATCCTTCATTCTTCCATCTAATGATAATTCAGTTCATCCCAACAGGTTTTCCCAAACTCTTTTCTAACTGCTTTGCTTTTAAGATTCTTCCACTCACTGTACCAGTCTCCATTTGTCCATTATCATTCCTGTTGCTTTGGATACCAACAACTTCTCCACCCACTCACATTTCCATCCAATGTCAGTTCCTTTTGTTTCAATGCATTCTGGATCAGTAACTGCTTTATCTGCTTCAAATCTTCCTTATGCTCCACCTTCAAAATAATTTTTAACTCCATTTCCCAATTTTCCTTTAAATCAAGTACCATCTGCTTCAGCTGCAATTTTATCTGTCTTACCTCATCTAGAATTAATTGATTCACATCAGCTGACTTAAGTGATTGGTGCAGTTTTATCTTTGATTTTGTATTTTGACAGCTGTCAAGTTGTCAAATTCAAAGTCAGGCAAAAAGTTATTATTTGTCCTTATTGATTTTAGGTGTTGCTGTTTCTTTCATTCAGTTACTAGCTACTTATGGAAATGCTTAATGCTCTCAGGGGGCTGAGCAGATGGGCCAGGAAAGCATGGTCCAAGCCCATGCTTTTCTGGGCCCAGTGCTCACTTGGTTTGGTTCCTGGGTCTGCATGGGGACTGGCAGATGTTCACACACCCATCCTGTACTGACCCAGTTCTTGGAACTGGTGCACATTCCTTACCTTGTCATGCATTTGCTTTCACTCAGAATCCTCCCATCACTGCTTCAGCTGTAGAAATGGGGCATGTGGGTGCAGCCAAGTGCTCCATTTCCACATCAGATGCAATGACAGGCTTCTGAGTGAGAGCAACAGCCAGCAAGGCAAGGAGAATGGGGAAACAGTATGAACAGCCTTGATTTGCCATAGAGTTTCATAGAAACTCCATAGAAAACCTGGGGTAAATTACCCCAGGGTAAATGCAGAGGCTCAAGTGGTTAAGACACTGACTGTTGATTGCAAGATTGGCAGTTTGAGGCCCAAGTATGGGGTGAGCTCCCATCACTGGTCCCAGCTTCTGCCAACCTAGTAGTTCTAAAGCATGCAAATGCAAGTAGATAAATAGGTACCACTTTGGTAGGAAGGTAAACAGCATTTTGTGAAATCATGCTGGCCACATGATCACAGAGTAGTCTCTAACAACACTGGCTCTTTGGCTTAGTAATGGAGATGAGCACCACCTCCTACAGTCAGATACGACTTGACAACTTTGTCAATGGGGAATACCTTTACCCTTACCCTTTAAAGGCTATTTACCCCAGGGTCAGGCCATTTCCTCTTGATCTGCATCTAGACAGGATTGGGCTCAATCCTGTCCCTGTTGTTTTGATCTGCATCATCTGAACTGAATGACATGAGGCCAGGGGAAACCTAGGCCTTTTAGCCCATACAGACAGCCTCTGAGTTAAAAGTTAAAGTTCATAGTTCACTTTATTTTATTACACCATAGACCACAGCTTGACCTCCAAAAAGATAAGGGCCAAAACAGATGGCCTGGTAAAGCTACATTCTGGTTGGCTTTGAAGCATAGTGTTTACATGCTTCATGCTCCCAAGACATCTGGAAGGCACCCTGGTCAATTACATGGGGCTCTGGGGGCATGGCATTTACATGCCACACACCGCTGGAGTACCCAGAAGCTGCACTGGGGCTGTGGCAGGGCCACCAAAAGTGGCCCTTTAATGTCCCAAATGGGAGCAGATCTTTTTTGCTCCTATTTGAGCTGGCAACAGAGTGGATTGGGGCCATGGCATCAGGATGGATTGGGTATGGTTGGTGTGCCTCTGATGCAATCATCTCTGGGGCATCCCCAATCCACCCTTTTCAGGCCATCTGTTTCTGTCTTATGACTTTTGTTCCCAAACCTTGAACATTTAAAAAATGTTAGTTCTTGCTCTATAATCCTATTTTTTCTTTTAAAGTCTCCAAATCTAGTTGTTCTTTTAATTCTTTCATTCAGTAGCATTATTTTCCACTTTAATTATTAAGAATCAGAATAAATTTACTCAGATTTCTGATTGTAAAAGTACAAATTCTAGAAATCAACTTTCCCCATCAGGCTCAAAGTTCCATTGACTATAATTTAAAAGGATAATGTAAGGAGATCTAGAGGTGAAACAGACAGGCCAAAAGCAGAGCTGGAGGCCACTCAAGTTGCAATCGGCCAAAGACTGCAAAAACTGCATAGCTTGCTCCTAAAGCAGGCAGCAGGTACAGTCCCCAATAGGTCACTGGCAGCAGTGGATTTTTTTCACTCCTTTTTGAGCCAGCCCTTGGCACTTTGGCACAGCCTTAGAGTGGCTTCCAGCTGTTTTGGGGATGTGCATAATCTGAATGCCATGCCCTCAGAGTGCCCAGAAACCACTTTGTTTGGCCCATCTATTTCTGGCTTCAGAAACTGAAAAATCATTGCCTGTGCCATCTTTGGTGGCTAGAATGTCACTCAGCACAATGGCTTTCTCTTACTTCCCCCCATTCATGCTATATGATGGTCCAAAAACTTTCATTTTTTTTAAAAAAAAAAAACCCTATACATTTCAGCCTTATTATCAATTGGCCTTGTTCAAGGGTTATTATCAGAAATTTCTGGAGTTGCAGTCTCCATTCTCAATCAAAGTGGACTCTCTGAGTATTAGAAGGAAGTGTGCTTGCACACCCACATACACATGCACACACACATACATGCACAGTTATATAGGTACAGTTATAGAAAACACAGACATACATTCGCACAAAGAGATAATATTTTAAAGATTCCTTAAAATTATTTTCTATAACAATTGTACCAGTATCATCAATTGACGACAAATGAGAAATCCCTTATTCTTTTCTAAAGATGTTCTACATAGTCATGCATACATACACACGTATATCAGGAAAAGTTATGTGTTGCCTAGTCTCCCAGGCTTTTCCCAGATACTAGACTTCCCACCATCATCCATTTTATCTTTAGCTGGCCTTATTTTAGCTTGCAGTTAAGAAATATCCCTCACCCTTCTAGCCTGATAGAATCAATTTGACTAAGAAAAATATGCAGACAGTTTTTTCAATCGCTTAGTGAAAAAAACAGGAATATCCATGGGCGGAGGTTATCAGTACCTCCACATTGTCATGGATGGATCATTTCCTAGTCAAGATGGAACTAAGAGCCACTGTCTGTCCCACTGGGGATGGTGGACCCATTAGAATGGTTTGCCCTCAAAGGCTAATGGAACCAATTGGATTCCAGAAAGCCCTAGAGGGTTTAATGGTTGGGAATGCCAGCCATTCTGTTGAAGCTTTGGTCAACACTTGGAACACCAACCTTACCAAGGCTATCGACACAATCACTCCCAAGCGTCCTTTCCAGCCTGCTCCTAACCGTAAGCCCTGGTATTCAGAGGGGCTTAGGAAGATGAAGTGGTCTGGACGACTAGTGCACAACTGGCAGAAGACTTGACTCTTATCCAACAGGACTCGTCATAGGAATTTTCTTGATTCCTATTGAGAGGCAACACATGGAGCGCAGAAGTCTTTCTCCTCTGCACGTATTGCGTCTGCAGAGTCTCATCCGGCAAAGCTGTTTAGGGTGGTGGAGGAACTGACACAGCTTACACCTGCACAGAACCCTCTATATTACCTGAGAACAGCCTGCTGCGATGCATTTAACACCCACTTTGCAGATAAAATCTCTCAGATAAGAGCCGACTTAGATGCTAGTATTACAACAGAATCTATAGATGAGGTCTCCAGCAACTCCATTGATGTAGTTTTACTGGATCAGCTTCACTCAGTGAGTACCAATGACATAGACAAGTGCCTTGAAAGAGTGAGGAAGACAACCTGCCCCTTTGATCCTTGTCCATCTTGGCTGGCAGCCAGGGGGGTGAAGCACTGAGGATATTTCTCAGATATATTATCAATGCGTCCTTTAGGGAAGGCTTTGTTCCATCCTGTTTAAAGGAAGCAGTGGTTAAACTACTCCTGAAAAAGCCTTCCCTGGACCCCCTGGACAGGAACAACTATAGGCCAGTCTCCTTGCTGCCTTTTCTCAGCAAGGTGATCGAGAGGGCAGTTGCTTCCCAACTCAAGCTGTCTTGGATGAAACTGATTATCTAGATCCATTTCAAACTGGCTTTAGCACAGGATATGGAGTTCAGACTGCCATGGTTGTGCTGGCCAATGACCTCTGCTTGGGTATCGACAGGGGTAGTGTGACCCTGTTGGTGCTCTTGGACCTCTCCGCAGCCTTTGATACAATAGATCAATCCATCCTCCTGGATCGCCTAATAGAGTTAGGAATTGGAGGCACTACTTTGCAGTGGTTCTGCTCCTTCCTCTTGGGCAGATCCCAGAGGGTGAGGCTCGAGGACAGCTGCTCATCTAGAATAGAGCTGAATTGTGGCATCCCTCAGGGTGCCATCATGTCCCCGATGCTATTTAACATCTATATGAAGCTGCTGAGAGAGATCATTCGGAGGGATGGAGCGAGGTGTCATCAGCATGCTGATGACACCCAGATATACTTCTCCATTACCCAGTCTTTGGCTTTGACTTCAGATGGCATCTCTCCGCTCAGTTATTGTCTTAAAGCAGCAATGGACTGGATGAGGAAAAGCAGATTGAGACTGAATGCAGACAAAATGGAGGTACTAACAGTTACGGGCCCGAAACCAGGTCTGGGAATACAACTTCCAGTCCTGGATGGAGTCACACTCTCCTCCAAGGATTGTGTTTGCAGTCTGGGGGTTCTCCTAGATTCATTGCTTCACATGACAAATCAGGTGAATGTGACAGTTAGGAGTGCTTGTTATCAGCTTCGGCTGATACGCCAGCTGCACCCTTTCCTGGAAATTAGGGATCTTGAAACTGTGGTACATGCTCTGATAACCTCACATCTGGATTTCTGTAATGTGCTCTACATGGGGCTACCCTTGTGCCTAACTCGGAAGCTTCAGTTAGTTCAAAACATGGCAGCCAGATTGGTCACTGGTACCTCTAGGAGAGAGCACATAACACCAGTGCTAAAATCTCTCCACTGGCTGCCTATTAGCTTCCAGGCATAGTACGAGGAGTTTGTTTTGACCTTTAAAGCCCTACATGGCTTGGGTCCAACTCATCCCCGGGACCATCTCCTTCCATATGACCCTCCCCATGCTCTTAGGTCCTCTGGGAGGAAACTGTTACAGCCATTGAGAACTAGGATGTTGGTGACCTCCCAGAAGTCCTTTACTGCTGTTGTTCCCAGATTATGGAATAGCCTGTTGGATGAGATCCATCTTATTACTACTCTAGACACTTTTTAAAAAGCTGTCAAGACGGATCTCTTCCAACAGGCCTTCCCTGAATAATCTCCTGGCCCTAGGATCCTGGCCACCCTTCCTTGGAACTGCTTCTGGATTATTACTCTGCGGTGCTATTTATTTTGTTCTTTAGTATTTACTTTATTTTATTTTCATTGTATACTTGTTCTTAATATTGCTTAGTTTAATACTGTTTTACGGGGAGGGGGGAAGTAGGGAATGATTGTTTGGATGTTATTAATTTTGTAAGCCACCCCAATTGTGATTCAGAGGGGTGGGATAAAAATAAATTATTATTATTATTATTACTATTATTATTATTATTATTATTATTATTATTATTATTATTATTATTATTAAATAAGCCAGTTCCTGCCATCTATTGCTGTATGATATGAGAGAAGTCACAACAAACATTAATATTAATTCTTTCTTATTGTGTTCATTGGGATACAGTGACATAGGCACCATCACTATTTCCAGATTTTCCTCCTCTAATGGAAAAACATAATGGACTGCTATGCAGTGGCACCTTACTTCCCACCTCAGGTAGTAGAAATGATTGGGCTGCTAGTGCAAATTGTTTATAGAAGAATACAGTAAGCAGAATATATTTATGATGTTCATTGGAGGATCGAATGATTTTTCCCCAAGTGATGAATTGTAATACTTACCATATTTAAGATTCAGTAAAGGAATTAGACATCAACCTTTACTTTCCAATTCTCATTCCTATTTCTTTGCAACAGGGCTGCATCCCCCTCCCCCTCAGACTTATCTTTAGAATCATATCAGTAAAGAATAAGGATCATCAGATTAAAATTAAAAAATGATTTCTTTAGGGTAATTATAAATGCAAAAGGTATATGAACAGATACATGCCCTTTCCATATACTTATATTATGCATGAAAGAAATTTTCCCAAGATGTTTCAGGTTATTACCTTAATCCTTAGCTGGTAGACTGGGATTGCTGAGTCCTAGATAAGAGGGTAAAAAAATGAAGTAAAACCTCTCTCTTTTTAACTTTCATAAATTTTGACCTTGCTGCTGCTATGCTACACATTGGCTTGTCAGGTAGTAATGCTTCTTGAAAATGATAGAATTTCTAACCTTCTGTGTATCATGACTCCATAAAAGGTAAAGAGGACAAAGGTGTAGAACCCCCCTTTACCCAGGGTTTTGGTTGTCACACATTGTTTTCATTCACCTTATTGTGCTAATTGGCAAAGTCATTTGTCACTCACACCTGTGATGTTCATCTTGCATTAAAATGTAAATCAATCTGTCAGTCACTGTATATAGTCACAGTGGTCTCCATAGATAAACATATAATTTCACCACAGATAGTATTTACAAAATGTAGCTTTGGTAAATTTTACTGCCTTTGTTTTATTTTTCTGTGGCACAGTAATACCTCCATATCCACAGATTTTTTTTTTAAAATCCAAGGATTCAAGCATCCACAGTTTAAAAATATTTTTAAAATATGTAAATTCCCAAAAGCAATTTTATACAAGGATTACCTTTTTACTATGCCACTGTATTTAATGGGAGTTGAGTATCCAATGATTTTGGTATTCACAGGGAGAGGGTTGTTGTTCCTGGAACCAAGGACCCACTGCACCAACTAATATTAAAATGAATCAATTTAATCTGTCATAGAAAATCTCTTAGCAATTGCTCAGCCAGTCAAATGGCAGTTCCCACCTTAATGGCTGAGCCATATCCATTTAGAAGTGTTAATTATGTGACCACATTTCCTCAAGACAATATGCCTGTCTGGTAGAATCAACTGACTAATCTGAAATGTATACTGCAAGAATGAGAGCAAACGTGTTGTAGTGGTTTAAATGTTGAGCTACGACTCTGGATACCAGGGTTTGATTCCCTGCTCGGCTACAAATCCCACTGGGTGACCTTGGGCAACCTCAGGGGGAAGGTAATAGCAAACCTCCACTGAACAAATCTAACCAAGAACAAATCTTACCAAGAAAACCCCATGATAGGTTCATTGCAGTATTGCTGTAAGTTAGGAATGACATGCAGGCACATAGCAAGAACAAAACAAGCAAGCAAGCAAACAAACAAACAAGCAAACAAAAACCTGGGAGAATATTAATGTGGAAAAATTCTGATCTTGAGGGCAGTAACCAAGAAGTTATAATAATAATCTACTCAGATATTATCCACAATTCATAAAACATCATGCTTTCTTTGAAAATGCACATACTTCCCATCATGCTATGTGAGCAACATGATTATTGCATGAACATATACTTGGCAGTACCCTTGTTTCCATGAGGTTTCCCCATCATGCTGTTAGAGTTTCACCTTTAATTTCAGGTGACTGAACCTTTAATTTCAGGTGACTGCATTTATTATAGTCTGTGGATGGGACAGCATTGTGCATTATTCATCATCTTAAGTGTGCATCATATAAAGAGATATTCAAATGAATAGGTGCACTCCATGGAAACAGTTTGTCTAAAATAAAAATTGTGCCACCCCTGGGAGCGCTGGATCGAGGCTGCAGCAAGCACTCGCTGCAGTCCTGATCCTCCTTTTTGCTTGTTCAAAAAGAGCTGGCAAATGTCGCTCCTTTTGGGAGTGGCAAAAAGCTGCCCTTAGAGCTGCTGCCAAGGATCTTTTGCATCAATGGAGCACCCTGATGCTGTGTGTTGTGCGGTCAGGCATGCCCCATGACTGTGGCATTGGGGAGGAGTTGGGGCGGCTGGTGTGCAGTTGCCCTGCCCCAACTCCACCCCCAGGCCAGCCTTTTAGGCTGGTCTACATTGGCCCTAAGTCCCACTTTCAGCCTTCCCCACTCCAACTTCTTTGTCTTTTGCTAAACCCAGGTACTTATGCAGTTTGCATTGCCACTGCATGGGTTACAGACCTTCTGTTGTTCTTCTTTCTTGTCCCACTCTTCTTTTTAGCTTGTCGTTTCTTCCAAGATAGTGTCCTTGGACACAGGCTGCTTTCAGCCAGCAGAATCACAGCAGAATCAGTGGTGAATTATGTCTGATAGCAGCCAGCTGTATCCCCAATCAAGGATTGAAGCTGGTAGAGGTAAAACACCTTTTTAGGACATACAATAAGTTTCTCTATTTCTGACTTGCCCTGACTGACTCTTCTAGAGGCAAACCTAGGTTATATATTCTTAGCCCCCACCATAGATCCTTTACCTGGGGCCGGAAAGGAGGCAGGGGTGGCTATCAGAGTTGTGTCGGGGAACGGGAGATATGATCAGAACAGAATGAACAAATGTTACAAAAGAAGACGAGATCGATGTTTGAAAGCTATCCCATCTTCATTTCCTTCTGTTTCCCAGAATGGCTTGGAGAACAAACCTCCCATTCCACAGAACCTCACTTTGCTCCTCTGCAATGCCAGGTTGGTTAAGAATAAGACTCATGTCATCCATGATCTACTCTTAGATGAGGATGCCGACCTGGCATGTTTCACAGAGACCTGGCTGGGAGAGAACAGGACTGTTACCTGGGCACAGGCCCTCCCAGCCGGGTACTCTGTCAGTGAGCAGGTGAGGGAAGTAGGTGGGGGGGGGCGGAGTAGCTCTAGTTCACAAAAATAATCTACCTTTGGCCAGGATACCTGTCCGGAATACAGCACACTTCGAGTGTATGTACTTGAGCCTGAAGACCAGGGATAGCTTGGGGATTCTGCTAGTCTACCAACCACCCCGTTGTCTAGCAGACTTCTTAACTGAGCTGACACAGCTGGTCTCAGAGCTGTTGCTGGAGTCCCCCAGACTTTTAGTTTTGGGGGACTTCAACATTCTGCTCGAGGCCAGTTTAACAGGTGCGGCTTGGGAGTTCATGGAGACCATGACAAACATGGGCCTATCCCAATTGGTCCTTGGGCCTACACACTGTGCAGATCATACGCTCAATGAGGTCTTTAGTACAGAACAGGAATATCTGTGGGTGGAGGTTATTAGTACCTCCGCATTGTCATGAACAGATCATTTCCTGGTCAAGATGGAACTTAGAGCCTACATATGCCCACCGGGGATGGTGGACACATTAGAATGGTCCATCCTCGAAGGCTTATGGAACCAATTGGATTCCAAAAAGCCTTACAGGGTTTAATGGTTGGGAATGCCAGTGTTCCTGTCGATGCTTTGGTTAATACTTGGAATACTGATCTTACCAGAGCTATCAACATGATTGCTCCCAAGCATCCTTGCCAATCCGCTTCAAGCCGTAAACCATGGTATACACCTGAGCATAGGAATATGAAGCGGTTTGGACAACGACTTGAGCCCAGATGGAGGAAGACTTGACTCTTAGAACTCGCCATAGGAACTCGCCATAGGAACTTTCTTTGGTCCTATTGGGAGGCAATACGTGCAGTGCAGAGATCCTTCTCTTCTGTACATATTGCGTCTGCAGAGTCATATCCAGCAGAGCTGTTTAGGGTGGTGAGGGAGCTGGCGCAGCCCCCCCTGTGCCAAATCCCTTATTTAACCCGATGATGGCCTGCTGTGATGCATTTAACAACTTCTTTGCAGATAAAATATCTCAGATAAGAGCCGACTTAGACACCAGGGCTTTAACAGAAACCATAGACGAGGTGTCCAGCAACTCCGTCGATGTAATTATAGTAGATCAGCTCCAATCCGTGAGTACCAATGATGTGGACAAGCTCCTTGGTAGTATGAGGAAAACAACCTTCCCTCTCGACCCTTGCCCATCATGGCTGGCCATCCGGGGAGGATGCACTGCGGAAGTTCCTTGTGAACATCATCAGTGCATCCTTCAGGGAAGGACATATTCCATCTTGTCTGAAGGAGGCGGCTGTTAAGCCACTTCTGAAAAAACCTTCCCTGGACCCCTGGATATGAATAATTATAGGCCAGTTCCTTTATTACCATTTTTGAGCAAGGTGATCGAGAGGGCAGTTGCTCTTCAACTCCAAGCTTTCTTAGATAAACTGATTATCTCGACCCATTTCAAACTGGCTTCAGGACAGGCTTTGGGGCTGAGACTGCCATGGTTGCCTTGACCAATGATCTGCGTCTGAGCATCGACAGGGGTAGTGTGACCCTGTTGGTGCTCCTAGACCTCTCAGCGGCTTTCGATATGATAGATCATGGCATCCTCTTGGGTTGCCTGAGGGAGTTAGGTATCGGAGGCACTACTTTGCAGAGGTTTCGGTCCTTCCTCTTGGGCAGGTCTTCCTCTCAGGGACAGTAGCTCCCACAGGGTGCTATTCTGTCTCCAGTGTTATTCAACATTTATATGAAGCCACTGGGTGAGATTATACGGGGTTATGTAGCTGGGTGCTACCAGTATGCTGATGACACCGAGATCTATTTCTAATAAATTCAAATATATTTAAAATAGAGCTAATATCCTAAGTAACACAGTTGTGGAGATTATAACTCTGCTTTATTTTATTCATATTGCTGAACCATTGCCTATGATTTAGCAATTTTAACTGTCTTTGATCATCAGAGGAGGAAGTTTTATCTATCACAGAGGCTAATTACTCTTATCATCTATCCTACTCAGTGGTCCATAGGATCAGCTTGTACTTTTTAATAGAAATAAGAGGGCAGCCTTTGATAATTTTAGACCCATATCATCAAAGTGTCATTGGACAACACCCTTTTTGCATTTACTTCTGATGTGCATTAAAATTTGCCTTTTCCTGAAGGAAAGAAAGATAGAAACAGTAAGGTATTGGGTGTCCCCTCCCCACATCCAATCCCACACCATATTATCATTTTCATTATTAGTATGAGTATTATTAATGATAATCTGGACTGCACATCTTAACTGTTTACAATCAATATAAATCCATGTACATTTTTCATATGTACATTCTTTCCTTATCAGCCATTTTCTTTGAAATTACCAGTGTTAACCTCTGACCACCACTATGAACTTACTATTAGCATTTTACTATTTTTTTTTTCTGAGACAGAGAGCTCTGGTGCCACAATAAACTACAGTTCCCATGATTCCCTAGCACTTTGTCAGGGCAGTTAAAGTGGACTCAATTTGCACTATTTCTGACATAAATATACTGCCTGGAGCCCAGAAGTCTAAGGAAGTCCAGCATGGAATGTAAACAAATTGCATAAAAATATTCAATTATGGTTTGTTTTTGTTAACCGCCTTTGCATCAGTCTCAACCCATGGTGACCCTGAGACATCTCCAGGCCCCCCTGTCCTCTATTGCTCTGCCCAGCTCCTGAAAACTCTTATTTGTTGTCTCTTTAATAAAGTCCATCTATCTAGCATGTGACCTTCCTCTCTTTCTACTTCCCTCCACCTTTCCTAACATTATTGTCTTTTCCAATGATTCATGCCTTCTCATGATGTGTCCAAAGTACAACAGTCTAAGTCTTGTTCTAGGAATATCTCTGGATTGATTTGTTTTAGGACCCATTTGTTTGTCCTTTTGGCTGTCCATGGAATTCTCAGCACTCTTCTCCAGTACCATATCTCAAATGTGTTGATTTTCTCCTATCTTTTTTCTTGACTCTCCAGCTCTCATATCCCATGTAATAGGGAATACAATGGCTTATATGATTCTGACTTTTGTGCTGAATTAGGATCTTTTCTAGTTCTTTCACAGCCACCCTCCCCATTCTTAATCTTCTCCTGATTTCCTGGCTGCAGTCTCTATTCTGATCAATGTTTCATCCCTGGTATGAGAACTCTTTTACTATTTCTATCTCCTCATTGTCTAGTTTGAATGTGTGCAAGTTCTTTGTGATCATTATTTTTGTTTTCTTTATGTTCAGCAGTAAATCTGACTTTGCACTTTCTTCTTTGATCTTCCTTAGTAGTTGTTCCAAGTCTGTGAGGTTTTCTGCTAGTATTATGGTGTTGTCAGCATATCTCAGATTGTTAATATTTCTTCCTCCTATTTTCACTCCTCCCTCTTCCATGTCCAAGCCTGCTTTCCTTACACTATGTTCTGCATATACGTTGAATAGATAGGGTGATAAGATGCAGCCTTGTCTGACCCCTTTGCCAATTGGGAACCATTCTGGTTCTTCATGTTCTGTTCTGACAATAGCCTCTTGTTCTGAGTACAGATTCCTCATTAGGACTATCAGATGTGTTGGCACTCCCATGTATTCAAGGGCATTCCATAGCCTTTCATGATCTATGCAGTCATAGGCTTTGCTGTAGCCTATAAAACACATGCTGATTAGCCATGGTATATTTGCAATGTGATCCCTGCTGCCTCTTCCTTTCCTGAACCCTG
>JAIPUX010001232.1:118466708-118484590 GCA_020142125.1 Phrynosoma platyrhinos
ATCCCATTGTATATTCTCCCCAATATTTTGGGCCCATTTTACCATAGAGTGTTTTACTTTTTCTTGTTCCAGATCCCTTTCTTTTAGAATTTTATATAATTTTGAAATTTTTCCTCCTTCTGGTTCTGCATTTTTATTAAGAAGTTCTGTCTTTTAGATTGTGAAGATTTGGCTACCAGAGTTCCTGGGCAATTCAATATAACAGAGAGACATTTAAAGCTGTGGGGTGAACAAAATGTGGCCCATTGTTTGCATGTGGTCTCCCAGGGCTGGGATGTAGTGGACTGGACTCTGGGAGAACAGGGTTCAGTTCTCTGCTTAGTCATAAAAACCCAATTAGATAAGTCATATCCTTGTAGCTTTTGAGGAAGGCAATAGCAAACCTCCTTTGAATAAATACTGTCAGGAAAATCCTAAAATAAGGAGCACACATAATAAAAAAGAATCACACCCCATGACAAAAAATTTTTCCCACTCTTGGAAAATTTCAGTAAGGGTAATTTGCAATTTCCCTCTCAAAAGTGCCACAAAATCTCAAAAAGCAAAGTCAGAACAATCTTCCTCACACACTCCAGTCCTCTGGGAAGAATTTGCTTCAGCCAGTAAAATCAAGGCTGTCTGCTACATCCCAGAGGACATTTTTAGTAATCGCCCCCAGATTATGGAATGGCCTGCCAAATGAGATCCATCAGATCACAAGCTTAAGCAGCTTTAAAAAAGCTGTGAAGACAGATCTCTTTTGGCAGGCCTTTCCTGATTAGATCCCAGTCTCAGGAGCCATGTGTCCCTGACTCTTTTTTTAGTTTTAGTCTTTTAGTTTTCGGCTTGCCCTTGGCTCTCATTTGTTTTATAGTTGACCCAATGACTTTTATCTTGTTATTTTATGCTATGATTTTAATGGATGTGTAGTTTAATAAAGTTTTAAGGGGGAAGGGTAGGGTTTTTGGGTTGTTTCTTAATCTGTATTTTTGTGTAATTTTTAACTGTTGTAAGCTGCCCCGATTGTTTGACAGAGGGGCGGCGTATAAATAAACTATTATTATTATTATTATTTATTGACCATGTCTGTTTACATGTTTCCATGGTGACAGAATTCAAAGATAGAGACAGCTCTGTTAGTCTTGATCAGTATGAAAAGGTATATTGTATTGTATTTTCACTGAGTGAAAAAAGTATGTAGCATAAGCTTTTGTAGATTGTCTATGATTTAATAACAGTTATAAAAAGTTAAACATTTAAACTCTACTGAATAGTAGAATTCTGACATTCCCTCACTCACTTTTCAGGTTAGTGTTCTTCTGCATCTGATGAAGTACATGTAGGCCTTGTCTGCATGGGCCAAAAGGCTCATCCCTCCCACCATTCTGGCATCATCCTGTTTGGACAACACATATCCTAAACCCCACTTCTGGTTCAAGCTGTCCAAATGATATCCAGCCTGTTCTATACAAGAACAAGGGTAAAGCAGCCTTAAAATGGTTTTAAAAATATATCTGTTGCCCTGGATCTTCCAGGAAGATCTGGAGCTCCCCATTCCCACACTGTCTGCATGGGCATCCTGCCAAGCTGTAGGTCATTCATTCTGACCTCAGAAGCAAATGACTCATGGCATCAGTGGATGCTTGCACCAGACCTGGGGTTTGGGATGCGCATCACCTGAATAGGACAACACCTGAACTGGGGAGGGGGGCAGAGATGAACCTTTCGTCCCATGCAGACAAGGCTCAGGATACTTTGGGCTGATTCAGTTTATGCTACAATTTTCCTTCTCTCAGTTAGTCTCAAAGGTGTTACACTTTTGCAAAATATTTTCCCAGTGATCTGGAAAGAAATGCATTTTAGTGGCCCATAGTGGGTCTTGGGGATGCAATAATGGACTCAATCCCCCAGATCATTCCAACCCCTGCTTTAAGTGTTATTGACCTCATGTAGGAAAGGTTCCTGCAGAACACAGTTACTGTTTCACTGATTCACAAAGGGGGGAAGCAGACGAGGGCGTCTGGGATGCCGCGGGACGGTGCGCCGCGGGACCGCTGCATCTGCACCACGGCGTACCATCGGCGCCCCTGAAAGGAGCACTAAATCAGCGCTCCTTTCAGAAGTCTGTGAAAGTGTGCCCCAAAAGCATAGGGCGCATTTTCACTGACTTATCCGCCGCAGCGTGTGTGGACGCTGCGGCAGGAGGTTGCCCTCGGAGCGCCGGCTGTGTGGAGGGCCGGCTGCTCCGAGGGCAACCTCAGGAGGAGGAAGGGGCACCGAGCGTGTGGCTGCCCCTCCTCTTCCCTGCCTCCAAGATGGCCCAATTAGCCATCTGCCGAGGCCCAAAGTTACAAGGGTAGGCCGATTATATGTGTCTTTCCCACAGGGCCAGCATCTTTAGATTAGTGCTAGATCTTAGGGAAATCTTTATGGAAAATCTTTATGGAAAATTTAATTCCTACAAAAGTAGAGCAATTCTCCAAACATGGAAGAAAAAAGGTTTTTAAAGGGTTTGGGGGCTTTCAGGCCATGTTCTAGAAGAATTTATTCCTGATGTTTTGCCTGCATCTGTGGTTGGCATCTTCAGAGGATGGTGGAATGGAGGTGTGTGGGATATAGATTAGTGTCTATTTAATTAATGGTCCATTGATGCTAATCCTCCTCACAATATCCTTCCATCCTGAGGCTTTGCCTCAACAGAACAATGCATAGATTTAAATGCTAATTTACATGCTAATCCTCTCAACCAAAGGTCACACAGTATATATATACCCCACACACCTCCATGCCACCATACTCTGAAGATGCCAGCCACAGATGCAGGTGAAACAACAATAAAGGAATAAATTCATCTAGAACATGTCCTGACAGCCCAAAAACCCCCACAAAAACCTATGGATGACAGCCATGAAAGTCTTTGACTTCATATGGATGAAAATCTTCACATATTTTTTTCTTGCATGAAAGGATGAAAACTTTAAAAAGTGTTCTTGCTGCTTCTAAGATCAGGAGAGGTTTTTGCACATTTTCAAGGATTTTCAACATTTAGGGACTTTTTTGTTAATTTTTTTGGGTGTGAAAATGCATTTTAAGCCAACAACAACATACCAACAAAAATATAAAACTGGAAGTAAAAAGTAATGGTCTCCTCACCTTCACATAGGTGTAAAAAATTGCACCAGCTGACTTTTTTTCCCCTCTCCCAAGGACGATCTTGACATGTACAGATATCCTTTCTTACTGGAGGTGAGAAAATTTGCTAATGTTTTTTACATCCCTAGTTCAAAAGACTGTCTGTTTTAAGGACTATACAGATACAGGATGCAATGATCTAAAAAGAGTTAAACATTTGCCTGAATGGTAGAGATCTGATATTCCCCCACCCTTGTGACACTTTCAATCTAATGTTCTGCTGCTACCAGTGTTACTTCTCAGTGATCATTAAGGAGAGGTATTGGAAAAACTCATATTCCTGTTCTCACATCTGTAAGACTACTAAACAATTTTAAACTTGCAACTTATGGAGGAGTCTAGTCATGATCCTGGGAATTGTAGAGTTCCATCCCTCATACCCATGTATTTACTCAGAAAGGTTTCATCTTGAATGCTGTTCATACTTCATATTGTGATCTGGTGACTTATAGAGTCCTCTTCCACTCTTCCTATTTGCTTCAAGTGAATCACTACAATGCCAGGATGTGGAATCAGTGCATGGCTTGAGTATTTATATTTTCACACTTGCTTAGGCTTTAAAACAAGCAGAACTATATGATGCTTTCAAGGGAATATAACTTGACATTATGTAGGAATCCAGTGAGAGCTGAGAGGAATCACTTGCTTCCAGCACTCTACTGCCTTATGAGCTGCTTTTAAAATACATTTTTAACCTAGTCAAGCTCTGAAACCATAAACTAGCCCAGCTTATGGGAAACTGGTTTGACCAACATTTCCAAAAGATAATTTAAAAGGGAAAGCCTTAGCATTTTCATCTACTGATTCCCTAGACATTTACATTAGCTCAGCAAAAATGGGTTTTTAGCTGCTGACCAAGATAGTAGTTCCACCATCCATACTCATAGGTTTAGATGGCATCAGGCTATGGTGATACAAGGCATCAAGGTAACTCCATGCACCCTGTGACTCCAGGGTGCATCTGCATTGTAGAAATAATTCAGTCTGACACCCGTTTAACTGCCATGGCTCTATTGTACAGAGTCCTGGGAGTTGTAGTTTTGTGAGATACCAGCACATTTTGGCAGAGAAGGCTAAAACTCGTAAAACAACAAATCCCATGATTCCATAGGATATCACTACAACACTTAAAGTGGTGTCAAACTGCATGATTCCTACAGTGCACTGCATCCCTCTCCAGGTAAGAAGACTGTGGGCCTAAGCAGACTGCCAGAAATACTGCACATTAAATTGAGGCACTGCCCTGGCTCAGTGCTAGGGAATCATGGGAACTGTATTTTTTTCTTAGACACTGAACCTTCTCTGTTGGAGAGCTCTGGTGCCACAATAAATTACAGTTCCCATGATTCCCTAGCACTGAGCCAGGGCAGTGCCTCAATTTAATGTGCACTATTTATGGCAGTCTGCTTAGGCCCTAAGTCAGGGGTAGGCAACCTTTTTGAGCCAGGGGCCGGGTTGCTGTCCCTCAGACAGTTGGGGGGCTGAAGCACCATAAATAAATAAATAATTTTAAAAAATAGAAAAATATGCATGCACACTCTCACAGCCCCAGAAAAGCCATGGCAAAACCTCTGTGGAGATTATGCCAAGAAAACCCCAAGAACAAGTAATAACAACAATAATCAATATCATCATGGCGGGTAGTGGCGGCGGCAGGACCGGCCTGGGGCCGGTCCAAAGGCCTCAGGGGGCCGCATCCGGCCCCCGGGCCTTAGGTTGCCTACCCCTGCCCTAAGTATTATGAATTCAACCTTTTATAAATTTTGCAAAATTGCCAGTTGCCTAACTTCTCAAAATGATGTTTGAGCCATACAAGTTATGTGTGATTGGGTGTAGGAATTGAGATTTGAGCAAACTGTTCTTCCGTCTGAATTCCACTGTTTCTTCCACTTATGTATACACAATTCTCAAAGGTATTTATTTCATTGGACCCAAACAGCATAGCCATTTAATGGGAATGTTATATTATATTAAAGTGAGGGCCTAAGCAGACTGCCAGAAATAGTGCACATTAAATTGAGGCACTGCCCTGGCTCAGTGCTAGGGAATCATGGGAACTGTAATTTATTGTGGCACCAGAGCTCTGTCTCAGAAAAAACTACAATTCCCATGACTCCCTAGCACTGAGCCAGGGCAGTGCCTCAATTTAATGTGCACTATTTCTGGCAGTCTGCAAAGGCCCTTAGTCTACATGGCATGTAATCTTATGGGACAATTCATTCTCTTATCTGATAGACCTGGGTTTCAGAACCACAAAATGTCTACTCTTATCACCAAAATGCACTTCCTTGGAAGTTGTTTATGCATTTCCATGCCTTGTGTACTGGGAATAATTGTCATTTTTTGTCTTAGAAAAAGACATTTTTTAAAGCTTTGTAGCTATTTTCTGTTTTTGATTGACCAAGATTTTCTAATTCCGTTCCACTCTAAGGTATCCAGCCTAAAATGAGATTTCATGCTATATTTCCCTTAAAATTATTTGTACTGCAAATCACTATTTGTGCTGTAATTTTAGCTAGAACTGGTTTGTAGGCTTTGCTTTTTGGTTATGCAGTTGGCTGATTTAGTATATGTCCACTATATTTTAAAGATATTTTTATTAAGTTCAGGTGATTTATTCCTTGGTCTTTCAACATCTGATAATGATGAATGGCTATGGTGGGAAGTACTCATAAATGTTAACTAATATCAAGTTTACTTCAAGTTTGTTAACATTTGTGGTTACCGATAGTTTTTTTTATTACACTCAGTGCTTTAGCTGTTCTGTATGGCGGTAACAATATTTTATATTTGTGAGCTCTTGTTTTTTACTACTAAAGATGAAGTACTGCTGGAGGCATAAACAGGAACTGTATTTCCATCTATATCAAAGGCACATTCTCACATTTTTATCTAGAATATTTAGTGTGTGAATGAATGGATGGATTCATGGATGTAAGAGTTTTCCCCTTATGGGTGAGAGACTTGTAAGGGAAAGGTCTAGAAGCTTATGGGTGAAGACATTGTGCATTGAAGATTTAGGAGGTGATCCCAGATGTAACTGCTTCAGTGGAGAAAAAGCTGAGAGAGCTGCATATTTCATAGAGAATATTATCAAGGACCTGATAAGAATAGTACCGTAGATAGTTCTCCTACCTGCAAAATGCTAGTGTGCCACTTTGTGAAAATGAAGTGAGATGGCTATGAAAGAGAAGGATCTGAGGCCTTCTTCAGCAAGAACAATCGTTGCTGAGTAGCTGCTAGAAGAAAGCCAGTGTGGTGTAGTGATTTGAATGTTGGACTTTGATTCTGGAGATCAGGGTTCAAATCCTGGCTCAGTCAGTAGGCAACCTTGGCGAGTCACACTCTCTCAGCCTCAGGAGATAGCAATAGCAATAATAATAATAATAATAATCAGTTTTTAACAACTATTTCACAGATAATATCTCTCAGATAAGAGCCAACTTGGATGCTGGGATTATAGCAGAATTGACTGATGAGGTGTTCAATAAACCTGTTTTTGAGATTAAACTGGATCGATTCAAACCCATGAGTACCAATGATGTGGACAAGATCCTTGGAAAAGTGAAGAAGATGACATGCTCCCTCGATCCCTGCCCATCTTGGCTGGTGATCCAGGGGGGGGGGGGGTGATGCCTTGATGCCTTTTCTTAAAAAGGTCATCAATGCATTGCTTAGGTAAGGAATTGTTCCAACATGTTTAAAAGAAGCTGTTGTTAGACCGGTCCTGAAGAAACCTTCCCTGGACCCCTTGGATCTGAAAAATTATAGACTGGTTTCTCATCTACCATTTTTGCGCAAGGTGATTGAACGAGCTGTTGCCTTTCAACTTCAAGTGATCTTGGATGAAACCAATTTTCTAGGTCCATTTCAAACTGGCTTCAGACTGGGATATGGGGTGGAGACAGCCATGGTCACTCTAGCAGATGACCTGCGCCTAAGCATTGAAAGGGGAAGCATGACCTAGTTGGTGCTTTTGGACCTCTCAAGGGTTTTTGGTACAATAGACCATTACATCCTCTTGGAACGCCTGAGAGAGTTAGGAATGGGAGGCACTGTACTTCAGTGGTTCCGTTCCTTCCTCTCGGGCAGATTCCAAAGTGTGTCACTTGGGGGCAGTTGCTCTTCAAAAAAAGAGCTTAAATGTGGTGTCCCATAAGGTGCTATCCTGTCCTCAATACTGTTCAATATTATATGAAACCTCTCGAGGAGATCATCCATTGACATGGGGCGGGGTGTTATCAATATGTTGATGACACCCAAATAAATGACACCAATAAAAACTAGATTAGCAGTAACCTCCCAGAGGACATTTTCTGCCACCACTCCCAGACTGTGGAACGCCTTGCCAGAGAAAATCCATCAAATAACCAGCTTGGACAGCTTTAAAAAAGCCATCAAGACAGATCTCTTCCTGCAGGCCTTCCCTGAACAGATAACCTCACCTAACTTGGCCTCCCTCCTTCATAGGGCCTAAGCAGACTGCCAGAAATAGTGCACATTAAATTGAGGCACTGCCCTGGCTCAGTGCTAGGGAATCATGGGAATTGTAATTTATTGTGGCACCAGAGCTCTCTGACAGAGAAGGCTCAATGTCTCAGAAAAAAATACAATTCTCATGATTCCCTAGCACTGAGCCAGGGCAGTGCCTCAATTTAATGTGCACTATTTTTGGCAGTCTGCTTAGGCCTTTAGACATCCTCTCCATGCTTTTACTGGTGTCCCAGAATGTTTTAATCCAATGCTTTTACTTTTGTATTTTTGGATTTTATATATTTTTAAAAGGGGGTTGACTGTTATGTATTAGTATTGTTTAGTTTGGGCATGTTTTATTTAAATTTAATTTTATATGTATGCCGCCTTGATGGCCATGGCAAAAGGCAGGATATAAAAATAAAGTGTTGTTGTTGTTGTTGTTGTTGTTGTTGTTGCAGCATCATTTATGTACTACTTCATGCCATGCAGTGAGAACATAGAAAGATGCTTCCTCAGTCCTACCAATTCTCCACATGCATGGAGTAGTCATGCAAAAAGGCTTCAGAAGATGGATGGTAAATCTGGTGTGATAATCTCTCTGTCACTCCAACTATTCAGTAAAAAACCTGCAATTTATAGCAGCATCTAGCTAAGGACATCAAGAATATGAAGCTGGAATTATCATTCTGTTGCCTCCACTATCCACCTGTAGACTGTCCTCTGATTATATTCTAAGTCAGGGGTAGGCAACCTTTTTGAGTTGGGGGCCGGGTTGCTGTTCCTCAGATAATTGGGGAGCCGAAGCACCAAAAATAAATAAATAAATAAATAAAATATTTTTTTAAAATTAAAAAAATATGCATGCACACTCTCAGCCCCAGAAAAGCCATGGCAAAACCCCTGTGGAGGTTTTACCAAGAAAACTCCAAGAACAAGTAATAACAACAATAATCAATATCATCATGGCAGGCGGTGGCAGCGGCGGTGGCAGCAGGACCGCCCTGGGGCCGGTCCAAAGGCCTCGGGGGGCCACATCTGGCCCCTGGGCCTTAGGTTGCCTACCCCTGTTCTAAGTGTTAGTCTTTTTCTCTCTCAGGGACTCTACAGACAGCACAAAGTGCTGTCTTGGAGGCAGGGCAGGGGAGGGGCAGCCACATGCCAGGCAACCCAACCCCTTCCTGAGGACATCATCACGGTGCAGCATTTTTACACACTGTGCCAGAAGAGCTGCATGGCAGCTCTTTGGGTGCCCTTTTCACCGCCTGTGAAAGGAGCGGTGTTTTGGTGCTCCTTTCCCAAGTGGCGAAAGGGAGTCCCAGGGCCACCCGTCTGCATCCCCCCTTGCTCCATCCAAAAGAATCCAAACATCTCATTAAAAAGATGAACAGTGAATTTTCATTATCCTTGGCTGCCCAGATGCCAAACCTTCTGGGTGCTATTTCCTGAGCTGTGAGTAGCCCATAGAGCTGTGTACTTCAACCTGATGGGGATATCACTGATAGAACTTTCTGAGATCAAGGGATAACCTTTGGTTAAAATGAAGAATGTTGATGTGATTTTATATCAAAGGGCTTCAAGAATCTTATTAATGGTGACCTGTTTGGGGCCTCATTATAAGTACATGGCTTGATTTTTCTATGCTTTCTTATTGTATGCTTGATGACTGACAACTGAATGTGTAAAATGAATTATTTGTAAAGCTTTGCATTAAGATAATATGCTTGTTTTCTCTTTTGTTGTCTAGGTTGGTCCTCCCATATTTGCAGATCAAATGTTACTTAAAGTCATTGAGGTATGAATAAATATATGTAAAAAACTGGCTGCAGTCCAACTCTTAAACTGAAAAGTGGTACATCCCCCCACTGACTTCATAGTCAGAACATAAACAATTGTACTATAGGGGGTAAGAATTTAATTTCAGATCATTTGTTCAAAATCAGAATTTACCAGCATTTGCAAATTTCTTCAAAACTGAGATGGAAGAAACTTTAGATTTTAAAAATCCAAATGTGGAAGGGATCTAAAATGTAAACTTTGAAAGTACATGTCTCAAATGCTGTGTTTTCAATTCTTCTTAATTCACTCATTTTAGTGAATGGTACATTCCACCTTTTTTTCCTGAGAGACTACACATCTTTAAACCCCTATATATTGGGCAGGACCATATGGTTTTCTTCATTCTAAAAATAGCTGTACCTATTGAATGTGTGGATGCAACCAGTGTGGTGTTCTAGTTTGAATATTGGACTAGGAGACCAATATTTCCACTCAGGCATGGAACCCCACTGGCTGACCTTTGAAAAGGCACACCATCTCATCCTCAGAGGAAGGCAATAGTAAATACATCTCTGAACAAGTCTTGCCAAGAAAACTCCTATGATAATGTCTCATTACTTCTGAGTCAACTTGAAGGCATATAACAACAATCAATTGAATTGCTGACCATGGTGTGAATGAAGAAAAATAATAGTCAGATTCCTATTTGGGATTGTGTCTTTGCTGTGGAAATTACAAACAAGCAGTTCAATAACATATGTATCCAGTAAGGACTGTTGTTATGTTACTATGTAAGGGACCTGGCAAAATGACCAACACACATTGGGATTGCTTCACAACAAGGATGATGCACAATAGGATCCAGTGAGCATTGGTCTTGATTTGCAGCAAGACACAAGAAAGGGAATGTCAGTGTGTACTGGTAGAGCCTGATGCACATTAGGACACTCTTGTGCTGTCTTATTACACATCTTTGCAATTCACTAGAAGGGTTCCTTAGTGTCTGTGCTATGTAACTATGTATACATAAAGTTACATAATAAATGATAAATACATGATACATGATAAGGAATTCTGACCATTGGTTTTTGGAGTTTTACCAAAATTCACAAATATTTTCATGTTTCAACTGGAAAGATTGTGAGATTTTGTCTTTTTTTTAAAGTCAAGTATAAGGAAAGAAATTGATGGATTTTCCCCATTCTTCATTTCAACCTTGACAAGTAAATTTCCGTAGTTTAAAAAGGAGTACTATGATATCAACCTAACTGCAATGCAGTGCTAAACAATTTGTTTGCTTATTTGTTTGGTTGTTTATTGGAATAAAGAAATTGCTGTCCACTGGCTAAAAACAAAAGAGTAGTTATGAGAAAGTATCATTAAAAGGAAAGAGTGAGATGAGGTATTTATAGTTGCAGTGACTCACCTCCACAGAACAGGTGTTTTTTTTTTTTTTTTTGAGTAATTATGATAAAGCTAATAGCTAATGGGAAAGAATAATTGGCACAGAGAAGGCAATTGAGGTTGTGATGCTGCAAACAGGCAGGCTTACACCAAGAGATAAAAGTCCATTCTAAGTTAATTGAAAATAATGGCAAAGCATCAGGGGAAAAACAGGCACTAGTATAGTTAAACTGGCAATGTTCAGTAGGAAATGTGATTTATACTGGCTTAATAAGGCTGTTGAAGTTATCTTTTAAAGAATCTAAGCAGTGTTTTTGTATCTGTAGCATCTATGAATGATTTTCATTGGATATTGGCAGATTTAGAGACAGGATTTATATAGGGTAAACAGAAAGCACAGAATGTATTTAGGGTAAAAGAAAGTAGTCAACACAAACCACCTAAACAGTTTAACATTAAATTAATGAAGTTGTGGTCATGGATCGAAGAGGTGGATGTGAATAGATCTGAGAACAAATTAAGAGGAAAAGAAAAAGAGGAAGGCAAAGAGAATGAGAGAGACACAGAGAGAAGGATGGTATAAATTAATGCTAGAAAATATGTGATAAACAAGACCTCTATTCAGAGAGAATCAAATAAAACTGTATCAAATGAGATAAAGCATTTTCCCTCTTCTGAATAAACTCAAGAGCAAAAGCTTATAGGCTAAGATCCAGAAAACCTCAGGCTACATTTGAATGCATAAAGAGGCTTTGAGATTTTGGTTCTTATACTTCCTGGCAAGCTGCTTTAGAAACAGAAAAGTTTACACACCAGTAAGTGATACTGCATTTGGATTTGGAATCTGTCATTCTAGGAAACTCTGATGGGTTGGGCTAGCCAGAGGCCTTTGGCATATCACCCATGGATACAGCAGATGCATTTGTGATTGTAGACCCCAGAATATCCTAGCCAGAATAGTCATGGCCATGCCTAGGGTTAGCGTCACACCATGTGGGAATTCATGGCATCACCCCTCCTCCCAATGACCTCCTCTTATTTCACACCATACAGAATTCTTAGTAATGCCTTTTTACACTAATGTTACTCATAAATCATAATTCCCATATACCACTGAATGTAATGCTAATAGTTGTAACATAAACAACTAGCAATACTAAAATTATACCTTCTAATTACAATATCATATGCATAACCTAAATGTATTTACATATACATAGTAAAGATTTGATTAAAATGTAATGTTTTTAAAGAAAAATTTAAAAGAATATTTTTTAAAAAATAAAAAAATAAAATTTTGAAGTTTGAAATGTTAATTCTGGGGTCCCTCCTTTCTCCTCCCACTGAGCTTCACCTTACTCCCACCATCTTTTAAAGCATTTTAAACAGATACAGGCAAATGCCACAATATTTCTGCCAAAATACAGGCGTTTTAGGAACAGTGGTGTCACCCCCCTTAGGGTGTCATCTGGTGCAGTCCGCACCTCCTGCACTACCTAGTAACACCACTGCTGCTGGGGTCTTCTAGGAACTTTAGTCCAATCAATAATTTTGCAAGCTGTCAAAAACATTACTATAAGGAAAATAGTACAGTAATAACATTTTGAACACAGGAAAATTATGTGCAAACAAATTGGAAGCCCACGCCCACTCCCAAACCCTCCCACCCCTTAAAATTAGATTAAACTACCATGAAATTAAAATCAAATTCAATCATAAAATACAATAAAAACAGTTTGGCATACATATCATGACAGCAGAAGGGGTAAGTGGCAGATCACCTCCGATTAGCTGGACAGTTATTCTGGGAAGGCCTGTTGGAAGAGATCCATCTTTACTGCCTTTTTAAAGGCAGCAAGAATGGTAATAAGATGGATCTCGTCCGGCAGGCCATTCCACAGTCTGGGGGCGGTCGCAGAGAAGGCCCTCTGGGAGGTCTGTGAAAGCCTAGTCTTTATAGGCTGCAGCAGGTTCCTCCCAGAGGAACAAAGTGTGCAGGGGAATCATACGGAGAGAGGCAGTCCCTTAGATAAGATGGTCCCAAGCCATGTAGGGTTTTAAAGGTTAAAACCAACACCTTGTACTGTGCCCGGAAACTAATCAGTAGCAAGTGGAGGGATTTAAGCACAGGAGTTATATGCTCCCTCCTAGATGTTCCAGCAATTAAACTGGCTGCCATATTTTGTACTAATTGAAGTTCCCGGGTTAGGCACAAGGGTAGCCCCATGTAGAGTGTGTTACAGTGATCCAGACGTGAGGTTACCAGAGACTGTACCACAGTTTCCAGATCCCTCATATCCAGATAAGGGCACAGTTGGCATATCAGCCGAAACTGATAACAGGCACTCCTGACTACCGCATTCACCTGACTAGTCATGTGAAGCGATGAATCAAGGAGGACCCCCAAGTTGTGAACACAGTCCTTGGAGGAGAGTGTGACTCCATCCAGGACTGAAGATTGTATTCCCAAATCTGGTTTCGGGCCCATAACCATCAGTATCTCCGTTTTGTCCTGATTTAGTTTCAATCTATTTTTCCTCATCCAATCTATTACCGCTCTGAGACAGTCATTAAGAGGAGAGATGCCATCTGAAGTCTGAGCTGATGATCTGCTCATGGAGAGGTATATCTGGGTCTCATCAGCGTCCTGATGGCACCGCGCTCTATGTCTCCAAATGATCTCACCCAGTGGCTTCATATAGATGTTAAATAGCATCAGAGACAGGATGGCACCTTGAGGGACGCCATAATTAAGCTCACTTTTGGAAGAGCAACTTTTCCTGAGCCTCACCCTCTGGGATCTACCCGAGAGGAAGGAATGGAACCACTGCAAAGCAGTACCCCTGATTCCTAATTCTCTCAGACTGGTAGGATGGTATGATCTATTGTATCAAAAGCCGCTGAGAGATCCAAGAGCACCAGTAGGGTCACACTACCCCTGTCGATGCCCAAGCAGAGGTCATCGGTCAGAGCAACCATGGCAGTTTCCACTCCATATATTGTGCTGAAGCCGGTTTGAAATGGATCGAGATAATTGGTTTCATCCAAGACTGCTTGGAGTTGGAAAGCAACTGCCCTCTCGAGCACCTTGGTGAGAAAAGGAAGCAAGGAGACTGGTCTGTAGTTCTTTCTATCCAGGGGATCCAGGGAAGGTTTTTTTCAGGAGTGGCCTGACGGCTGCCTCCTTCAAACACGATGGTACTATCCCTTCCCTGAAGGATGTGTTGATTATATCCCGTAGGAATACTCTCAACACATCCCGCCAGACGACCAGCCAAAATGGACAACGATCGAGAGGGCAAGTTGTCTTCCTTATTTTCCCAAGGAGCTTGTCCACGTCATCAGTACTCACAGATTGAAACCGATCCAGTAAATTGCCATCAACGGAGTTGCTGGACACCTTGTCTACAGATTCTCTATCTTGACCAGGAAATGATCCGTCCATGACAATGCAAATGCTTTTTTGACCTCTGCCCACGGATAATCCTGATTCATACTAAAAACCCCATTGAGGGTATGACCAGCACAATGTGTGGGCCCGTCAACCAATTGGGATAGGCCTATGTTTGTCATGGTCTCCTTTCACAAATCAGTATGTAAGAGTTGCCATTATCTAGACATAATTTCTCTCTGTTCAAAATCTGCTACCATTTTGATAATCTTAATATTACCTTAAAGGCACCAGATGCCTTGGAAACTAAGCAGGATCAGCTATAGTTAATACTTGGATGGGAAGCTGCCAACAAATACCAAGTGCTGTAGGGGAACTAAGGCAAGGAATACTCAGAGGAAGGAACTGGCAAAACCACCTCTGAGTATTCCATGCCTTAGGAAACCTTAGGAAATTCATGGGGTCTCCATAAATCAACAAGTGATATGAAGGCACATACACGTGCACACACACTCATAATATTAGCTAGAGCTTGACAAAGTTATTTTTTGGTTTACCTCTCTCAGAATTATAATATTTCAAACAGTAAGAAACTTGTAAAATATCTAAGAAGTGCAGAGAGAATGATGTTTTCCCCAAACATTAGGGGAACATCAGATCAAATTTTAGATCTGCTTTGTTTTCTCGTAATTTTTTTCACATTCAGATCATTACTTAAAGTGCTACACTGTGCTGCTCTTAGTATCAAGTGTAACAACCAACATATGTTTCTTATAGTATCTTCTCTAAACTTTAATGTTTGCTCAGTTGGAAGGAAACCAACCACCACATTAATACACTCCAGCATAGAAAAAATGGCTGCCTGCAGATGTGTTTCTCTTCAGAGATTGTTGTCTAATGCACACTATTATTCTGTCATGTATTTTCCATGTCAGTTGTTGGGAAACTGTTTGTTGACATTGATCCTAATTGGTTTCCTTCACATTTCATATGTCTTACATGACACAAGAATGAGTTATATATGCTGACAAGCATCAGCACCTTAAACATTGCAAAAAAATGTTGACTTCCATAAAAAATTACAAGAAATATAGAAAAGGGAAAAATGATAAAGGAGGGATCAGGATATATATTATGCCAAAAAGCTAACCAACTACCAAGAGAAATGTGGCTTGATTCAGTCAAATGTTGAATGACATTTTATGCAGGAACTAAACTCTCAGGCAAGTGTGGAGGACAAAATTAAGTGATCATACTCTCGCCAAGGGAAAAGAACTTCCCTGATGTCTCTGAATAGTGCAGATTGTTTTATTTTGGTAACAATGGAATTAAGAAGTAAAAGTGTATAAAATTTAAATGCTGGTGCTATAACAAAACAATGTATTCCACTGTCAGGAGCATTCCCCTCAGCTCTTTGAAATATAGCTTTTGTTCATCATCTCCTGTTATAATGTTGCATTTTCCTGTTCCCATATTACTCTTGGGATAAAATCAAGCTTTGTTACTAGAGTATTCTGTGAGCATGAGAAAAAATAATCATACACCTGTTGACAAACGACCATAGCATTGTAAACACAGCAATCAGAGGGGATGATTTACTGCAGAGGTTTCTCACCTTCACTCTTTTTTCCAGTGGAGATGCCAAAATAATATCTTCCTGGTAGGGCCAGCCTGACCATTATGCAGAGTGTGATGCCTTCCCAAGGCAGCTAATTTAGGACATCATAAAAGAGAGTAAATTGCTAGCTAACTGCTATCCAAATAGTTTATTTTTAAAATCTTATTTTTAGTACATGGAAAGAGGATACGTGATTGCAAGATTTTCCATTGGAGGTGCCAGAATAACTTGACTGGCCATCCTTGACCATCATAGATAGTAAAATGTTTTCTCCTGCTGCTATATATGTCACCAGGCTCATACCTTTATGTAATGAAGAAGCCTTATGCTTGTAAACATAGAGTAATGATTTTTTTCATCTTCTGGTTGGCCTGAGGAAGGTACCACCATGATGTGTGTTTTAGATTTTGGTAGCAAAAGATGAATGTTTAACTATGTATGCATAACCAACCATATTGTAGCAGGATATGATGAGGATAGATCAGAAGGGAAAGGAAAAAAACAACTAAGACATAAATATCCATTTAATAAGAATCAAATGGATAGGTGTATAAGTTAGGACTCCTGACTGACAGCCTTAGGGCTTCTTAATGTTCTGTCTCTATCTCCTTGTTCAGAAAATGTAGAAATCAGTCTCATATTTCTCCTTACAGTTAATATTAAGAGACCAAGTAGAAAGATTTTTTAAAATATAAATTTCATGTGGGACAGTACTTTACTGAATAAATATTCTTGAAGATCACTACACCAGGAAAGGATGTATGCTACACATATATATTTACCTTGCATAAAATAAAAATAGAAATTATATGCTAAAAGAGCACCGTTTCTTCCTCCCTCCAAAAAGTCAAGCAAACTTGTATGATATCTTTTTATTTCAGGGAAGTTTTGTCAACATGTGGTATTTGAAATTAATGCTTACTCTCACTGTAGAAGAGACCAAGAGCTATAAAGAAGACTGTAAATCAACTGTCTGATTGCTGGAATCCTGTTCAGTAGCTCATTTTGCTTTTGAGACATTATTATTATTATTATTATTATTATTATTATTATTATTATTATTATTATTATTATTCTTACCCACCTCTCCCCATGGAAACAACAACAAATGAATATAGAAAATACAAAAATCAGTTCAAAGCACATATCAGTTGAAAAGAATAAATAAAACCAGTGCACATTAACATAATCAATCCATAGTTTAAAATTCACAGTTAAAAATCATCTGGATAGATCTGCCAGAAGACATTGCTCCTTAATGCTGTTTTAAATTCAGAGAGTGTTTTCTGTTGTCAAATTTCTTCTGGAGGTTATTCCACAGTCAGAGGGGGGGAATGTGTGTGAAAAAAAGTCCTCTGGGTGATAGCTGCCAACCTAGTTCTGACTGACTGGAATAAATGTCCCCACAGAGGACCTGAGGAATGGATTATACAGGAGGAGGTGATCCCATAGGTAACTTGGACCCAAACCATGTAGAGCTTGAAAGATAATAACCTACACTTTGTACCTTGCTTGGAAACTAATTGGAAACAAGTGGAATGATTTTCATATTGGTATGCTATGATCACTCTTGGATGTCCCAGAAGCCAATCTGTCTGTCATATTTTTAACTAATTTAAGTATCTGAGCCATCATTTGGAGCAACAGTTCCAGAAGCACTCCCAGGCTGCAATTAGAGTTTTTCAGGGGATGTGTAACCCCATCGAAAACTGGTCCACACATCTCCAAAACCAGATTAGGACCCTTGACAGTAAGCATCTCTGTCTTGTCTGGATTCAACATTCACTTTGTTTTTCCTCATCCAGCCCTTTACCTCCTCCAAGCATTCATCAGAGAAACACACTATCCTAGATGAGACTGTTTTTTAAGGCTTGGAGGAATTTATTTGGGTGTCATCAGCATACTGATAATGCCCCACCCTATGTCTCCAGATGATCTCTCCCAGTGGTTTCATGTAGAATATTTGTCAGAATGCCACATGTTAAAAGTGTAATATTATATTTTAATAATAATAATAATAATAATAAGTTTTATTTATAGCCCGCC
>JAIPUX010001232.1:118502164-118539019 GCA_020142125.1 Phrynosoma platyrhinos
AAAAAAAAAAAAAAGAGAGAGAGAGAGAAATGAATTAGATGAGATTATGTTTGAAGCTCAGAAAGGGACAATAGCTAAATTATATGAATTGCTATTGAAAATAACATCAGAATCAGAAATGATCAAGGACTGCATGGTGAGATGGTTGCAAAATTTTTGATGTCAGATTCAACTAATTAAATGGGAAAGAGCTTGGGGGCAGGACTTAAAATATACATAATGTATTGATTTAAAAAAAAAACTTTTATAACATGCTCCACAGATGGCACCTTACACCAAATAAGATGCCTAAAATCTGAGGTGATGAAACAGGTAAATGTTGGAAGTGCGGGAACACTGATACCATTTGTGGTGGACTTGACCATTTGCTGTGAAGTATTGGAAAGAAATTCATACGATTCTACAAACAGTATTAAAGATACCTATCAGGTTGACCTCTGAATATTTTCTATTGAATATGGTAGATGAAGATAATGACAGAAAACATTTAAAGTTTATCCTCTACTTAATTACTGCTGCAAGGATGTTATATGCACAGAGATGGAAAGAAAAATAGATTCCAAAGATAGATGATTGGCTAAATAAATGTGTAGAAATGATGGAGCTAGACAAATTGATGATGTTAATAAACAACACATATAAAGTGGGTTGGGATGAGGATTGGGGACTATTATTACAATATTGTAAGGAAAGATGGTCTAAATGAGGATAGATGAAGAATTGTAGAGCAGATCAGAAACAGGACATATAAGCAGGTATTAGAATAAGAGCTGGGTATATTGGTTAACAGGCAAGAGGTCAATAATACGATGAGTAAATATGCTCAACCAGATGAAAAGCAAACTAATGAACTAATTAATGTATGGTGTGATACCAAAGATGAGAAAGGGAAGAATATATGTATCAAAATGCTTGATGAATAATCAAGAGTTACAAATTAGATGGAAAAAGAAAGAAGACATAAGATTCAAATTTTATTCTGTATTGATGTTTGTGATGTATGTATGTCTACTTGTAAATTAATGCAATAAAAATTAAAAAATAAATAAACATATCACCTCTTTACTTTTCTTAACTACCATGTCACTTCTTAATTTTTTTCCCTATGGCTAAACATAAACAGGTCCCTAAGCTGCTCCTCATAGGACATGGTTTCCAGAGCTTTCACCATTTTGGTCACTGTCCTCTGGGCATGCACCAGTTTGTTAATATCCCCCTTGAATTGTGGTGCCCAGAACTGAAAATGAGGTCTGACTAAAGCAAAACAGAGTGGTGTTATTCCTTTGATCCTGATGCTACTCCTATTGATGCAGCCTAGAACTGCATGGGCTTTCTTAGCTGCCACATTACATTGCTGACTCATGTTCAACCTGTGGTCTACTAAGGGGCTAAACAGATCAGCACTTTGAGCTAGCGTGGGGTGGAGTGGGGTCGTGGTTACTGCACACTGGCTGCCCCGACCCTGCCCCCATGCCAGCATCATGCTGCCTGCGTGATCAGATGGCAGGCAGTGAAAGGGCATTTCTTTGGCACAGCGTTCACATGCACTGTCTCCAAAAATTGCAGGAAAAGTGTTGCCATGGTGCCAAGGGTGCTTTTTTCCTGTCACAAAAGAAGTGGCTTTCTGTGGCTTGTTTTTGCATCAGGGAAAGGCCAGATAGGGACATAGGGTGCAGTTGCCATTGTCCCGATCTGGTGAAGAAAGGGGTGGCAGGACACCACTCTATTGGGGTGGTCTGCACAGCCCCTAAGACTCCTAAATCCTTTTCACATGTACTGTTGTCAAACCAGGTGTTAATCATTATATCTGAGCCCTTCAAAAAAAAAAGTACCTTGCATTTCTCTCTGGTGAAATTCATTTTTTTTTTAGTTTTGGGCCAGCTTTTTAATCTGTTAAAATGAATTTGAATTCCAATCTTGTCCGCTGGGCTATTAGATACCCCTCTTAATTTGGTGTCACCTGCAAATTTGATAACTATGACTGCCATTCCATTATTCAAGTATTTATAAAGATGTTGAATGGCACTGTGCCCAAGACAAAACCTTGTGATACCTTACTGGTCATTTCTCTCCAGAACCAGCTCCATCATCCACACCAACACCATCTTAAGTTGGATAAAACAGAGATCCTGGTGTTTCAACCTGATCACCCAGTAGCTCCACTTTCATGTCCTCCATGGTGTTTACATTGACCCTGTCTTGTCTATGAGGAAACTTTGAGTCCCTTGGAGTCCTGATGGATGATAATTTCCCTATGCAGGATTCATAGGTTTTAGACCATCAAGATTGCCCATCTATTTGTCCAGGCTTTGTACTGGGCTATTGTCTGGGCTATTGTACTGGGTGGTTTGCCTTCCTGCTCTCTTTTCCCCAGGGTTTTAATCCAGAGTAGTGTTGTTTGGGTTGTGTTAAACCTCCCTAAATACTCACATATCTCAGCTCCTCATAGAATCTCTACTGGCTACCAGTTCAAGCAAGGTCTCATCACAAGTTTTTGGTCCTTGCATTTAAGGCCTTCAAGTTTAACCTCCCCCAGTATTTGGCAGCACAGCCAGTATGTTATGCACCACCCAAGAATCTAAGAACTATAGACAAAGGATGATTGGCAGTTCTACCAATGCATATGGCTCTGTCGAGATTGTAAGTCTTTCATGCTCTGTGTTTGTGGAATAGTTTTCCTTTGTATCACTGGCTAGAGGAGGGATGGATACAGGCAATATATAAAATACAGCAAGCTCAAGTAATACCTGTTTTTGCCAAGTGTTGAAGGTTGTCTTTAATTTTCCAGATTAAGGGGGGCGGGGTTGCAGACTGCCAGAAATAGTGCAAATTGAGTCCACTTTTAGGGTTAGGGTTAGGGAATAATAGGAACTGTATTTTATTGTGGCACCAGAGCTCTCTGACAGAGAAGACTCAATGTCTCAGGAAAAAAATTCCCATGATTTCCTAGCACTAACCCTAACTCTAAAAGTGGACTCAATCTGCACTATTTCTAGCAGTCTGCAACCCCCCTAAGTTACTGAGTGTGTCTAAAGCTATTGAGATGAGTACCAACTGGTGGGATGGTGGGTTTTTTATTTTTAATATATGATAGTGTTTGTTTATTGTTTTTTCTTTGATTATATATATCTGGTGTTCTGCCCTATGGTGAAAAGGGCATTATAAGTAAATGTTATTGTTGTTGTTATATCTTTCACCATGGACCAATTTTATCTTATATATTTCTATTTTATTTATTTATATACAGCCTTTCTCTCAAAAATGAGACTCAAAACAGCTAATGTTCATTTCTCATTTGATGCTGTCATGTCTACATTCCCTATAGCCACGTATGTGTCACATCTAAACTGCATGAATGGTCAAATGAAATAGACAGTGCTGTCTATGCAACTAGAAAAATCTGTTCAAAAGTCAATTCCATGCATGGATTTCCTTAATTAGAGTGATAATGATCTGAATGAATCTGCCTGTCATTAAACAAAACAGCATGCCATCTTGTGATGAAGTGTGAATAGCCAGTCAAAATGGAAGTGTGAGAGAATATTTTAGTAGAAATAAGCATGTTTTTGACCTAGCAGTGTTTTTAGCTTAGTGCTGTGCATATTACTATTTTTTTTTTTAAAAAGCCACCACTACTCTTCCTCATACCCCCAGTCTTATTTATATGAAAAGTGTTTCTTTAACAAAAATCTTAGGGACTCTTTAGAACACTTATCAAACATTATTCTTTGATATCATCAGCTGTACATTTGGTGCTATTATCAAAGACAATAACCTAAATCAGATGTGAAAAAACAACTTTTGAACTCAACAAGTGTCAGGGATCCTCCTGATTTTCTTATCACTTATCCTAGTTTCAATGCATTTGTAAAAAATACAAGCAAATCTTGTGTGGCTTTCTCAACACATGATGGATTATATTTCTTTTACAAATTGATTGTATTATCCAAGCTTTTAAAATCTTTTCTTTAGCAATACAACCCCAAATATCTAGTTTTTGATAAGCATTTGGTAATATGCAGTGGACATGAATGTCAGGAATAATTAAGCTTGACTGATTCTATTACCACAGATCTGAGTCAAATTGTTATAGAGCTATTCTCTTTTATTTGAGATATCTTTAAAACATTTTAAACTATGCATGAAGTATATTCTGATCTGTAGTCAGAGATATAAAACTCTCTTTCATAGCCATAGACACTGAGATTTGATAAAGATTATCTCCCCTCCCCCCCCCCCGGTGAGGAATTAAGGCAAGATAAGAAAGATGGATTCCAAGCCAAATGTAAGAGTATTTAACTTAAATCAATATGCAACAAGAAAAATTTAGGAAAGGTAACTTCCTAAAGTATAGGCCTAGTGTTCACCCCAAGACTACTGTATAATGATGAAACACTTCAACTCCAAGACATATATGAAAATATGGCCCAAATGGTTGCATGGGAGGAGGTGCTGTCAGGGACACTGTAGCAGGATTAACTAGGCCTTCATGTGAATGACCTGTCAAGTCCCAAAAATAAGTGCTCTCCAGAAGGCCTCTCAATGGCAGTGTCACCTGGTGTGGAAATTCATGGTGTCACCCCCTTCCCCAACTTACCTCCTCCCATACCACATCATACAGAATCCTTAGTAATGTTATTTGTGCTAATGCTACTCATAAATCTTAATCCCCATATATCACTTAATATAATAGCAATATTCAAATTAAATTAAATTAAATTAAATTAATATAAAATAAAATAAAATAAATATACATACTTCTAGGAAGGAAAAAATAAAAAAAAACAATAACAAAAAAACAACAACCCAGAAGTAGACTTAACTTAACTGAACTAAAACTTGAGTAAAAAACAAAGTAAGAGAGAAACAGGCCCATATATAGATAAAACAGGGAAACATCAATTGTTTAACTCAAATTAGAGAAAACAAAGTGGGAAGTCAGAATAAAACCTCCTGATCTAAGTTTTTTTTCCTTTTTGGCCCTAGAAGAGAAAGCTCTTGAAGAGGAAGGATAAATAAAAATTAAATAAATTAAAATAAAAACAAAAATAAACAAATAATCAAATAAAGCCAAATTAGAAATAAACTAAAACAGAATTCTTAGTTGTTACAAAGTAAAATTAAATATTTACAAGATATAATTGTAAATAGATAACAAACTTAACAAAATGGCTTCAGGAAGATGGAACATTGCACAACTATCCCAACTGCCACAAAGAAGAAATTCCTCAGACCAGCAGGCAAAAACTATAGATTCAAATGCTGCAATCCTAGAGGAAATGCACCAGTTGAGACTGGAAATCAATAGAGAAATGAGAGAAATGAAAGAAGAAATTAAGGAAGAGATAAGAAAAGACTTAGAGAGTGTCAACCAAAAACTTAACCAAGTAACCCAAGATGTATCTCAAATTAAATCATCAATTCAAGATTTAAAACAAAAAACAAATGGCCTGGAAAAAAGGGCAAGAAAATTGGAACAAGCTGTGGAGAAGGGAAGTATTCAGAATACTCTGAAATTAAAAGTAGAACTAAATGTATTAAAATAAGAGGCCTCAAAGAGGTAAAAGAAGAGAACCTTTACAACAGAATAATCCTTGCCTTAGCAGAATATATTGGTTGGCTTCCGGAACAGCTGGACCTGGAGATTGATAAAATTTTCCGAATCAGTTAAAAGATAGCAAGAGAGAGAAAATTTCCATGAGATATTGTTATTTACTTAGTTTGTGAAAGAGTGAAGGACATCATTCTTCAACAAAACCAGAAAAACAAATTGATAATTGAAGGGGAAGAAATGAGAATTTTTAGGGACATACCTGAAGAAATTCTGAACAAAAGAAAAGATTACCAATTCTTAACACAAATCCTAAGACGAAAAAGAATTTTCTATTTGGGAAAAAAATAGAAAGAATTTCACTTTTTTTCCATGATCAAAGATATACACTGAACTCAATTCATAAGACGAAATACTTTTTGATGGGATTTAAGGCCTAAGCAGACAGCCAGAAATAGTGCACATTAAATAGAGGCACTGCCCTGGCTCAGTGCTAGGGAATCATGAGAATTGTATTTTTTTCTGAGACATTGAGCCTTCTCTGTCAGAGAGCTCTGGTGCCACAATAATTTACAGTTCCCATGATTCCCTAGCACTGAGCCAGGTCAGTGCCTCAATTTAATGTGCACTATTTCTGGCAGCCTGCTTAGGCCCTTAGAAGGGAATTGGAATCTCCCACACATGAAAGGGATAAAGAAGAATACAGACAGACTGACTCCACAGACAAAGATAAAGGAAAATATAAAGTGAAATCAACTATATGAAGAAAGAAAAGATATGAAGCTAACACCCAGAAGGAAACAGAAGAGGAAAAAGAAGAAGAAGAAGGCCAAACTCAATCACACCCACTAGTCAAAGAAGAAGATGAAGAAGAACAAGAAGAACAAGAAGAACAAGAAGAACAAGAAATCACAGATCAAGAGGAAGAAGTTACAAAAAAAATACGGAATATTCCCAGTAATAAAAACTACTTTTTTACAAAGCTAGGCTAGACACTACCAAACTATGAATGAAAAAATACATACATGAAACATAAAAGGTCTAAACTTGATTTACAAAAAGAGAATTTTTTTCATTACTTACAAAAACAAAACTTAGACATATTTTTTCTACAGGAAACACATATTAGAAATAAAGACACAAAATTTTGGGAAAATCCTAAGTTGGGAAAACTGTTTACCTCATACAACAAAAAAAGAAAAAAAAAAGGAAAAAAAGGGTGTAGCAATATATATATATATATATATATATATATATATATATATATATATATATAATAAAATCCAGGCAAAAGAATTATTTAAACACAAGGATGGGCATATATTAGGGCTTGAAGTTAAATTACAAGAAGCAAATTTTTTTGCTTGTAGGAATCTATACACCACTCATGGGTCAAAAGAAATTCTTTAAGAAACTAGAAAATCAAATTTCAAATTATGATCAAGACAATCTGATGATTTTAGGAGATTGGAATGGGGTTATAGACCCTGAAATGGATAGGAACTCCATCAGTAAGAAGAAACAAGGGAAGCTTCCAAATTCCTTTTTTGAACTAATGGAAAAATACACATTAGGGGACATATGGAGAATAAGACACCCAACATAAAAAGACTATACTTTTTATTCTAACACACACAAATCATGGTCTAGATTGGATATGATTCTCACCTCCAAAACATTGAATAAGAGAATTTAAAAAGTTGAAATTCTTACTAAGATCTTATCAGACCATAACCCAGTGATACTACATCTCACTAGTAAAAAAAAAAAAATGGAATACAACTGGAGACTTAACGAAAATTTACTATTGGAGGATGAAATAGTGGTAGAAGCTAAGCAAGTTTTGAAGTAATTTTTTAAAAGAGAATTTAGACAGAGAGGTTAAAACAGGAATAGTCTGGGAAGCATCAAAGGCATATATGTGAGGCTTCTTTATTTCAAAAGAAATAGGAAAAATGAAAAGGAAAAAGAGAAAGAAAAATAATTGTTAGATAAAGTAAGTAATGAGGAAAAGAGTTAAAAACCTACTCAAAAGACCAAAAAAATAAAACAAGAATTGAAATGATTACAATAACAATTAGAGGTAGAAATTTCGACAGAATTAGAAAAAAAAACTAAGATTCTCTAGACAAAGATTTTTCAAAAATGCAAACAAACCAGGGAAATGGCTATCATATAGGCTATGGAAAGAAAGAAAAAAATTGATTTTAAGTATAAGAGGAAAAGAGGAAATTACAACTAACCAAAAAAAAATTAAATGTTCCTCAATTTTTATTCAGAATTTTTTAAAAAGGAAAAAATGAAAAAGGAACATAAAGAAGAAATGATAAACTACTTAGAAAAGGAAAAAAATATCTCAGAATACAGAGGAACAAAAAAAAAACCCTAGTAGATGCTCCAATTTCAATTATGGAAATAACTGAAGCCATTAAGAAAACTAAAATAGGGAAAGTGCCCGGCCCTAATCGACTTGAGGCAAGCTGATAAAAATGCTTGAAGATGAATTATCACTACCTCTGCACAGAATAATAACAAATTTAGAATTAAGCACGAAACCTAAAATTTGGGGAGAAGCTTTAAAAACTTTAATTCCAAAACAAGAAAAAGATAATTAAGAATACATCTTTAAATTACAATATCATATACAGACTGAATGTCTTTACATTTACATAGTTTCATGTGGTTAAAGTGAAACTTTGATAAGATGTGATGTTTTTATAGAATATTTAAAATGAGTTTAAAAAATTCAAACCTTGGATTTAAGGTTTAAGTTAGGGCCTTTGCAGACTGCTAGAAATAGTGCAAATTGAGTCCACTTTAAGGGTTAGGGTTAGGGTTAGGGAATCATGAGAACTGTATTTTATTATGGCACCAGAGCTCTCTGACAGAGAAGGCTTAATGTCTCAGAAAAAAAAAAAACAATTCCCATGATTCCTTAGCACTAACCCTAACCCTTAAAGTGGACTCAATTTGCACTATTTCTGGCAGTCTGCAAAGGCCCTTAGATTTCTAAACATGCTTTTGTAGTTCCTTGGAGTTTTTAAAGCTAAAGATTAAGATCCAAAACACACTGCAGAAATAATCCAGTTTGAGACTGTATTAATTTCCCTGGCTCAGTGCTAGGGAATCCTGGGAATTGTAGCACCACTTGTCCTGGTCTCTGACAGAGAAAACTAAGGGCCTCAGCAGACGGAGGCCCCGGAGACGCCGCCGGACGGAGCACCTAAATCAGCGCTCCTTCCATAAGACAGGGAAAGTGCGCCCTAAAAGCGTAGGGCGCACTTTCCCTGCCTTTTCCACCGCAGCGTGTCCAGTCACTGCGGCAGGAGGTCATCCCTGGAGTGCTGGCCGTGCGGAGGGCCGGTGGCTCCGAGGACGACCTCAGGGAGAGGAAGGAGCGCCATGCGTGCGGCTGCTCCTCCTCTTCCTGGCCTTGGAGATGGCTCAATAAGCCGTCTGCCGAGGCCCTAAATGTCTCACAAATCGTAATTCCCTTGCAGCCTGAGCAAACTTTTTACAGAGTAAAAAGCAAACAAGACAAAAACTTTGCTGATGTCCAGGCTGAGGGGACAAAAGAAGAAGAAGGGAGATGCTGCAGCCTCTTCTTTCTTTACTGGCTGTCCCTACCACTCACATCCCTCCTTGTTTCAAGGCTCAGTGGAGAAAGAAGGGAGATGCATTAGCCTCCCTTTTCTCTGCAGACTGAACAGACTGAATGTGACTGTTCAATGGATGCTTATGATGACATTTCCTGGTGGACCAAATCCTTCATCCAATGATGCCTCGAAGGTGTTCAACAAGGACACTCCTTTCTGCCTCAGGCTGTGCTGCTTAACATGACTTAACAAGCCACTTAGCTGGATTTGATAGACCTTATAACAAACCCTGTGCCAAATTCAACAGCCATTCAAATAGCCAAACTATTAATTTGAAATCATCATGCCTAGTGCAGCATGAAGTAGGCAACAAATAATATGATAATCCCCTCAAAAAAACAAAAACAAAAAACCTAACCTTAAATATGGTGACTAAAACCTTACAGAAGGATGGAAGAGTCAGTGCCACAAAAGGAGTGTTCTGAATCTTGGGGAAAACTGGCTTCCCATAACATTCTATCACCCAATTCAGGACTGTTCTTTAAAGGTTCATCCTTCTGAAGGTGGGAAAAAGAAGCTAGTTATTTTCCTCACTACCTCTACTCCCTCAATGATATTCAAAGGAAGAAATAGCATTTAAATAAAACACCACATCTGTGTTAAATGTTGACTTTAGAAGAAAATCCCATTGATTACAATAGCATTTGCTTCCAATTAAATTTCCTGAGGATAACAACATTCATATCTGGTTATATTGACTGGATGATGAACCAAAAGTTTTGACTAATGCATGCAAAATGCAAATAAGGGAAGTAGTAATATATTATCTTTATTTTAGATATGGGTGAAATGTCTGATTTACTTTCTATAACTTCTACATTTTTCAGACCCTGTTCATACTATCCATTTCTGTCTCAGTTTGCACATATTTGTTTGCATTATCATGCACACAAACATTCACACACATATATGCAATTTCTTCCAATATATAGTTTTGTGTTGTGCTGTTGTTGTTTTGAAGGCACTTTCCCCTAAATATGCTGATCATGGCTATGAGTATACAAACACTGGAAACTGCCTTATAATAAGTTAGATTATTGGTCCACCTGTGTGTGTATATATGCTTTCAGTTTGACTGTTGACATATGTAGTGATGGAGAACCTTTTAGAAACTAACGTCCAAATTCAGTGGCGTTCCCACACAGGGTGTCATCCGGTGCAGGGATGGCAGGATTTCCAGAGATGGGACCTTCCTCTGAGACTGAGAGTGTGTAACTTGCCAATGGTCACCCAGTGGGTTTACATGACTGAGCGGAGATTTGAACCCTGGTCTCCAGAGTCATAATCCAATGCTCAGATCACTACACAACATTGGCTCTCATTGGGCTGGCTATGGGAATGCCAAATTTTGAAAGTAGACTATAAAGAAAGTTTATGGTGCTTCCGGTGAAAAGATAGGTTGTGGGTGTGTTTTGCAAGGAAGGGGAGCTTTTTCTGCATGGCTAGTGTATTGATTTAAGTGTTGGACTACAACTCTGGAGACTAGGGTTCAAATCCCTGCTTGCCCATGTAAGCCCACTGGGTGACCTTGAGCAAGTCACTCTCCTTCAAATGACAAAGGTCTGGCATGGTTTCCCACCACATTCAGGGCATGCACCATCTAAATGCTATGCCACAAACACAGCAGGAAACCATATCATTTGGCCTGTTTGTTTTGGGCCTAAGTCAGAATGGATCTGAAACATTTTATCTTCAAAGTGCAGGGCAAATTGGTCACAGCATGCTGTTGAGTGATTTAGATTCTCCTCTTTTGGGTCCATATGTAAATGGTCCCTGGACATTTTGGAATGTCATTAAATAGAATTAGATTGTGTTTGTTTGTTTTTTAAGATATCCAAATACTCAGCCATGAAGCCAATCTTAGACAGATCTTAGGTTTCATCATTATTATTGCTTTTATATATAAAAACTTAGAAATGAAAATACAAATACAAACATAGCTATAAATGTGCAAATTGTTAACATTAAAATGTAGTTAAACTGTCAATAACATTAAAAGCTATTTAAAACATACAATTAATAACAATAAAAATAAATTTAACCACAGTCTAATTAAAATAATAAAAATCAGTTCAAAGAAGAACAACACTTTAATAAGAGCCCTTTCTCTAAAAATGCACTATTATCAAAGACCTATTAAAATAAAATAAAAAGTCTTTGTTTGCCAATGAAGGAACAGCAAAGGGAGAGGGGATTTTTTATTTTTATTTTTTTAGTTTCCCTAATAAAAGCCAACATAATATTTTTCTTGATGCAGAAGCTTCTCCTTACAATGTTGGTGCTAAAAGAACCTTTGAATGTATTCTGTATGGCAATGCACTTTCCATTTACAAGTCAACTGTGCATGGATGAAAAACAAAGAAAAGTCTTAAATTTTCTATCCACATAGTAGGGATATTTTTTTTTATTTTATTTTATTGCCCATCTGTTTTGGGCCTTGGATAGTATAATTGATACAGATCCAGTGAATTCAAATGTGGTCCCTGCTTGTCCAATGTTAATGGACACTTTTCAAGTTGTACAAATCAATGAGAGCAACCTCATATGTATTAGATCCTTATCCTTCCTGGCTTATCAGAAATGCAAGAGACAGATTGGCTGAATAGGCAGAGGCAGTGGCCAATGTCTCACTAAAATGAGGAAGATTTTAATCATGCCAAATGCAGGCAGTTGTAAGATCACTGTTGAAAAAGCCCTCCCTGCTTTTCCGAGTATTGAAGAATTATCAGTCAGTTTCCAACATTCCCTTTTTTTTTGGAAAGGTACTGGAGCATGTGGTCCACCTAGATCCAAAGATTTTTAGATGAGATGGATTATCTAGAATCATTTCAATCTGGCTTCAGGGGACAGAGAAAGCCTTGGTTGCCTGGGCAGATGACCTACTCTAGTAAATGGACAGGGAAGTTAGAGCCCTTTCACATTACAGAATTGTACTGCTATGATCCTACATCACCTGCCATAGCTGTATCCTATGAAATTCTGGGGTTTTGTTGTTTGCTGAGATACTAGCACGTTCTGACTGAGAATTCAAATTGCACCTCCTTAAACTGCAAATCCCAGAATTACAACAGATGGAACATGGTGGTTAAAGTGGAATCGTGGTTTTGTAATTCTGTAGTGTGAAAGGCTCCTTAGATCCATTGGATCTCTTGTCAGCTTTTGATACCATCAGTCATGGCATCCTTGGCTTCCTTGCTGAGATGGGACTTGGCTTGGATGCTAACTCAATTTCTTCACTGGGGGGCAAATATAGAATATGGTGCTTGGGAACTCCTTTTCTAATCCTTGGATGTTGGCTTGTGGTGTCCCTCAGGATTCTTTTTTGTCCCCTATATTATTCAATGCATACATGAAACAACTGGGAGAGGTCATCTCAAGCTTTGAGTTCTAATGCCATCAAATTATACCCAGTTCTACTTCTCTTTTCTATTTTAATCCAACAAGGCTATCTTGGTTCTAAACCAGTGCCTATCATAATTAATGAACTGGATGAGGAGAAACAAATTGAAAGTTTTGTATTTGGTATAGATAGATCTCTTCTAAGTGTTGTAAGCTGCCTTGAGTCCCAAAATGGGCAAAAGGTGGATATAAATATAGTGGTGGTGGTAGTAGTAGTAATAGTAGTAGTAGTAATAACAACTATATAACAGACATTCTTCATCATAACTAAAAGACTCACTTACCTCCACTGCTAACTGCTAACTCGTGTTCAGATTGAATAACAGTTGACAGAAAATCTGGTGACTTATGGGATGGACACACATACTTATTTACTTATTATAATACATGAACAATACAAATGAAATTATGGTCCATGACTTAGCATGGAACTGTCAGTATGTTCAACCATTTAGCCCTGAGGGTCAACCACATAGCCCTTATTATAATAAATAACTGCTTACTAGAAGAATAATGAAGAATTAGTAAATATATAAATATGTCTGAGATTGTATAAGTTAGCATTCGTCTGCACTGATAAGTATTGGTTCAAGATTCTTACAGTATTGTAAAAACTGTCCAGCTGGTCCAGAACTCATGCCATGTAAACCAGCATTCAATTTTGTTGTACTTAGGTCACAGCATATCATTTCTGGATGTTTATGAAGGTCATGAAAGTGATACCACCCTCTAATATTCCTGCCATCAGGTATTTATATGCCTCTGAATATGGACATTTCAGATTTTTCCTGAATTTGTCTGCTCCTGCTCAGCACTTGGAGTAGTTATGGTTTATGATGAAAGCTCCCAGAATCCTTCTGTCAGCATTGCTAGGACTCAGTGGACATGCTACCTGGGGGGTTCTGAGAAGTTTCTTAGAAATACCATTGAAAATACAAATAATGCCCACATAGTGTTCATAGAGTTATGAAGCATAAATTAATTCTATATTGTGTGAAGAAAATGATGATGTGTATTTGCATAGCTTGTTCCTGTTCTGGGGTTAATTGTTGCTATAGTCGGTAGTATATAACTGATGATGCTACACAATTCTGGAGCCATGCAGAAAGAGTAGACAACTACTACCATTTTGATTCTTCCACAAAGGGACCAAGTATCATATGTTAGAATCAAGTTATATTTACTAGTTTTACAGAATCAGTCACTTTAGTAAAGCTGCTAGGCTTGAGGAAAGTTTTCCATTTATACTGTGTAGTATCTTGCTATCAATGACTAAGATCCTGCATTGTCCAGCATAGTGTAAGAGTTCCATAGGCGGAACTTCATTATAACTCCTACTCAACACCTCCAGGACTCATGGTTTTTCTGTGACAGTCTTTCCTTGACTGGTTGGGGAGTTTGGAAAAGTGTCATGTTCTAACATTTCCATTACATATGCCATCAATCTGCATCTAGCTATAAAAGTAAAGCTGTCATGAACCAAAGTTCTCTGTTGTTCTTTGATCCAGAGAGAAATTTAGCTACCCTAGATTATGCAGGTAACATTTATTGAAACACAACAAATAAGACAATAAGAAATAGCAAATAAGACAGCCCTTTTAAGTATCAAGAGTTCTCAATCACACACCCATTCATCCATCTACTTATACACACATCAAGTGGCACTTGGTGGGAGTCCTGTTACCGTGGATCCAGGAACACACTGCTAGTTGGGGAAATCTCATCTTTTAAAGTCTTTGCATAGTATTGAGCAACCTCCATCCTTTTGGTTTCTGTCCACAAACTTTCAAATCAGCCTTTTCTGGTTCTTTTCTGTTGATGTAGAAAACACTCCAAGTCTTACCAGTCTTAGCCCAAACATCTGAATGACCTGCTCTTCCATGGATAACACAGGGATCTGCATCTCTTGTCCTTGTTTAAGGACACCACCAACATCAGCAGTTTTAAAATTCTCATCTTTCCTTGCCAGGAACTCTCCCATATCATGTATTGCGATTCTCCATTTTTTTTTTTTTTTTGCTCATATTCTTATTTAGTCCATTAGTGCCACCAAAACAAGATCCATTCACTCCTCACATAACTAGATGCTTCTCCAATCCTCTGTGCTTCCTACTGGAATGCCTGTTCAGGGAGAGGAACTATCACAGTAAAACTGTGGAGAGGATGAAAAAAATTATAAGCACAATGTGTATGTCACTAATAGGATGCCAGTCACTGTCTCTGTATTGGCTTAGGTTTGACACATGCACAGTTTAACAGAAATAAAATAAAATAAAATAAAATATTTAGTGCACTGTTTAAATGAAATAAGTTTGTAGGCAGAAAAGTAACAGATCCCAAACAACACATTACTAGTAAATATATCTTAAATCTAAGATGCTGAGAAAACTGTCAGGATAATGTTTCCAATTATATATGAGAAAGTAGAATCATGGAGGCATACAGTTTTAGTGAGGATAGTGAGATAAAATTAGGAAAGGATAGTGACCAATATCTTCAATTTGTGATTGTGCTTGGGCTGCACATGGCAATCTTTCCTGCTCCAAAACCTCTGCCTAAATCGCTACTCTTAAGAATAAGTGGCATGGCTGTCACAACAATGGAATGGAAAACATAAAAACAAGTGCAGATGGCCTGATGCTATGGCTTTAAACTCTAGGGACTGACCAAAGACAGCACCTTTTGTCTCAATGATGGAATGGTCACATTGCTTCTCTAAATGCTTTGTAAATGAAAGTTTCAATCTTGGAAAAGATTGAACATGGCTTCAGCTGGGCTCAAAGGGTCAAGAACTGTTTTACATGTCCGTTTCCCTCCAATTCATTCTAAACTATTTACAAAGTAGTCTCTGTGCTGCTCTGTTGCAATAAAATAGAAAGTTGTGTGCCACTTTTAACACTAACAAGTTTTATATTGTAGAGAGATCTTGTAGCATCTTTGAGACAGCCTTTACAGACTGCTAGAAATAGTGCAAATTGAGTCCACTTTAAGGGTTAGGGTTAGGGAATCATGGGAACTGTATTTTATTGTGGCACCAGAGCTCTCTGACAGAGAAGGCTCAATATCTCAGGGGGAAAAACAATTCCCATGATTCCCTAGCACTAACCCTAACCCTTAAAGTGGACTCAATTTGCACTATTTCTGGCAGTCTGCAAAGGGCCTAATTGAAAGAAAGAAGTTGGCAGCATGAACTTTTCTGTACTAAACTCTACTTCCCCAGATGATGCATCTGAGGAAGTACACTTTAGTCTATGAAAGCTCTCACTGCCAACTTTTTTTCTTTCAGTTAGTCTCAAAGGTGCTACAAGATCTCTCTGCATACTGATTCTACAGACGAACTTGTCTATATATTTTAAGTTTTGTATTGTGAGTTTTCATGGATAAAAATCTCTCTCTTCAGATATATTTCAGAAGTAGATGATAATCCAGGGAATCATATAGAATTGGAAGTGTCTTCTTGGGCTGAATCCAACCCCCTGCTCAGTGTAGAATCTCCAGCTAAACATGTGCAGCCTCTTTTTGAAGATTTCCAGAGAAGGACATCCCTCCACCTCTCTAGGCAACTGATTTCATTGCTTATCAGCCCTCAGTGTCAAGAAGTTCCTTCTAATGTCCTTCTAGTAATGCTAAACCGTTAGACCTGGTCCTGTCCTCTTGTTCAAGAAATATCTTACAATAACACTGTCATAAATATGTTAGCTTGAATGGTGTCATGTGAATCTTGCCCACCATTGTAACCACCCAGTGGTAGCTACTACAGAGAAAACTCTTTCCAGGAATGCAGGGTGCTGTTTTGCACTTAGTGGTACTACTTCTTTGTCTTGCCTATTATTTTCTCTTTGATTGGAAGCAGGTTCCTTGTCTCAATTCTTGGCTCCTGCTAAATAATAATTTTAAAGTGGAAATGCTAGAGATGGAATTTCTCCGTTGTCTGCAAAATATATGCTCTACCAGAACACAAGACTGCTCCACATATTAGATATTTCATGTTTTTCAAGTGTACACTTTAAACATCATGTGTTTGCAAGTATAGGTATCATTATAAGTGCATCCAGCACAAGGATGGGATTGGCTGAATCTTGAGTCTGTCTTTTAAGTGTACAAGCACTGGTAATGCTGACTTGATGGTCCTGGGAGCTGTAGTCAAAAAATAAAATGTCCAAGTTCTGATTTGGTGACAATTTTGAGTTTGTTTCAGTGAAATGGCTTCTAGATCATCTGCAAGAAAAACAAATAATATACAGGACTGAGTAACCACTGTGGATCCAGTTTTCTCTTCTCTATCCCAGGAGCAGTGTGGAGAACTGTTTTTGTACCCAAATAAAGTGAGAAAGACTGCCAGAAGAAATTAGAGGTTTTATACTAGTTTACATCTCTGGCTTTGGGGAGATAGGGGGGAAGCAGACGAGGGCGTCCAGGACGCCCTGGGCCGGCGCGCCTCGGGGCCGCAGCCTCCGCACCTCGGCGCACCAGCGGCATCCCTGGAAGGAGCGCTAAATCAGTGCTCCTTCCTCAAGACAGCGAAAGTGCGCCCTAAACGCGTAGGGTGCACTTTCGCTGTCTTTTCCGCCACAGCGCATGTGGTCGCTGTGGCGGGAGGTTGCCCTGGAAGCACCGGCCGTGCGGAGGGCCGGCAGCTTCCAGGGCGACCTCAGGAAGAGGAAGGAGTGCCGCTCGTGCGGTGGCTCCTCCTTTTCCGGGCCTCGAGGACGACCTTTTTAGTCATCTGCCGAGGCCCATAGTTTTTTTATAATTTGATGGGATATAGAGCTCATATGCCTTTGTAGGAAAAAAAATCCCCAAGAGAAATTTTAAGCTTTTTTTGTACTTAAGGGGCTTGTGGAACCTTAGAAAATACAGTGGACCACTGTAGGCTACACCTTAATACTGATAGGCTAGATGAATCCAGTCTGAAATCTGAATCATCCATGTACTTTAGGCCATTGCAGACTGGCCCAAAGGGTGAGCCTGGGGGTAGAATTGGGGTGGGGCAGCCATACGTCGGCCACTCCAATCCCACCCTGACACCATCCTGACACCACACGGCCATACACACAGTGCATGGCATCAGGACACCCTCTCAGCGCAGCGTTTAAACTTATGAATCCTAAAGTTAACTCATTTCTTCTATAAAAATCATTGTTGTGTAATCTTCTAGTTAGAATTATACCGTATTAACTAGCTGAGCATGACAATATATATCAAACCAATTGTCAAAATATTATATGTCAGCAAAGACCATCACCTCTTTCTTCTTAAATGAACATAACCTAAGGCTCAAAGTAGCCCAAGGAGGAGTATCTGAATTTGGCTGGGTTTGCTATTTATTTGTGTGAATCATGAAGTATACCTTATGACACAAACACATATTTAGAAAACATATCTTGCAAGTGTAGACTAATTTCTCAACTTTCTCACAGCATGTGATTCAAGGTGGTTTACAGCCTTTTAAAAACACAATACAAACAAAAGCAAACAAACTCTTATACAAATGTTAAAGCACAAGTCAAACCTCTACATAAAAACACAAGTTAAAATCCATTTTAAAAACACATTGAAATCACTATAAAAAGGAAACAGAACCTCCAACTCCCATTAAAAGCTTCATGTGCTGCAATATATTAAAAAACCAAATGCCTCCTTAAATAAAAAAGGTCTTTACCTGCCTGCCGAAAAACAGAAGGAAGGAGATCAACAGTACCTCAGGATGAAGGAAGCTCCACAAATATGGAGCAGCCAGTGAGAAGGCTGTCTTCCATGTCCTCACCAAGTGTACTTCTGATCATGGTAGGACTGAAAGAAAGTTATCTCTCATAGATATTAAAGGTCAAGCAGGGTTACATAGGAAGATAATGTTTTTTTCAGATAGTCTGGACCCAGGCTATGTAGGGCTTTAAAGGTTATAAGTAACATATTGTATTCTGCCCAGAAATAGATCAACACTTAGTACTGATGTGATGATTATTCTTTCTTCTAAAGACACAAATTGCTGATTTTTCTGCCCCTTTAATTGATTTATGTACTAGCTGAGAAATTTGCCACATGATCCCATAAGTGTGAGATAATTTTCACATGGCTCAACTGAAGTAAAGGGACAGGAAATTTGTTTTGCAGTTCATTGTTCCAAACTGTTTTATATTTTTATGGCACCATGGCCATTAATGCAATAGTGTGTTAATTTTCACACTCAAGTCACATATAAAACTGTCTTGCCAATGAGATGTTGTTTTTGCAATGACTGGATTCCCATTTGTCAAAGTTCAAACAGAAAATGTCACACAAAGGAGGATGGAAGTGAGGGGAGATAGTTTGGTCTGGTTTCTGAAGGAGACAAAATAAAGAAGACACTGGGATCAATTTTGACAAGACCTATAGCTGAAAGGGGGATTATGGAAGTTGTAGTCCAAAACCTTTAATTCTCTTTTTTGTCTACCTTGCTCTATACCCAGTATATACTATAACAGACTGAACCTATCTTGACAGGGAGTTATGAAGTCTAGCTATTATTGGACTGCAAGTTCCAGCAGCCCCTAGCTGGGGTAGCCAATGATGAGGAATGCTGGGAGCTGCAGTCCAGCAACAATCAGATCTTGGAAGCTATGCACAGTCAGTCTGCCTGGTTAGTACTTGGATGGGTACCTCTAGGAAAGGAACTGGCAAAATCACCTCGGAGGGTTCCTCACTTAAGGAAATTCACAGGCTCCCCATATGTTCATGGGCTTCTTGAAGGCTCATGTATGTGCACGTGCACGTGCACACACACACACACTTTATTATCTCTGCAGCCCCTGTAGCCAGATATCTGGCCCTTTAGCAAAAGGAGAGCAAAGGGAGAAGCCCTAGAAAGCACTGATCACATTTACATAGAATCCTACAGTTGCAAGGAAGCCCAGGGGCCATCCAGTCCAACCTCTTCTGCCATGCAGGAATACCTAGAATGCTAGAGTTGGAAATAATCTCCATGGGCCATCCAGTCCAACTCCCTTCTGCCATTCAGGAATATGTATAATGCAAGATTTGGAAGAGACCCCCAAGGCCCATCCAGCCCAAACTTCTTTGGCTGTGGAGGAATAGATAGAATGATAGAGTTGGAAGGGACCCCCAAGGGCTATCCAGTCTAAACCCCTTCTGCCATGCAGAAATATATAGAATGCTAGAGTTATAAGGGCCCTTGAGCAAAACCTCCTTTGACCATGCAGGAGTACATAGAATCCAAGAGTTGGAAGGAACCACCAGAGACCTTCCAGTCCAACCCACTTTTGCCATGCAGGAATATACAGTATCCTAGAGTTGGAAGGGACCCCCCAAGAGCCAACCAGTCCAACCCCCTTCTGCCATGCAAAAATATGTAGAATGCTAGAGTTGGAAGAGACCCCCAAGGGCCATTCAGCCCAACCTCCTTTGGCCATGAAGGAATACATAGAATTCTAGAGTTGGAAGGAACCTCCAGAGGCCATCCAGTCCAAACCCCTTTGGCCATACAGGAATTACTAGACTCCTAGAGTTGGAAGTGGATCCGCAAGGACCCTCCAGTCCAACCACCTTCTGCTATGCAGGAATACACAGAATCTAGTTCAGGGGTAGGCAACCTTTCCCCTTTAAGGGCCGAGGGACTTCAGCTCCCAGAAGCCTCAGCCATGTTGGCCAATAGTCCCATGTTGGCCAATAGCTCCTGGGGTTCTGGGACTTGAAGTCCCTCAGCCCTTAAAGGGGAAAGATTGCCTACCCCTGATCTAGTTGGAAGGGGCCCCCCAAAGGTCATGCAGCATTTGTGTGTGTGTGTGGTATCTGCACATGCGCCTTCAATTAGCACAGTGTCCTTGATCTGGATGTTGCTGGACTGTAGCTCCCAGAATTTTTTAGCATTTGCTAAACCAGCTAGAGGATACTGGTACTTGCAACCTAACAATACCTGGAGAGTCACATGTTACAATAAAGTCTGTAGCTTCTATCTCAACCCAAAATGATACCCATGCCCCCTTCCCAAAATTTCTGGTTCAAGTGGCTCCAAATTTGCAACTGCTGGAACTTCATCTTTAATGGGAACAATGGAGTCATTGCCATCTGAAGATAGCTATGGGAAAAGAAATTACTACAGCACCAGCATATTGCAGTGAGGTCCGCCAGTTCTAATATAACTTTGAAATGTGAAGGTTGGTTGAATTAACTCGGTCTCTGATGGACAATTGAGGCCATGAATACTACAAAAAACATGCTTAAATAAATGCCCATGATTGCCCATTTGAGACCAAGCTAGTTTGGTTAGAAGGGACAACTAAGGGAAGCCAGAAGAGAAGTGTGTGTGAGCAAGAATGGCTGATACCTCTGCTAGCTGCAGTTTTATGCATTCCTATTCATCTATTCTATCACCGTGTTCTCCCATATTAATATTTTAGTATTACAGGAAGTGGGCTGCATGTGGCCCACTGTCAAACTACCTTGGAATACATGTGTCCTACTAAAGGCCTAAGCAGACTGCCAGAAATAGTGCACATTAAATTGAGGCACTGCCCTGGCTCAGTGCTAGGGAATCATGGGAACTGTATTTTTTTTCAGGGACATAGAGCCTTCTCTGTGAGAGAGCTCTGGTGCCACAATAAATTACAGTTCCCATAATTCCCTAGCACTGAGCCAGGTCAGTGCCTCAGTTTAATGTGCACTATTTCTGGCAGTCTATTTTTGCAGCTCCTGACTTCTCCACTCTCTCCTAGCTACACTTTTGTGACCACAAGAAAGAGTGAGATGCCTCTCTTGGAAGGCTCCAGGAGAAAGACTTTGGCTTTTAAATAGCTTACATCTCCCTACACTTTTTAATATTCCTCCCAAAAAATACATCCTTCTTTGTGTGACATTTTATGTTTGAGCTTTGATAAATGAAAATCCAGTCATTGCAAAAACAACATCTCAATTGCAAGACAGCTTTGTATGTGACTTGGGTGTGAAAATTAACACACTCTTGCATTTATGGCCATGATGCCATAAAACAATTTGGAACAACAAACTTCAAAAGAAATTTCCCACCATTGATTGGAATGGGTGATGGCTGCCCTTTGTGAGGGAACAAGACACTGTAATTATCTCACATTTCTCTTGTGGGAAGAAAAGCAATTTTATTGTCCACTATTCATTAGGCAAGCAAAGAATTATTATGTCATTTTACAACACTAACAATTACTGGAGCAGTTTCAGTAAGAGGATTGTAATGATGTAGACTCAAGTTGAATGACTCAGACTCAAGTCTGACTCAAGTCACTTTGGTGACTTGGTATGTAGAGAGATCTTGTAGCACCTTTGAGACTAATTGAAAGAAAGAAATTGGCAGCATGAGCTTTTGTAGACCTCAGTCCACTTCCTCAGATGCATTTGGTGGAGTGGAGGCCAGGCAAAGACATACATATGTGAGGATGTCAGTTCAAATTACAAATCCTTTGTGTATGGAAATGAAGTGGCAGATCCAGTCTTAATGATTGTCATTAGTGCACAAAGACATAGGAAACTGGTCTTTGTGCATGAGGTTGAACTGGTAGATCCAGTTTTGTAACGGGATTAGCCTGTGGTGAGAGGAATAGATGAATGTAGGGCACCCCTATGAGGATGGGGTCAGATAGTGTAGAAGTATGTGTAGTGAGTAAGGGCCTCTGCAGACCTGGTACATAGCATCAGGACATTATACATGGTACGTAGCATCAGGACGTATTCCCGGTGTAGTGTTTAAACACGCTGCACTGAAAAGGCAAGAAAGAGATGCAGCGCCGATTCTTAGGGCTGCCTTTTGCTACCCCGAAAAGGAGCTGCATTTTATCACTCTTTTCAGGATGGCAAAAGGGAGGATTGGGGCCACGGTGTGGGGTGCCGTGGCCTCAATCCGCCGCTTCCCAGGGCGGCTCTGTACCACCCGTCTGCAGAGGGCCTAAGAAACCCATTGTCTTTGTTCAATCCATTGCTGAGGGACTGTAGTTTGTGGATAAATTCTAATTCTGCTGTTTCTCTTTCCAATCTACCTTTGTAGTTCTTTTGTTCAAGGATTGCTGTTCTGAGGTCTGAGCTAGAATACCCAGAGGAATTGAAATGTTCTGCCACTGGTTTTTCTGTATTCCCATTTCTAATTTCTGATTAATGTCCATTTATCCTCTGGCACAGGGACTGGTTTGTTTGCCCAATGTAGAGTGCTGAAGGGCATTGCTGACACAGTATAGCATAGATCACATTGGAGGATGAGCATGTGAAGCCCCCCCCCCATATTGTGGGTGATGCCATTAGGTCTTGTGATGACATTTTCTGGATAAATGTGTGGGCAGAGTTGACATCTTAGTTTGTGGCAAGGCTTAGTACCTGTGTCCCCATTTGTGTTATGTGTCATCCTGTAGGTGAGTACCTGTTTGATGTTTGGAGACTGTCTGTAGGAGAGTAAAGGTTTGCCACCAATAGCCCTTGAAAAAGTGGCATTATTGTCCAGAATGGGTTGTAGTTCCTTGATGATACACCTGAGTGATCCAGGTTGGGAGCTGTATGTGACCACTAGTGGGGGTCTGTCATTTTCCTTCTTCAATTTGTTCTGTAATAGATCAGTCCTGGGTACATGTCTTGGCTTGTTTATTAGTTTTTTTCACTTCCTGTGGTGGGTACTGTAGTTTGAGGAATGTTTGTTGTAATTCCTTGAGTTTGGCATCCCTGTCCTGTGGGTCTGAGCAGATGTGACTCTATGGAGGGCTTGGCTGTAAACCAGGGGTAGGCAACCTTTCCCCTTTAAGGGCCGAGGGACTTCATCTCCCAGAAGCCTCAGCCATGTTGGCCAATAGTCCCATGTTGGCCAATAGCTCCTGGGATTCTGGGAGCTGAAGTCCCTCGGCCCTTAAAGGGGAAAGGTTGCCTAACCCTGCTGTAAACAATGGATCTAGTGGTGTGTTCATGGTGGAAACTGGAGCAATGTAAGTACATGTAGCATTCTGTGAGTTTGCGATATTGTGTGGTGCTTATCTGTCCATTTTGTTACTGTACTGTGGTGTCCAGAAAATAAACTTGTACAGTAGATAGTTCCAGACTGAGGTTGATGGTGGGGTGGGAGTTATTGAAACTCTGGTGGAATGACTTGAGTGAATCCTCTCCATGAGTCCAAATTATGAAGATATTGTCAATGTACCTCAGGTAGAGGAGTGGTTTCTGGGTAAGGAGTTAAGGAAGCATTGTTCTAGGTCAGCCATGAAGATATTGGCATATTGTGGTACCATGCGTGTGCCCATGGCAGTGACATTAACTTGAAGGTATATGTTGTTATCAAAGGGGAAGTAATTGTGTGTGAGAATGAACTGGCAGACCTTAGTGGCTAGATCTGATAGGTTCCCATCTGGAATGATGTTCCTGATGGTTTGTAGTTAATCTTTGTGTGGGATGTTGGTGTACAGGGATTCCACTTCCATAGTGGCTAAGAAGATGTTTGCTGGAAGGTTGTTGATAGATTGTATGTTCTGTAGGAAGTCTGTGGTATACTTCACATAGCTGGGGGTGTTGGTGGTATGGTTTGTCCATATATTTGGAGGCACTGACTGTAAGTGTTCCAATGCTGGAGATGATAGGTTATCCAGGGTTGCCCTGTTTATGTATTTTGGGCAATAGGTAGAATGTGCCTGATCGAGGCTCCTGGGGTGTGTCAATACAGATTTGGTTTTGTGCCTCCATGGGAAATTCCCTGAGTAGCCTGTGTAATTCCTTCGGTATTCCTCTGTGAGGTTATTAGATAGAATTCTGTAAAATGTGGTGTTCAACAGTTGTCTCTCAGCCTCCTGTATATAGGCAGATTTGTCCATGATGACTACTGCTCCTTCTTTGTAAGCCTCTTTGATGACAATATTAGGGTTGTTCTTGAGACTGTATATGGCCTCTTGTTCCTTGCAACTGAGATTCTGTTGTAAATTGTGCTTCTTATTGATTATTTCTGTCTGGGCATGGCAGAAACTTTCTGTGTAGGAGTCTAGTTCAGTGCACCAGCCATCAGGGGGAGTCCATGTGGAATTCTTTTTATGAGTCTGAGGTATATTGTTGTAGTTTCTACAGTTGTGTTGAGGAGACAGGTATGATCCTTGTGTGTTTGTATTATATCCTTGAAGTATTCTTTGAGGTGTAGGCAGTGAAAGAAGGTCTCTAGATCACTGCAGAAATGTATAATATCCATGAGTTTGGAGGGGCAAAAGGATAAGCCCCTTGACAATACAGATTCCTCTGCCTGACTAAGGTGGTAGCATGATAAATTTATAATGTTGCTGTCTGGAATCATGGCACTCCTATTGTTGTGGAGTCTCAGTACCAAGGCAAGTTTATTCTCTTTCTTTTTCATCAGGGAAGAGAAGTGTACCTCATAGATGGACTTGGATTGGACTTGACCCCTCAATAAATTATGTCCTTACTTGACACAGCTCACAACCTGTACATTTTTTGCAATTGATTTCATGGCCTTGGGTCAGTAACATAATGCATCCATAACATTTTTCAAAGGGGAGCAGGAAATACATTAGACAATAGGCTCCTCTGATGTGCAGCGGGGAAAGGCTGCTGAATAGACCTCTGTCTCAGGCCTATTGCCTAACATGTTTGCTGTTCCCTTCTGGAAATGCATCCCATGGTTGTGCTTTTTGCTTTTTGGGAAAGCATTAGAAGGATCTTCCAATGTTCAGTAGGAACAGGCAGATGAGTAGACCTAGACCACTGCCTCAAGTTCAGAGTGTGGGGTTCAACAAATGCCTTAGGCAATGGGCTTGAAGTGGGAGTTGTGGTATGCTCAGAAGCCTGACTCCACTGCACATCAGAGGATCCTCCTTAAGATTTTCCTAGGATAGCAGGCAAGACTTGCCCACAGAGTGTGGGCATGTTTCCCAGAGGAGAACAGCAAATACATTAGGCAATGGACTTGAGGAGGAAAAATCTTTCTAAAGTTTTTCTCAGGAGTAGCAGACAAGACATTCCCAGAGTGCAGGATTCATGCCTAACACATGTCCCCCTCTGAGAAACACACCAATGCTCTCATGATTAAGTGCCCATGCTCAGAAGGGTTCCCTCTGCTGCTGAAGTTAATCATGCCATGGACTTTGCTCCTAGTTGTGGGGTCAGCCATCAAGATACAAACAGTTTTTCTGTGCCAACATGCTTCTTCTCTCAGCAATCACACATCTCAGGAAATAAACCCATCCCTCCAAGCTCTTGTGCAATGAACACAAATCTGCTCATATGACAAAGGTATAATATTTATCTATTCTTCTGATCATTTTAAATTACAACCAAAACCCATTAGCGTGATGCATGGTTGAAAGAACAGACCACATCAAATATATGGGTTCTGGGTGTTGAACAATTAAAAACTTGTACTAAAAAAAATTCAATTGTCTTGCATCTTTAAAAGGTAGTATACCATCTTAGAGCCCATGTTGGGAGGAAGGCAGAATATTAATTAATTAATTAATTAATTAATTACAAATAAATATACAATTTCCAATGGCAGCCGCATGTAGAGTGCATTACAGTAAACTAAATGGAATGTAGTCAAAGCATGGCTCATTGTAGCCAAATCTAATATTTCAAGTAGAGTGGTGCACCAGTTTTAGCTGGGAAAATGTGTTCCTAGGCACTATTGAAATCTGGGGTTCCAGGCTCAGATTTGAGTCCAGGACTACACCCAAGCTGAAAACCAGAGATTTCAATGGAAGTGTAATTTCATTCAGTACAGGATGAATCCTTACACCTTGATTTGCCATTTGGTTGACCAGGAACATCTCACTCTCGTTTAGTTATTTTTCAATTTGTTTGCTGTTACACAGTCTGTTACTGACAACAGACACTGGTTTAAATCAGAGACTACATGATATACAGCTATAATAGTCTGTTTTGGTATTCTGCATTTTTTAGGGATCAATAGTACAGAGGAAATCTGCTGTCCATATAATTTGAAGTCCAAAGTACAAGTGCAAGAAGGGGCTTCTCATTCCATATTATACCTGTAAGGTGAATAACTTCTGAACTTTGAATCTAGTGCCAAAGGACCAGGGGAAGAAACTCCCATGATATGTAATGTATGTGCAATGGGCTCATGTACTTAACTGAAAATGAGTTGAGTGTAGCTGCAATGATATGGAAATAGGTATAATATATAGAAATTTTTCATTTAAGGATTTGTCATATTTAATTAATCTACATGGTTTTCATCAAATGGGTTTATATACCATATTGTTTTAGCAGTAAAAAAAAAAAGAATAAAGCAGGCTATAAATGCAGAAGCTTTTGAGTGTACTTGTATTTGTATTTTTTTACATGTTGCACTTTGAAGAACTTTCAGTAATTGCTTCTACAAAATAGAATGGTTTTATAACTCCTCAAAATGGTTCTGACTGAAACATTAGGAAAACTATTTAGTAGCAACCATATTTATGCAACCAGATTATTAATTCACTAGGAGAGTCAATTATCTTAATACAGTCTAGAGAAGACACCACATTTTGAGAATTCCATTGGCAAAGGTCTGGTTTGACATGAAATTGAAGATGATTAGTTCTGAGTAGCCAAGCAATGTTTACCTTGTTGGGGAGCTGAAAATGCCACACCAAATCATTAGGTCAGATGTTAAAGATGTTTTTGCAGGAGACTGAACATGTGTAAACAATGTCAGCAATTTGGCCCATGGCAACATTACCTTTTCCTTGAGGTAAACCTGATATTAGCAATGATAACATTTGCTATGTCTATCACAGAGCCTTTACAGACTCCTTCATTATTTCCAGAGGGGAATCCACAAAAACTATCCTAGTCAAGCCCTTTGTCTCCACAGAAGTGATAATGCTAGTGGCCATGGTTAAACATGCATTCCAAGCTGAATCTCAAACTGAGCGGCTGTGCTTAATTAATTTATTGAACATATATCCAATTTTTCCCCAGCATGAGCTCTAATCCACTTTATAATATAAGTTGAAACAAAACAGAGCTATAAAATATGTAATACAAAAGTTTTAAAAAATGAACTGATCAAAATAAATTATGAATTTAAAATAGTTTTAAAACACATTTGAAGCCTTTTTTTTAAAAAAAAAAATACAACAAACCCTTTAAAGTGCCCTTTAAACTACAGTGCCCTTTCTCCAGCTGCTCATTTTGTATTATTTATTTATTTTGTTTTTACTTTGGAGCATGTTGTTTTAATTCATAATTAGTTTAATACTGTTTTAAGGGGTGGGAGGGTTGGATGGGCATGTGAATGTTTTTAACTTGTGTATTTTAATTGATGTAACCCGCCCCGATTGCTCCACAGAGGGGCGGGCTATAAATAAATTATTATTATTATTATTATTATTATTATTATTATTATTATTATTATTATTATTATTATTATTCTGGCATAAAAATATATTTGGTGGTAGTGGTGTTTGCCTTCAAGTACTTTCTATCACAGGGCTTTCTTCACAAATGTCTTAAGAGGAGGGTTGTCATTGCCATCTTCTGTAGCTGAGAGATTGATTTGTCCAAGGTCACTCAGTGGCCAAGCAGGCATTCAGGTTTTGCTCTCCAGAGTCATAGTGTAATGCTTTACCTGCTAGTGAAAAGAAAGTAAGGGGAGGCAATGAAGCACAGCTTAGAAGAGAGTTCCATAACTTAAAAAAAAAAAACCACAAAGAAGACTCTATGTTGTCCTCACCAGATTATCCAGTGAGGATGTGAGAGTGCTAGGACCTCAAATGGCCATCCTTGAAGATTGCAGAACTCACATATGCTCAGAAAGGGAGACACTGTATCACAGATGGTCTGGACCTAAGCCATATAGGTATTAAAAGGTGATAATTAGCACTTGGAACTATGTCTGGAAGTGGACCAGTAGCCAGGGAAACTGTTGCAGTTGAGAAGCAATATATTTGTCCTAGGAATTCCATCTTGAGCATATATATTATTTGCTATATATTTTAGTCCACTTAATAAGAAGAATTATCTGAGGAAAAAAGCAAATAATAATAATAATAATAAATAAACTAACAAAATAGAATTCAGTTGACCCTCTATATTAGCAGGCTAAAAATCCATGGACTGGAGCATCCATGGATGTCTCTGCCCTATTCTTGCCAATGGCAGTGCATGCATGTGGCCACACCAATGCAGTCACATGCACATTGCATGTCAGTTGGTAATAATGGGACTTTAGGTCCCATTCTTTTTAGGAACCCCAAGGGGGGGGGGAATCCAGGACTCCCAGCAATAAATAGGGCCACCTGTAAATACATTTGAATCCAATATATATCAATGCCAAGTCCATTATACTTTTTTTTTCTCTCTCTCTGTAATAATTTTTCTCTTATGTCATTACTGTGCAAGAATATAACACATTTTTTTCTCATTTGGATAACATTAGAGGAGGCTTTGCACATTTCAAAATGACTTTTCACATGTGAGACATATAAACTGTACAAAGAATTTTTGTTTCCAAATTCAAGCTTTTTTGCATAAAATACTATTACTGACAACAATGCTAGCCTTTTTGCTGTTGTGCAGGGCCAGAAAATCTCTCAGAAGTTGACATATCTTTAGACAGGGTGTTACAATGTGTGAAGACTCTCTCATCAAGTATGAGAAAATTTGTGAAAATTAGTTGTATGAGTAGTATTATGTCACATGCTTTGGAGCTAATTTCCAGTTATTTATTTCTAAATTTATTGAAAAAAGCTCTTGTGAGAAACAAAATAGCAGATATGTTCATTCAAGATCACAGCCTTTGTTTCCTTACAAATACAAAAAGAAAATGTGATTATTTTATACAATATGAGGAAAATTCCATAAGTACTGTATTATCTCATACATACAGAGGTGAATCAGATGGGTATCCAGGAGTTGCCAGAAGCTGGCCTGATCGTCACAGGGCTGTGGTGAACACATACTGTGGCCCCAAGGGCACCTCCCACCACAGTCCCAGATGGACCACAGCAAGGAGCAGAAAAGATCAGCTTCTTTTGGAACTGGTTTTGGGCTGCCTTAGGTGCCCCTGGGGCAGCTACGAGGTGCTCCAGGGGCATGTGTCATCTAAATGGCATGCCCCCAGATTAGTCAGAAGCCACCCTGTCTGCCCGTCTGTTTCAAGCCATTATCTCATACTTTTTAGTTTACTATTACAGATAGATAGATGGCTTAGAAATATGCATTTATTTTGGTTTTGTACAATAAACAAGGCAATTTTTAAAGTTATTCTGCATTGTTAGGTGCCACAAAATGGTAATTTGTAATTAGGAAAGCTTACAGCCAACAGACAATAGCAAGCATTCATGACCTGAATAGAAAGAAATTTCTCATTGATTTCCATAACCCAAGCCTACTGAAAGCTATCCCTTTAAACTAGAAGCCCAGAGGTTTTGGCTAGTAATTATTTCATAAGGAAAATGAATTTGGCTAGTAATTATTCCATAAGTAAAATGATTTTTTTCATGTATCTTGGTGCTGTCCCTTCCCTTCCCTTCTTTTCCCTTCCTTCCCTTGGGATAGATGCTATTGCCTTCATGTTCTGGTTGTGTCAGGAAAACATTAGCTTAATGTGTTCCTGCCAGAATATGTTTTGATAGAATTTTATTAAGAGATGGGATTGTTAAAATATGGTTAACTGTGAGGGTTGGAGCAGGAAGTTGTGCCATAAGAGTTAATGAGTTGCAAAGGGGAAACATGCTAGCTGAGAACTGAAAGGCCTTTTTTTTTTTTTTTTTTTTTGAATGTGTGGGATGCTCCTGCCTTGGCTGAAGCTAGTGGCTTGAGTTTAAAAATATGTTTAGATATATAAAGAGGGGAGTTATAAAGTGATTCATGCATAGGTAGATGGCTTGATAGTTTGATAAGTAATAGGTTTAGGATTTATTATGTTATGCTGATAAATGAGTTGAATACATGTATGTGATTATATTAATATCTATGTGGTCCTGGTCTCTGGCTACATATCACACAAACAGAGTGCACCAACAAACTGCAGATGTTGCTCAAGGTTGTCTTGTCTAATGTTGGTGTGAAGCTATGAATTCACATGCACTCAGTCGTTTGTTGGATTTTCCAGACAGTAGGACATGACGTTATGTGAATGGCCGAAGCACAAGAATTTGGGACCAATCATTGTGTGACACCAGACTATGGTGAGGGACATTGCTATATTCTATATTCTATAAAAGTGTTTCCATATGCTTTGACTTCAGGCTTGTCAAAGAACCTATCTACTATGTTTTCTTTTCTGCAATAAAGCTGTCCTTTTGACTTTATGTCTTGGATCTGTCTTTTTGGTCTGAAAGAAAACTGGTGGGCATGCTGCACCTGACAGCTTGTGTGTTTTCCTCAGATTTATGGATCACTATTCTAGGGGAAAATATGTTTTTGTTCTTATATTTAAGAAGAAAATATTTAAGAACAATATGTAAGATTAGAGCTATAGTCCTAAAAACCACTTCTCCTGCATGAAATAAATACCTTATCATTCAAAGTTTTGTAGAAGTAAAGATTGCGATTGAGTAAGTAAGAGAGAAACAGAGAGGAGGAGGAGGAGGAGAGAACATATTTAAATGTTCAGTTTTGATTCTATAAAATAAGAATAATATCTACCTCTCAAGATTTGTGTAAATAAGAAAAATAAACAAGTATTGCAGAGGGCAAGAGAGAGCTAGCAAGACTAATGAAATACCTTTCTATCCAAAGCCCACTGGAGGCAATGTGGATTTTCCCTTCTATTCTAGCAAGTTGGATCTTCTTCCCCTTCTCTAAAAAACACAAGGAAAGTGATGATACTAACCCAGCACACTTTAATATAAGTCTGTTCAAGTAGTCTGATAAGATAGGAACTCTAATTGTAGACTGGGAGAGATAAAAGAAAATAATCATTGCTGCAATTAATTAAATGAAGTATCTTGGGCAAGGATCTTAAATTTGCATAAGTACAAGGTCTAGAACACTTTTGTACAAACAATGGAATGAGTGTGAGGAGCACAATCTGAAAATGGAAGAGGGAGCAGCAATGTTAAAATAATATGGTTGGGAAAGAACAGGTAGGTAGCAGGAGAAGCGCAGGAAGTTATTCAGTATGTCAAATATGGTATTTTTCTTCTGTATCCTAGAAAAAGAACTAGACTAAGGGCCATTGCAGACCGACCCAAAGGGCCGGCCTGGAGGCAGAGATGGGGTGGGGAAGCCACATACCAGCCAACCCAACCACACCCCGATGGCGTCCTGATGCTGCGTGGCCATACACATGGCGCGCAGTGTCAGGATGTCCTTTTGGAGCAGCATTTAAACACGCTGTGCCGAAAGGGTGCTGAAGAGCCATGGTGCTGGCTCTTAGGGTGGCCTTTTGCCACCCCTAAAAGGAACGTCATTTTGCCACTCTTTTCAGGGCAGCAAAAGGGATGATTAGGGCAGCGGCATGAGGTTGCCACGGCCCTGATCCACAGCTTCCTGGGGCAGCTCTGTGCCATCACAAATGGCTGGTCTGCATCAGTCCTAAGCTGTTTAATACACATTCAAGATTTTGGTGGAAACACAATGAAGTAAAATTGTTTCAAAAGATGCATTCATCCCATTTAAGTCCTGAATGAACCAATACCAGTATTTATCCAGTGAAAAGTGATCCATTGCAAATGTAGATAATGATGTCAACATGTTAACAAGACCTTTGATTCCATATAAAAATACTAGTGGGACACTCTCAGATCATCAGATAAATGACCTGCTTAGTCCAACAGTCTGTTTATCAAAGTGGCTAACTGAATGCTCCTTGGAAACCTATGAAGCCTAACTGGGGAATTTAGTGAAAGAAGGATTGCCAGGAGCATAGATAGTAATGCATCTTAGGCCCCATTCACATTAGGAAATATCCTGGTGTGGAAGCCAGGTTATTTCCCTAAATTTGCCACAATTGAATCTCTCCATGGCATTTTATCCCGATTCCCATTCACACTGGGAACGGGATAAATGCCATTGAGAGATTCAATCCTGGCAGAAGAGGGGCACAGGAAGAGGAGGGCAGAAAATGAGGAAGAGGAGAGGAGGGACAATAGACTGATGGCAAGTGTGGGGGGCAGAGGAAGATGAGGGAGGAAAATGAAGAAGAGGAGAGGAGGGATGACAGACGGACAGCAGGTGCAGGAGCCAGAGGAAGAGCAGGGAGGAAGAGGAGAGGAAGGACAACAGACTGACGGCAGGATGGCAAGTGTGGGGGACAGAGGAAGAGGAGGGAGGAAGAGGAAGGAGAGAAGAAGAGGAGGAAGGCAGATGCAATAGTGTGGGCAGAGAAAGAGAGGAAGGCTGGGAAGTACAAAGAGGAGGAAGGAGCACACAGCAGCAGGAATAGGAAAGGGAGGCTTTGACCATAGTTCTTCTGCTTCACAGTCAGTTATGCTTAATAATGCAAATCTATTTCTCACATTGTCTGTAAATTTTGTTCAAATGTTCTTCAGATTGTATATTATTATTATTATTATTATTATTATTATTATTATTATTATTATTATTATTTCAATGTAATGACAGATTTTGTCTTCTTCAGCTTTACTCTATTTTTTAGTATAGGTAGTGTGATGAACAGAAAGACAGCAGGGAGCTGTGAAGACCAGAAGACAGCTGGCCAATCCTGAGACAGCTGGAACCAGCCAATGAGAGAGCAGCTGGAAGGAGATAAATAGCTCAAGTGGTGAGTGAGATAGTCACTTTGGGAGCTAGGCAGTTAGGAATTGTGGAACAGAAGGCTCGGAACCTTTGAGACTGTCAGTTGGATCTGACTTAGTTAGGGGTACAGTGAGGCAGTACCTTAAGCCAGAGGCTGTGGATTGTTCCTGAGGGAACTAAGTTGTACAAAGATAAGAGTAAAAAAAAAAAACCTCTTTGTGGTTCAACAGAGCTCTAGTGTAGAGAGTGTCTGTGTGGTTAGATTGTACTCATAGAAACAGCTGAAGGATTGTATTTGAATTAGCTACAATACACTTGAAAGTGTAACCAGGTAATATTATTAACAAGTTTGAAAATCAAGAAGCAGTGCCTATATGTTTGAAACACAATAAAACATTCTTCTATTTTATAAAAACCTATTTTGGCCTCTGTGTGAGAATTTTGAACAAACGCTACCAGTGTGTTATTAATAGTTATTGAACCAGTAGGTGACGAGGGCTATGAAGCCAGTCACATAAAATTTTAAAAGAGAGAAATAGTCAAGGTGGCAGGAGTGGTTTGCCACAGATAGTTCATGATCTGTGTATAGTTTTGGTGACAAGAATGGAACTTTTCCATCTTCTACCTCCAATTATTTAGGGTCTCTGCAGCTGGGTGGCTCTGGTCCACACTGGGAAACAGCAGATCGGGGCCACGGCAACCCCACACTGCAGCCCATATCCTCCCTTTTGCCTTCCCGAAAAGAGTGGCAAAATGCAGCTCCTTTTAGGGGTGGCAAAAGGCTGCCCTAAGAGCCACCACATGGCTCTTCCTCACCCTTTTTGATGCAGCATGTCAGAATACTGTGCCGGGAGGACATCCTGACACTGCGTGCTTTGCATAATGGTGCACGGCGTTAGGACGGCATCAGCATGGGTTTGGGGCGGCTGGCGTATGGCTGCCCTGCCCCAACCCTACCTCCAGGCCAGTCTGCAGAGGCTGATAGTCTATCTAATTTTTGTATTGGTCACTTGGTGATGCCCCTATATATGAGTTTATCCAACTTCATGGCTGCAGTTCAGCTACTCTGGTTCAAATCATACTACAAAAATAATTCAGTTTGAGATTGCTTTAACTGCCCTAGCTAAGTGCTAGGGACTCATGGAAACTGTAGTTTATTTTGGCATCAGAGCTGTCTGTCAGAGAAGGCTAAATATTTCACAAAACTACAGTTCCCATAATTCCCTAGTACTGAACCAGGGCAGTTCAAGCTGCCTTAAAATTTATTATTTCTGCATAGTGTTTTGGACCTATGTTATGTCTCAGGTTCCATCTACACTGCTTTAACTTCCTTGGCTCAGTGCTGTAGGATTCTGGGTTTGTAGTTTTGTGAGATATTTATCCTTTTCTGTGAGACAGCTCTGGTGCCACAGCAAATTACAAATCCCAGAATTCCATACGATTGAATTGAATTGATTCTATAGTGTGGTAGCAGCTTCAGTTAGATGAATTGCATTCTACTAATGTTACCAAAAATAAGAAGCAGTAGATTATATGACTTACATTTAAAAGAAGAAGAAAAAATCTATGCAATTATTAGTAATATTATTATTAATTTTATGTTATTTTCTTATATCCTACCTTTCTCCCATAGGGACTCAAGGGACTCAATGATGATGCAACTGAAATAATAATGATACAATTCCATGCTACAGGTACCTAATTGGCAATCACATAGAATGATAGTGTTGGAAGGACACTGAAGATCAATGAATCTAACTACCTATTACATGTAGGGCAACCCAAGGAACCTAACTATGGGCTGATGCAGACCAGCACAAAGGACCAGCCTGGGGGTGGAGTTGGGGCAGGGCAGCCACACGCCGGTTGCCCCACCTCCACCCCAACACCACCCTGATGCTGTGTGCCCTTTTTGCAAAAGGGTGCAAAAGAGCTGTCAATCTTTTGGGGGTGGGGGAAAAAAAGGATCAGGGCCATAGTGTGTGGTTACTGTGACCCCAATCTGTTGCTCCCAGAGGCGGCTCTGTGCCATCCCTTTCAGGACTTCTGCATTGGCCCTATTTCTAGCACTGGGTTTTGTTCATTTGTAATTATGAAACAAACATGCTGTACCATAGGTTGTATTTGTCCATACTGCAGATAATTTAATATATTTAATATACCACCTTTCTCTTTGCAGAGGACCTGAGGAAGCATGAGAATTAGAACTGAATAAGAACTGCCCTAACCCCACACTGATGCCATCCTGACACCACATGCCTTTACACATGGTGTGCGGTGTCAAGCTGCCCTCCCGGTGCAGCATTCTGATGCACTGTGCTGGAAAGGGCGAAGAAGAGCTGTGCACTGGCTCTTAGGGTGGCCTTTTGCCAGCCCTAAAAAGAGCAACATTTTATTACTCTTTTCGGAGCAGCAGAAGGGAGGATAAGGGATGCAGCATGAAGTTGCTGCGGTCCTGATCTGCCACTTCCTCGGGCAGTCCAGAGCCACTCGTCTGCACCCCGCCTATACCTAAGTAAAAATCTGCAGACCTGGAATTTTCATCACTTGGGAAATGATGCATAGCATTTGTAACAGAATTTCCAGCATCCAATGACTAGATTTTACAGATTATTTAATCATTTTTCTCTGAGCTGATGCAGTAGATTTGACTCACAAGGTTTTTCCTACAGTCTGGCCATCAGTGTTAACCTTTCCAGATATTAAAGCACAAATCATGTCCAGAGGATGATTTGTATTTTTAATAATTCAATTATTGATAGTGAACACCATCAGGAATTCAACACATGTAAACTCTATTTATCTAGCTTTGCAGCTAGATGATACTTAGCAGACAAAAAAAAAAATGCAAAACAAAAAAACATGTATATCATGTATTCCACGTCTAATAATTTGCTTAGGGGGGTTGCAGACTGCCAGAAATAGTGCAAATTGAGTCCACTTTTAGGGTTAGGGTTAGGGTTAGGGAATGATGGGAACTGTAGTTTATTGTGGCACCAGAGCTCTCTGACAGAGAAGGCTCAATGTCTCAGAAAAAAATGCAATTCCCATGATTCCCTAGCACTGAACCAGGGCAGTGGCTCAATTTAATGTGCACTATTTCTGGCAGTCTGCAACCCCTTTTAGTGCACTGTTTGAAATGTTAGGATCATGCAGGTACCTTGTGGATGGAGGAGAAGAGGCATATGTATTTATTTTATATTGAAAGGTTTTCGCAAAGATTTCTGTTATGCCAAAAGAAAAAAGCCCTGCACTTCTCAGTTCTATTGCTGACACAACAATAACATTTTTTTCCTGTTTCTCCTTCTTCCACTATTTTTTTTTCAGCTACACCATGCTGTATTTTAAATATGAAAACATTTATAGTTATCATTTTCATACCTGCTGCTTTGGTGATGGTTGTAGTCATCATTTTAGAGTTGTGTGCATTCATCTTGGTATTCTATTTAACACAATTCCTGTTCATATCCTAAGAAATGCTGAGAAACACTTCCATTTTCTCAATCACTAGCAAGAGCTCTGTTTCTCCTCTTTCTTGAAAGATATGGTTCAATGCTGCTGAGAGTGTCAGAGAAAAATAAATTGTGTGTTGGTCACCATTTTGCC
>JAIPUX010001232.1:118598604-118609931 GCA_020142125.1 Phrynosoma platyrhinos
AAAAAAGGTTCACAGACTCTCTGTTAAATAAATTGTTCTAGAATCTTTTCTGGTATTGATGTCAGACTAACTTTGCAGTAGTTGTTGGGATCCTCAATGTTTGCCCTCCTCCAGTCTGCTGGGACTTCTCCTGTTCTCCAGGAGTTCTCAAAGATTATTGCCAATAGCTCTGAGATTACATTGGCCAGTTTTTTTAATATCCTTGGATATAGATCATCTGGTCTTGGTGACTTACATTCATTAAGGTTAACCAGGTATTCTTCTACTTCCTATTTACTTATTATGTGCTGCATTTCCCCTATTGTGTCCTGTGCTCCATTTTCCTCAGTTTGAACACCCTTTTGTGAGAAGAGTGAGGCAAAGAAGGTGTTGAGTAGTTCTGCCTTTTCTCTGTCCCCTGTTAGAATTTCTCCATCTTCTCTGTGCAATGGTCCTACCATTTCCTTCTTCTTTCTTTTGCTATGGACATGCCCCCACAAAAAAATACCTTTTTATTGTTCTTAACCCATCTAGCAATCCTGAACTCATTCTGTTGTTTGGCTTTCCTGACTTTAGCCCTTTTCTTCCCCTTCCCCACCACCATTCTCTTTTCCTTTTGTGTGTTGTCTTTTTAGATTGTAAGCCTGAGGGTAGGGAAATGTCTAATTAATCATGTGCAAGCTGCTCTGATAGCCTTTTGGCTGAGGAGTGGGGTATAAATACATCATCATCATTATCATCATCACCTGGTTTCTTGAGACACCTCCCATTTTTCTTTCTCATTGGAACAGTTTGAGATTGTGCCTTCTGTATCTCCCTTTTGAGAAGCTCCCATTCATCCTGAACTCCCTTCTCTTTAAGTACTCCTAACCATGGGATCACTCCCAGTGTTTCCCTAAGTTTGTTGAAATCAACTTTCCTAAAGTCTAGAATGGGTGTTTGACTTTGTCTAGCTTCTCCTTTCCACTGAATAACAAACTCCAGGAGAACATGATCACTCCCACCTAAGGATCCCACCACTTGCACCCATTTACAAAGTCATCCCTGTTGGTTAGTATCAGATCTATAATAGCTGATCCCTTGTAGCGTCTTCCACCTTTTGGACAACTTCAAGGCAAGTAAGGAATTTGCTAGACCTTGAAACAATGGCTGAGTTTGACTTCCAGAAAATATCAGGATAGTTGAAGTCACCCATCACTACTACATCTTTCCTTTCTGACTGTGTGGTCATCTGTTCTAGAAAAGCCAACCTTTGATTTGATTGACTGTTGCTTGGCTGTCTTTTGATTGGCTGTTGCCCACTTGCCCAACCCTACATTCTCTCCACAACACCCTTCCAAAGAAACTTGCCAAGAAAACCCATCATAGGTTTGCCTTAGGGTTGCCATGAATCAGAAATAACTTGAAGGCACACAGTGACAACAACATCACACTGGGGAGAGCAGATGCAGATGTCATAGAAAAGGAATAAAACACTACCACACTTGGGAAACCAAATGTAGATATCACAGAAAAGCAATCGTATAGACCAGGGGTAGGCAACCTTTCCCCTTTAAGGGCTGAGGGACTTCAGCTCCCAGAATCCCAGGAGCTATTGGCCAACATGGGACTATTGACCAATATGGCTGAGGCTTCTGGGAGCTGAAGTCCCTTGGCCCTTAAAGGGGAAAGGTTGCCTACCCCTGATATAGACATTTGCATTTCATATCATAGGATATGAATTTTTGGCATTTTACTTTGATGGTTCCTGATGTGTACTAAAATGCCTGAAGGTTAAGGCTGCCTTTCCATGACTCTTCTATCTTTTCTGCATTGCCATGGACAAGCTGAAGAATTATTTTTTAAAAAAAGAAAAGAAAAGAAAAGAAAAATCATGAGTAACATGTCTCTGATGTAGCAAATTGCTCTTTATTTTAATAAGTTTTTTTAAGTGAACACCATTTTAAAGCCTGTCAAAGACAGCATGCAAGATAAAAATAAAAGTGTCAGGACAAAAACAACCCCCCTGTTCTTTTTCTCCTTTCTTTTTCCTCTGAATTAATTTGCGCATCAGTCAAAAATCTGTCAGTGCATATGCAATATAAGTGACATGACTTAAGATACTAAAAGCAGAGGAAAATAACAAATAGAACTAAATGCTGAGAACAGAAAAGTGACATCTATTATATGTATTCAGCTATAACAATACACTGCAGAACTGATGAAGAAATGGTGACAGAACTGCCAATTATAATTGAATGAAGTGTAAACAGAGATACAAAGTCTGCCAAGCAGAACTGCAACCAGGTGGCAAGGCTCTTCTTTCAATACACCCATCCGCTAGGTGTCAGAGCCCTCATGAAGCTGCTCAAGTTCTGTAGCAAGCATGGCTCATTAATGCCCACAGTTGTGAAGAGGCTACCATTCCTGGTTCAAAGACTGAGTCAGGTGAAGTCCTAGAGGAATAGACCTGAGACAAGATAAGCTCGAAGTGTATTTCTTGTTCTTCGGTTACATTATAAAAGCACAAGAACACCAATTTAGGATTTTACTTCAAGGACCAAGTGTTAGAAACAAATACATTTTCATATTTGAAACAGACCCCCCCCTTTTTTTTACCCCTATCCAGAAAATAAAATTTATAAAATGTGGGCCATAGTTTGTAAAAATATCAGAAACATGGAAAATTAGAATATGCCTGGCAGATATGTAAACCAGTTTATTTACTGATTCAAAACAGGAGATGACTGTTAAGAGGGAAAAACATCACTTACTCTATTTCCATTGCTCAAGTAACAGTGTGCTTGTGCAGCAGCAAAGATACACAACAAAGAGTTATCAGCTGACTTGGAGGAAATGCAAGGTTTTCAGAAGTACCAAAAAATGCAAGAGGAAAAAAACAAAAATCTCTAAAAGCCAGTCCTTGTGAATATTTACTTGGGAGTCTCATTGAGCACAGGGGATCTTCCCTGTCAAAAACATGACTAGGATTGCATGGGGGGGGGGGACTCACTGTGATACATTTAGTATTACATCTTTTATCCATTTACATGGGGATAAGCCACATTCAACTCAGTGGTACTTCTGAGTAGACATACAGAAAATTGCACATCTAAACATGGGCTGATCGAGGCTGCAATTTCTGCTAATGTCCAGACTTTTGAAATTTAGGTGCTTATATCTGTCTTTGTGTAGTCGCTTAAGGGCTGTACAGTCTGGGACTGTGAGTTGGCATCTGGGCAAAGTGGGGGGTGTGAGGCGACCACACACTGCACACCCAAACACCACTCCAAAATGGCATCATACTGCTCACCTGACCAGACACTGGGCAACATCATCCCATGTCTTTAGCACAGTATTTAGATGTGCTGTGCTGAAGAATCAGTGCAAAGCCACTGGTGTGGCAGCAAAGGCACTCTTTTGCTGCTGTAAAAAGGAGTGGCAAACTGCCAGATTGCAGTGGCAGCATGCTGTTGCCACAGCCCTGATCTGGCAAGGAAAGGGGCAGCCAGAGGCTACTCTATCAGGACCATCTTTCAAGCCCCTACATGTGGCTCAGAAGAGTCATATTTGCACAAAGCAGTTTAGTAGGTTTATTTTGGGTGCCTTCAAAGCAAGCATAAATATAAATATCCTTGCTTTACAGACAGGACAGTTCTGAGCTTATTGCTATTTGTACTCAGAATCCTCATATTTTCTCTTTGGCTTTCAAGGTTTACAACAGACCAAATGGATGGTCATTAATATGCTGTGTGATTTCACCACACTGAGATGTGGCTTTCTGGGATGGGAGGATTCTTCTAGGGAAGAATATCGATTTTTTTGGATGTTTGGAAAAAGAAGGACCACTCAGTGTGATTATAAAATTTGTTATACTTTTCTTTCTTTACCCATAGGAAAGACAGTTAATTGTGTTTTATTTTTGGTATATTGGAGTTTTACCTCATCTTTCTCCCTAATGAAGGCACTCAACGTAGTTTCAATAGAGGCTTAGATTACAAGAAGAATCTCCACAGCCAAATAAAGTTGTCTTCAGTTCTAAAGCCATCCTGTCCCTGATGCTATTCAATATCTATATGAAGCCGCTGGGAGAGATCATCTGGAGGCATGGAGCACGGTATCTTCAGTATGCTGATGACACCCAGATATACCTCTCCATGACCCCATTGTCTGCCCAGACCTCAGATGGTGTCTCTCTTCTCATGATTTTCTTAAGGCAGAAAAAATGGAGGTACTAACAGTGACGGGCCCAATACCAGGTTTGGGAATACAACTCCCAGTCCTGGATGGAGTCACACTCTCCTACAAGGACTGTGTTCGCACTCTGGGGGTACTCCTAGATTCGTCGCTTCACATGACCAATCAGGTGAATGTGACGGTCAGGAGTACCTGTTATCAGCTATGGCTGATATTCCAGCTGTGCCCTTTCTTGGAGACTAGGGACCTTGAAACTGTGATACACGCTCTGGTAACCTCATGTTTGGATTTCTGTAATGTGCTCTACATGGGGCTACCCTTGTGCTTAACCCGGAAACTTCAATTGGTCCAAAATATGGCAGCCAGGTTGGTCACGGGAACATCTAGGAAAGAGATCATAACACCAGTGCTGAAATCTCCCTACTGGCTGCCCATTAGTTTCTGGGCACAGTACAAGGTGTTGGTTTTGACCTTTAAAGCCCTACATGGCTTGGGTCCAACTTATCTCTGGGACCGTCTGTTCCCGTACGATCCCCCCAATGCACTTCAATCTTCTGGGAGGAATCTGCTACTGCCTATGAAAACTAGGCTGTCACAGACCTCCCAGAGGGCCTTTTCTTTCACCTCATCAGGATTATGGAATGACCTTTCAGATGAGATCTGTCTTATTACCACTCTTGACTGCTTCAAAAAAGCAATAAAGATGGATCTCTTCCGACAGGCCTTCCCGGAATAACTCTCCCACCCCAAATAGAGCTCAGATGTCTACTGCTCCCTGCCTCCACTGTTTGTTCTAGTGTCTTAATTATTCTTGATTTAATTTGTATTTTAATTATTGTACTAGTTTAATTTGATTTTTATGGTGTGGGTGGACTAGAGATTGAGGGGGGGATAGAATTGTTTTAATGTTGTCCTGTTTAAACTTTGTACACAATCTTGATTGCCTAGCAGAGGGGTGGGTTATAAATAAAAAATATTATTATTATTATTATTATTATTATTATTATTATTATTGTTGTTGTTGTTGTTGTTGTTGTTGTTATAAGATCTAAATGATAACAATAGAAATTGAGTGCTAACTTACACAGTTTGGTTTGGACCTGTCAGCTACATCAATTATTATCCAAAGATGGATAATAAAACTCTTTATTTATTGAAGTAGATCAACCATTTATTGTATCAGTGTTACCTGGACATTGTACCTCAATGGTATTTGAATATTATATTTAATATTAGCTGTTATCAATAACATATTTAAAATTTGTCTTTGACTATCATTTTCCATTTTCCATTCTTAATTTGTCTTGCAATTCATATTGACAATAGAAGAAAATAGAGAAAAGGGACAATCTTTATGATGACAAATCTCAAGTATGTGCAAACACCCATCATTGCCTACTGGTGGAGTGATGAGCTTCACATCTACACAGACAGATTATGACCAGGGCTGCATTACCATCTTTGATAAGGTTTGTTGGACATGCAGAATAAACCAGCTTCATACTCTCTGAAAGCATCTTCTCTTCATGTGGTTCACAACACATAGATGTGTATACAGGTCTGTGGGGTGTATATGTGTGTGGCACATTTAGATTTGAAATTCAGCAACTTATTACTAGCCCTTCCTTCCTTCCTTCCTTCCTTCCTTCCTTCCTTCCTTCCTTCCTTCCTTCTCTTTCTTTATTTCTTTCTCCAGTCTTAATGGTCTGAAGAAGAACACCTGACCATCCCAGGAAATAAATAGGAATTAAATGTATGGATGAGTAGTATGATGATATATGATCATTTTATTTTACATTTCCCAAGAAACATAGTACAGGAAAATTATGGTAATAGGCATCATCACTGTAATTGCAAATTTAAATGCACAAAAGTCAGAAAATGAGAATGGATGATTCCCAAGCTGTAGTGATTCCACAACTAATAAATGTGTATCTGTCTGTTCTTGAAAAGAATAAGCAGCACGGGCATTAATTTTCTCATATTTTTGTATAAAATGTAATTCTGCTTGTTTCTAAGACAGACAAAAATATAAGTGAAAGCGCTTATATGTTGTTAGGTACCAAGACCTCATCCTTGATTATTCAGAATTTTGCAGTGAGATTTCAATGGGGATGGTTTACCTATAACATGACAGATCCATGCAGCATCTCTTTAGACTAGATTAAAATTTAAAATAATTTGAGATTTAAAAAAAATAATATATTAAAATATTCAACATAAGGCCTTTTGCAAGCTATGAATACCAGATTTAAGGAGGGGGAGGGAGGAAAAAGGTAGCCTTGACTAATAAAGCCCTATACAGCTTGGGTCCAGACTATCTGAAACTGTATCTTCCCATATGAACTTGTCAGAAATGTAAGATCATAAGAGGAAGACTGTCTCTTAGTTCTGCCACTATCACAGACTTGCTTGGTGAGGACATGAAAGATAGCCTTCTCAGTGGCTGCTCCCACCCTTTGAAATGCCTTTCCACAGTAGGCTAGGCTGGACCTCTCCTTGCTTTCCTTTTATTAACAAGCAAGGATAGTTTTGTTCAAGCAGGATTTCAATATGTATCATTTTCAGGGAGGCTTTTTGTTGGTGTGCATGCTATGTTTATTTACCTTTTAAAGTTTTGAACAGTTTTAAACAATAATTATATACTGTTCAAGTGCAATAATTTTAATTTTTTTAACATTTGTATTAGTAAGTTTTTAATCAATTTTACCTGTGAATCCCACTCTGGGAGAAAGGTGGCATATTGAATGAATGAATGAATGAATGAATGAATTGACAGGGATTAAGTGAATTAGCAGGGATGAGATGCAATTGGGGTTTTAGAACAGGTAGCAGGTGAAGAAAAATGGGAAGCACAGTGCCTAGAGCATTCAGAGAACAAATTTCCAAGAAAGAACAGCAGAAGAAGGGGAATTAGATGAGCAGCAGCTTTGGCAGTGATGAAGCAAATTAACAGAGATCTTGAGGCATTGGAGAATTGGTGAAGGTAGGAAGGTCCAGAAGGAAGGGGAGCCCAGAATCAGGGACCAAAGTTCAGGGAGCAATTTGCACAAAAATTCAGCCAAGAAAGAACACAGAGGAAATAACAGCAAGAGAGGAGTGGCCTTGGTGTGGATGAAGTGAATTAGAGGAAAACATAGTCAGTTTTTACAGTTAGGGTACACAACTTAGAGCTTACCAGCAAGGAATATTCTATTCTATTGTCCCTTTTTCAGTGCTGAACAATTCAGCAGCTTATAAAATTGTCCCATTTTAGTTAACATAGCTTTGCATCTTTGCACTGGAAAGTTCCACTGTACTCCAAATGCACAGCTTTTAAGGCTGCACAGAGGTGGCATTGGACTTTGGGGGGTTGCAGACTGCCAGAAATAGTGTGAATTGAGTCCACTTTTAGGGTTAGGGTTAGGGTTAGGGAATCATGGGAACTGTAGTTTATTGTAGCACCAGAGCTCTCTGACAGAGAAGGCTCAATGTCTCAGAAAAAAACCAGTTCCCATGACTCCCTAGCACTAACCCTAACCCTAAAAGTGGACTCAATTTGCACTATTTCTGGCAGTCTGCAACCCCCCTTTATCACATGGGGGAAATCCCATGCAGAAATGGGATTTATTTTTTTTTATTTTATTGCATTAAAAACAAGAAAAACAAACAAAAAGACAAAACAAACAATTATCACACAGACAAACTTAACATAAAAAAGTGATTTCCTTATTAGATACATCTTGCAATTTAGCCCGAAATCATTAACTTCTTTAAGTCAAAAAGTAATAAGATTTTGTGCCATCTGATATAAGATGATTTCCTTTCTAGTAACAGTGTAAAAGTAAAGACACTATTACAATTTCCTTAATATAAATTAACTTAATACTATTCCAAAATTTATTATTATTCCTTAGATAATTCTACAGTGTATGGATCTAAAACAATCACCAAATTTCCTTTAAATAAACACAGTAATACACCCTAATTCCCCCAGTTGTTGCCAATATTCAATAACAGGTTCCCAGTCTTTTTTAAAGATGTCATAACCAAATCCTCTAATTAAACCAGTCAATCTCTCCATCTCAATTATACCCATAATTCTCTTAAGCCAATCTTGGATCGTTGGAGTGTCTTTATTTTTCCATTTCGAAGCATAAGTTACTCTTGCCACCGAGATAAGATAAAAAATTATTTTCCCATACTTTTTTTCAAGATTTTCATCTGTAATTATACCCAGCAGGAATGTCTGAGGGTTAAAATTCAAATTATTTTTTAACATTGCATTTATGGTGGTATTTATATTTTCCCAATATTGCTTCACCCTCTTGCATTTCCACCAAAGATGATATTGAAAATCTACTCTTTCCTCACATTTCCAACATAAGCTTGAAGAGGACCTGTTGATCTTGGAGAGTTTAAGTGGTGTCAGATACCATCGATGTTGAATTTTGTAAAAAAATTCCTTAATGTCACAATTTAGTGTGTATTTGAGTCTCTTAGTCCAGCATTTTCCCACTGTTCTAGGTCTATGTTATGTCCAAAATCTTGGGCCCAGCTTACCATCAGCGATTTAATTTGGTCTTGTTCCAACTCAATTGTTAACAACATTTTATAAAATTTAGCTATTTTATGTTTGTCATGTGATGTCAGAATGACCTCAAATTCTTTATTTAAAGTTCCAATTGGTTTGGTTTTTTTAATCCATTAAGAAACGTTCTCTTATTTGTCTATATGTGAACCAATTATGCACGAAACCTTCAGATTTTAGTTGTTCTTGGGATTTAATTGAAATGCTAGGTCCTTTACCAATCAACAGCTCATTGTATGTCAACCACTTATCATTCCCTATCTTATTTTCTTTAGAAACAATTTCCCCTATCACAGTCCACTTAGGTAGGACATCAAACCATTTCTGTTTGATTTTCGTCCAGACTCTTAATAGAGAACGCCTTAGATAGTGGTCATTGAAATTTCTGTGACACTTGATTTTATCATAAAGCAGATAGCTATGCCACCCATACACATTATCAAAACCCTCTAATTTCAATTTCTTTCATTTTTTAACTCAATCCAATCCAATAATCAAAACAATGTGCAAGCATAAAAATAAATTTTAAAATTTGGTAGGCCTAATCCCCCTCTCTCTGTCGTATCTTGCAGATATTTCATTTTAACCCTGGGTTTATGACTTGCCCATATCAATTTAGATAAGTTCTGATTCTATTGTGTGAAAGGTGAATCATTTAGTAAAAAAGGAGCATTTTGAAATAAATAAATCATTTTAGGGAGCACATTCATTTTAATTGTGGCAATTCTGCCCATCCAGGATATGTTCATATTTTGCCATCTCTTTAAATCTGTCTTGATTTCTGTCCATTTCTTCTCATAATTGTTTTTATATAAATCAGAATTTTTAGTTGTAAAGTTTATACCTAAGTATTTGACCATTTTTACTTCCTGGAATTTAGATTTCTCCTTCAAAATCTGCTTTTCTTCTTTGGTCATATTAATTAATAACACTGACATTTTCTCTTTGTTTACAGTTAAACCGGTTGCAAAAAAGTGCAACAGGCAGAAATGGGATTTAAAAGCTGGGGAAAACACACAAAGGTGGGTTGATTTTCATGCACGTCACTGTTAAACTGTTGTTAACCCAAATGGAAAGTAGTCAAAAACCACCCCTTTTTACTTTCGGAATTTTCTGAAAATAAAAAGAAGCAGCTTTTGACTACTTTCCATTCGGGTTAACAACATTTTAATGACACCATTATCTGAAAATCTACCCATTTTGTGGTTGTTTTTGTTTCCCCAATTTAAAACCCCATTTTAAGTACCCATTCTATCCCTGATATGCAGGTATAAAATGGGCTTATACTTCTGTATGTCACTAACAGGATGCTAGCCACTGTGTGTTACATTCTTCCTTTGTTTTCCATGACAAAAATAGGCATTATCACATTGGCAAAAGTTTACACAAACACAGGTGTGAAATGACTCAGAGTTACTGCTGCTTTACAATTGAACATTTAGTGTTTTGTCTCTCTCACACACAGACTCACATATGCATCATCAGATATATCATTCATGGAAAATATTTCACTCAGCAAAAATGTTCACACTAATAAATTATAAAATATTCATAAGAAGAACAGCTATCATTCCTGTGGGGAAAAGAGTGTTGAATTTCTACTTGCCGAAATTTGAGTGCTTTTATGCATGCCAATTTCCATCCCCCCCATTGCATTAATGTATATTTTTGAATAGTCAGTATATGAACTTATCATGAATGTGTAAGAAACTGTTTTACAAGAATATGTTAAATTAATTTGAAAATTTAAGTTTTCCATGTAAAAAACTGTCCTGACAATGGTGAGAATTCAAATTTGAAATGACATAACCATTCACATGAAAACAGTAGAAATACACTAAAAATGAAGTTGCTATAAATTAATAAATCTTAAATAATAATAGCTTTAAATTACTCACCTAAACAACGACTTGTTCCTAAGTATAAATAATTAAAATTGACAAGTTAAGGAACTTAACTAAACTAAGGACCTAAAATAAAACACTTGGAAGTAACTTACAGCTGTTATTTACCACAGCACTCTCTATAAAATCATACCAATTAATTGAAGAAAAAGCTCCATGGTGAAACCAGGCCAGGCCTGATAAAAATGTGACAGTGCAACAATTATTTTGCCTCCCTAAAAGGTATTTACAATGCCTTTATGTTTATTCTGAAGTCCTAATACCATTAGATTTTTCAGTTTTTTTCTGGAGCATTCAAATGTGGAGATTTACATCTTGTTTGTGAGAATGAGAATCTGAAAATTTATCTTCCTTCTCAGTAAGACAGTTGAGATATCTTGTTGATACCTTGAGAGAGTTTTCATACTTAATGCATTTTGCACAAATTGCATGTTTTGTGCAAACTGTATAGGTAAACTAGGTACTTGCTGCCTTGCTGTGTGGACTTTTAACATTAGAAGCATTGGATGGATTGCTTGCATCTTTTTGATCAATCAGCTGGTTCTTCTGTGCTTGCTTTCTCTGTGTGTGCTTTGTGTTAGCCAGAGCCCCTCAATTTTATTTTATTTTATTAATATTCCTGCTGCTGCATGGTCAGGCAAGACCACATAGCATTTTAAAACTAAGAAAGTTTCCCCTCCATGACCCCTGCCTGAACC
>JAIPUX010001232.1:118611820-118623250 GCA_020142125.1 Phrynosoma platyrhinos
GCTTTTAAGATCCTTTGTGGAACTGCTGCCAGAAAGGAAGGCATGTATCAGAAGGGGCTTTGCAATCAATCCCAAGAAGGACCTTAAAAGCCAGGGAAGGGAGCATGAAGGGTTTGAGACCTCCCTTCCTTCCCTTTTAAAGTCCTTCCTGGGATTGATTGCTATGGAAAAGGGGGTTGTTTGCAGAGGGGGGAGGAGAGGTGTAGGGCAATAACCACCAGCAAAGCCAAGCTCCCAGACCCTTAATGCTTCCTTCTCTCACTTTTAAAGTCCTTCGTGGGATTGATTGCTATCAGAAAGGGGGTGTATGAGGAGGGAAAGGAGAGAGGAATGTGGGGTGGGGGGTTTCAATAAGCCAAGATTAAGGGGAGGCAAGCTCCAAGCCCCATGCCTACCTTTTTCTTGTTTCCTGCTTCCTGGGAGCATGCCACATGCCCCTTCCAAGCCAAGTTTCAGAAGAAGCAGAAAGAATGTTTCCCTGGTGCCTGGAGCTTTCTTCCTTCCCTGTTGTGAGACTGCTTCTCAGCCTGGCTGCCATCAGTTGTAGGTTTAAAAAAAAAGTTCATTCAATTCAGTCTGCAGATGCTTAAATAAGCAGATATCAAATCCATGGATAAGGAGGGCTCACTGTAGTCCCATTCAGTTATTTAAAGTTATGCAGCCCAAACTTTGGCCTATTTTCCTTCGAGCACCTTCCCTCTCTCACTATATAATACAGTGTGGACTTTATCAGTTGTCTGTTGGGGCTGAGTTGAGGTGTGTCTGTGTGTGCCCAGATGCCCTCACCTCGTCTATGTGATTTGATGTTTTTCTATCACAACTGGTGAGGTGCGAGCACAGTCAGGTCACAGCCTTCTCTCGCTAAATTTCTGAAGCACAGCAAATGAGAGTAAACTTACTCATATGCTTCTCAATGCTGGCTAGCACAAGAAGAGAAATGAAGTAGTTCCTTGACCCATGTCGGAATCCCTCTAAAAAGTGCCAACCAGCACTGCTTGGGATCCTGATTCTTTTCAAGGTGTAAGCACAGCCTTGGAACCTGTCATGGAGGACAGTCCTGGAAACTTAGGAGAATACTTGTTAGGTCAAATTTTGGGCTGTGATAAATATGAGGTCTTAAACTGATGTATACGGAGGTCCAAGAGAGAGACCAAAAGGCAAATCCTCTATATGGTGAGTTTTATTTAAAAGAGAAAAATACACACACACACATACACACACACACACACACACATGCATACACCTCCACCAGAAATAAGGAAAAAAGAGTTAAGTTGGAATAGAAAAGGCTTTAGAAGGGGAACAGATGACCTGAATGTTTATAGCTCCTTCTTCTTCTGCTGACGTTAAGATGGTCAATGGAGACTTATTTGCTCACTCTGCAGAGGAGCAAAGAGGGGCAAATCTGGCAGCATGTCTGCCTGGAAATAAACTAAGCCAATGGACAAAAGAAGGTCCAGAGTTTAAATAGGATTTTTGTGATCTGTGGCAAAAGAAACTAGAGCCTGGATGCACCAGATCAAATAAAGCATTTGATGTGTATCTATATGCTTTGAAGTCTGGTCTTCCCAGAAAGGGGGAGTAGGTATAAATTAGGCATGTTTATGAGACAGGATGGCTAGATGGATAGAGTTCTTTACTTCTTCCATGCCATTCCCTTTGTTTTATTTAACACCTCCTCTGTAAGTGTGTGTGTATGTGTGTGTCAGGGAGGCGGGGGGCCTCCTGGTGGCAACTCCAAGAATACTAACCTGTGTATGTGATGTGCTCATTCTGAGAAAATGGAGGCTTGGGTCATAGAGGGGAAGACTACTATCACGGGATATCTTTATAAGAGGGGTATGTTTATTCACATATCAAATGGGTATAACAAAGGGTAATAGGCAATGTTGAATTATGAGAACTTCCATTTGTGATTCAGAGCTGGGAAATTGTTCTCTGAGGAGGCCCAGACTAATTAGATTCCTCCTATCCAAATGAAAATGCAAGTATTTTATGATAGGTGTGTGCTTTGTTGCAGCATAGAAACCCTTCCCAGACCAGATAAATATGCAAAATGAAAGATTTCTGCTGCAGGTGTCAGTATGTCACATATTTACAATACATATGAAGAACATCTAGGGGTAGCTGTGTTGGCCATATAACAAATCCAATAATATCCAAACAATTATAGCTTTATTGGGCCAACCAAAATGCACAATTACATGTTGCAAGTCACAGTGGCTTTTTCATCAGGCAAACAGGAGAAAAAAATGAAGATGTTAGTCTTAAGCCTGCATTTTCTATTTCTGATCTCCATTTTCTATTTCTGATCAGATGTTAGGGGAGGGCTATCTGCAGGCTGCCTCCTCCACCTTTGGCCATGTGATCACTGGAAAATTTCACAAACCAGGGAAATTTGGAATATACTGATTCCAAGGAAACATCTTCTTTGGATTGTAAATGGAAATTAAATTACCTTGGCTTGCAAAATTTTCCAGTGACTGCATGGCCAAAGCAGGAGGAGCCAGCCTGCAGATAGCCCTCCCCTAACATCTGAACTGAGATTGGAAACTGAAAATGCAGGCCTAAGACTAACATCTTCATTTTTTTCCCTCCTGTTTGCCGGATAAAGAAGCCAGTGTGACTTAGACAGCTTGTAACATGTAATTGTGCATTTTGGTTGGCTCAATAAAGGTATCATTATTTGGATGTTATTGAATACATATGAATGGTGTGCAGTTGATGTGGCACCAATCTGGTGAGCAAAGGGGCAGCACAGAGCCACTCCTTTGGGGTTGTCTGTTTCATCCCTAAATTAATTAAATAAAACTTTACTTTTCAAAGTACCTATCTTCAGGGTAAATGTGGATGGCAATGACACCATTGTTCCCATTAAAGATGAAGTTCCAGTGTTAGTAAATTTGCAGTCACTTTAACCAGAATTGTTGGAAAGGAGTCATGGGTATCATTTTGGGTGGAGACAGAAGCAACAGACCTTACTGTAACATATGGCTCTCCAGATACTGTTAAATTGCAAGTCCCAGCATTCCATAGCTGGTGTAGCCAATGCTGAGAAATGCTGGAAGCTACAGTCCAACAACATCTGGATCATGGAAGCTGTGCTACTTGAAGGTGCATGCATAGACACCACATCCACATATGCTAGATGGCCTTTGTGGGTCCCTTCCAACTCTAGGATTCTATGTAAAATGCAAACAGTGCTCTCTAGGGACGTTATTAAACGTGGCCCAGAAATTGAAAATAAAGTGGAAATGAGGCATCCTGAAAATAAACGGGAAATAAACCTTGTTTCCGCAAACATCATTACCTTAATTGTGAATTTACAGTAAATGCATTGAACGTCCATACACAAGAGAAAAAAAAACCCATAAATGTACTAGAAATGAGCCTCTTGCACATGCGCAGATAGAGGAATGCTCACTGGAACCATGGCAACAGCAGGGAAATGCTCCCCAATGCGCATTTGGCGATCACATTACAGTAAATGCGTAATTACCGTAATTACGTATTTGCATTTCCTCCAGACAACTGGATTACAAAAGATCGCAGTTAACACCAGTTTCTGTCCACTTTCTGTCCATTTTCTGTGTGATGTCATGTGAAAACACGGGGCACTAATCCAGTTTCGGTCTGGATTTTGTGTGGATTAACCAGCAGATTTGCCCCCATGTGATAATGTCCTAGGACTCACCCCTTTGCCCTTCTGGTGCTACAGGGCCAGATAGAGCTTATCTGGTTACAGGGGCTACAGAGATAACAAAATATGTGTGTGTATGTGTACGCACAGACATGCACCTTCAAGAAGCCCATGAATGTATGGGGATCCTGTGAATTTAATAGGGGTTTCTTAGGTGATAACTTCTCAAAGGTCATTTTGCCAGTTCCTTCCTCTGAAAGCTAGCCTAGAGCACCTAGTATTTCTGATGGTCTCCCATCCACGTACTAACCAGGGCTGACTGATTGTGCATAGCTTCCAAGATCTGGATGTTGTTGGACTGCAGCTCCCAGCATTCCTCAGCATTTGCTACCCCAGTTATGGGCTGTTGGAGCTTGCAGTCCAACAATAGCTGGACTCCATAACTCCCTTGAGTTCAGTGCATTATAGTATGAGCTGGACAGAGCACGGTAGAGAAAGAAAGAGAATTAGATTTTGGAAAAGTTTTGGACTACAACTTCCATAATTCCCCTTTTAGCTATAGGACTTGTTGTCAAAACTGATCCCAGCTTGTCTTCTTTACTCTGTTTCTCTCAGCAACTAGACCAAGCTATCTTCCCTCACTCCCACCCTCCCTTGTGTGACATTTTCTGTTTGAGCTTTGACAAATGGGAATCCAGTCATTGCAAAACCAACAGCAACACACAATTTCAACACCTCATTGGCAAGGCAGCTTTGTATGTGACTTGAGTTTGAAAATGTAGACACTTGCTATCCTGCATTTTTATTGCAATGATGCTATAAAACAATAAAACAGTTTGGAACAAGGGTAATTTCAAAAGTAATTTCCCCATCCCTTTACTTCATTTGCAATTGAACCATGTGAAAATTCTCACACCTATGCAATCATGTGGCAAATTTCTCAGCTTGTACATAAAACAATTAAAGGGGCTGAGAAATCACTAATTCATGTATTTGGTGAACCATGACAAATGATCGTCATATCACTAAAAATAATGCAGATGAACCAGTCCAGATGACTGGAAAATGACCCAAACCTCTACTATGTAAAAGACAGGAGTTTACCATGCTGGGAAGGATTCAAGGAACAGTACTCCAAAACAGTTTATTGTCCAAGCTACAGTAATGAGTAATGACTATTCACAATATATAGATTTCTCTTTTTTAAAACTGTTGTTTAAAATTTTGATTATTATCATCTGATTGGAGATCATATATGATGAAAAGTTGAATATAATATTTTTTAGAAATATGTATACATTGTTAAGATGTATAAATGTGTATGCATCACTCTGAAATTTGTTGGTAAAGACACATGTCTTGCTTCTGTTACATTGCTGCAAGAAATTTATTGTTTCCAGAACTGCTGCAGGGAGTTCATTAGAATTTTTTTTCAAAATGGCTGGTTTGCTGACTGATTTCAGATTTTGTTCACAGTTCTAATTTATTTGAAATGCATCATATCACTTACAAAACAAGGTAATTGTGAAAAGGCTAGCCATTTCCCCCACTGTCACCCAATTTAACATGTTATTGATGAAAATGTATTTCATTCTCAACCTAAACACAATGAAATCAATACCGGATCATTTCCAAATCAAAATGTGCATTAATGAGCCTTCTTGCATTGCAGTTACGGATTTTAGTTAAGTGGATAAATAATCTGTTTCTCAGCATTCCAGCAGGCTGTATTGATTTCATAGATGTTAATATGATCCAAGTCATGTATACCTTCCATCAAACCTTGTTTGTGCCAAGTACTTGCAGCTAACAAAAGTTTGTATAAGAGTATTAGTTACAGATTGGTTGTAGCTGCAGATATGCATGTTGTCTTGTTATTCCTTCAGTCTCTGGGCTTACCCTGGGCAAAACTATAACAATGTGGAAAATCCAATAGACTGTTTTATTCAATTTCTGGATTCAGTAGAATGTTTAGCTTTACAGAACATTTGGAGATAGATTGCTATATTTTTCTTTCAGAAGGAATTCAGAACTCTAGATATGCTGATGTGATTTCTTAGCCTGGTCACCACTATTATCAATTATTTTCTGGTATCCTACACTAAGTGTGAGCTGGATAAACAGCTTCTCTTTTCCCCAAAATTGTGCATAACATGGAATATATCTATTCTGTTCTGCTGTCAGATTAATAGGAACTATGGAATTTGGAACAGATGATGCTATTCAATAAAGAGAGATGATATGATTTTATGTCTATGGTCCAGGATTTCTGGCATTCCAGTAGACAGTGATATTATTATAAACATTCTGCACCATGTACCAGATGAGCATAACCCTGGCTTGAACTACTTTCCCCAAGTCACATATTTCTAGTATGAGAAATGGTTAATGATACTACCACCAACCTGGTGTTCTTGAAACCACCAAAACACCAGACCTCATATATCCCAGGATGTTATTTTAGACACAAAAACCACAATGTACTACAGCAAGAATTAAAACAATGCAGTTCTGCATTTGTTGTTGGAGTGTCAGGAGCAGATGGCCAAGATATAGATGACTGAGATATGATTTCCACCACTTCTCTACATGCTAGAGTACCCAGGGATTGGCAATAACTTTTTCTTTCCTTCTATGCTCCATTTGGCAAAGGAGATTAATGTAGTGACAACTCAATACTCCTTACTCATGCTATTTGAAAGTGAACTCTGTGCCAAAGCTTTGCTAGGCTCATTCCAGAACTGCAATTGCTTCAGATGGTATAAATGTGGCCAGGACTCCATTCATATCTGTTACCGATAGTGCATTATTATTATTATTATTATTATTATTATTATTATTATTATTATTATTATTATTATTACTATTATTATTAACTTTTGATGTGTATGATTTCCACATGGCCCCAGGTGGATTCTGCATCAAACTCCATGTGATTCCATAGCAGGGCATAGATGTCATGCCCAGGTCAATTGGAGAACTGGAAAATCCCCAAATCACAGAGCCAGGCAGACAGTGTGGGAGTTGCAAATGGGCTATCATCACCTCTATAATCAGAAGGATAAGCAATAATGGCCAAGATGTCTCACTGCATGGCTGGCCAGACAACTCAATCCCCTCCCAATTACCTTTGAATATTGCCAGACCAGATTACCTCAGCTAGGCAATCTAACACCTTTGTCTAAATCTCTGCCAAACAATCTAAGTTATAGCTAAGCAATCTAGCAAACCTTAGCCAAACAATTCAAGCTATTGCTAAGCAATCAAACTTCTTTTGTCTAAGCTTTTAGCCAAGCAATCAGGTACCTCCCAAGAGACTAGAGTTTGCCTTTAAAAACCCTTGGATTCTTCTCTTCAATGTTGCTAGTCTGAGTGCAGGGGGACCTCATGCCACTCTGTTCTCTGATCTGGTTATTGGCACCTCCATCCAACCCATGGTCTCAGGATGGTTGTGTCTCATACTCCTTCACCCAATTGGACTCTGGAAGAGGCTTCATCGGTAGTAAGTATCTCAGCAGCATTGCCTCGGTCTCTAACCCTTGATTTCCCTAAGCCCTGTAAGAGTATGTGTGTGCATGTGTGCTTTGCTGTGTGAATTTCTACTGTTCAATAAATAATACTTTAATTGGAGAATCCTGCCTCTGCATCAACTCTCAGATTCATCGGACTCTTGGTATACACATAGGAGATGGTCTTGCAGGGTCCTTGTATCCAACCCCGTCTCAATTTGAGCTAAATAAAATTCCCCATAGACCTTTAGCTACATATCTCCCATCCCTATCCTAGACATTGTTTTGAGCATTTGATCTCAACACATCATTTCACATTGAGCATGTTTCTCAGTATTAAGCATTTTGGGGATACTGTGAGAAAAACAAAATGGTAGATGCACAACTGACTTTTTGTTCAGTTTCACTATCATTTACCACAAAAGAATATAAGTCAGTCATGATGTCAAGCTACATTGTACATTTTTCATCCTTACAGGGTTTGTAGAGACATCCATATTGACCATTCTCTAGTTAAAAATCTGAGTGAACTCACCACCCCATGACATGGAAACAACCAACTGACACCAACCTTGGTCCTTCATCAAGTGAAGTGTTAAAAGAGGTAGATGGGAAAGGCCAAGATGAAGGTCAGAGAGAGAAGTAAAGAAGAGACTTGAGCTTAAAGTCTTTATGTACTGACATAAAGATCTTACATAAGGAATTTAACATCTGAAGCCCTTTTATAGTACAGAGATATAATGCTATGGATTCCTGAGGTTTGTAGTTTGGTGAAATATTAGAGTGCTCTGGCTGAGAAAACTAAATACTCCTTCCTAAATTGAACTATGGTAATTAGAATCACAGTGCTATAATTACATAGCGTACTCTACCTTATGGTTTTGCTTCCCCCCCCAAAAAAATATATATTTCCTTTTTCCTTTCCCCTGCCTTATTCAGCAGCCTAAATGATGAACGAGCTTGATGACCCCTCAGAGTTTACACACTGTTTGTTGTCATTGGCAGTGTGTTGGGGGTGGGGAGAGGAAGAGAAGTTATAAATGTATTATGCTTTAGTACTTTGTTCACAAAAATTCATTTTCACAAAAATACACAGGAGCTGGAAAATGAACACATTTCTAAGGTAAGTTGCTGCATGACACAAGTATTATTCATCCAGGGAGGTGCAAAATGGTTAATTTTTGTATAAATCTTGACAGAAAGAAAAAAAGAAATTCCTTTCCATCCCTAGTCCAGATTGTTTATTTGGGTGTGCATGATATCATTTTATTTTAATCTCCAGTTTAAATGTGGAAATTGGGGAGAAAGATATTCCCCCTCCTCTAGTTTTCCCCAGGCCTTTTTGCTTCTAAATATTCATTATTCTTGGATTATTAGCATCATCCTATTTCACCAGCCAACATTTTATATAATAAAAAACATATGACAAACTTTTCTTTATGTACTTATAGCAGACTCTTGGGCCTAATTAAGAAGAATATGAGCCAAATGTTTATGATAGTGTTAAAGATGCTAGTGTGGCTCACTCACCATACTACTCACTTACACTGCAAAGTGTCATGATATTTCATCTGAAGTCAACATCTTGACATGATTACAAAACTTTAGACAGAGGGGAACTTTATTCTAACCTCTATTGTTTATGATAATCCATCAAACACAACAGGAAACTTGAGCAAAATATCAAAGGATTTTTTCTTCCATGTATTCTACTTTTTAGAATAAGCTTTTCAGAGCTAAGGTGATTGTGCTGACAATTTCATAGTTTTACTGTCTTTCCTATCAAACCATGGCAGGAATCCTCATGACCATTTTGAAGTAGAGTATATTCATTCAGTCAACTGCTGTATGACAAGTGAACATAAAGGTAGATCCCACTGATTCAATTGATTTATTCTAGTCAGGAATAACAGGATTTCAGCCACTGAATGGTTATACTTTAAATGTATAGTAAGTAATAAAGCTTCCTAAAACCAACCTATGAGACAATAGTGGACTCCCATTCTTTATTAAAGAATGACACTGCCAAGCTTGGTTGATGGAGACATGAGAGAGGGCTTTCTCAATGGCTGTCCTTAGACTTTGAATTCTTTTCTAGAAACATGAGAATGGTCCCTCCTTGTTCTTCCATCAACAGGCTAAACACTTTTTATTCTGACAGTCTTTTAAAACATAACGTTTTTAAAGAACAGGTTGTATTGTTTTAATTAAATTATTTTAATAGTTTATATTTTTAAAATTGCATTTTATTCTTTTAACTTGAGGTTTGAATTGTTTTAATACAATGAATAGTTTAATTTTATTTTAATGCTTACTTTTTGTATGATTTAATTGTATTGTTCTTTTTAATTGTGAGATGCTTTCAATCACAGTTTTTTGGGGAAAATCAATATGATGATAAAAATAGTACAGATTTGGGTGAATTAAACCCTGACAGTGTGCAATGTGAAATAAACATTAAACTTATCCACCTGCCTTTGGAAGAACAAAGCTCTCAATAAACAATTTAAATCTTATATCTTATGCAGTATAAAATTTCTAAATCCTTGGTGGTAGTTGTACCAATCTAAAGCAGGACAAATTAATGGATTTGCTGAAGAACTGAAGTCATTATGATTCCAGACAAATGTAGGAAGACTTATGGTGTTTTCTTTAGTAATTGTGATTTTGTTTTCAACTTTAACACTTTAGCAGGTCATCTGAAAGCATGCTGTGAGGGATATGTAGACCCATTAGCTAACCTGGTTCCAATAGGCCCCACAGGCATACATCCAACCAGTCACAAATACTTCTTACATGAGGAAGAATCTTGGGCCCATGAGAAATTCCCTTTGTGTAGAGTGTTCTACATGCATGTGTCTTACATATGCACACTTGTTTTACACACACATATATATTGAAAACATGGCAGATGGGAGGACATGGCTAGCAGTCATTTGGGTGGTAGGGGAGACCATACTACACACTACCTTGTGTATTCCTCACACATGCTTTTGTGCTTGAGGGGATTAATCTGAATGTCCTGGAGTGATTCTGATTTAACTACTAGAAGAACAATCATGTATATCTGTGAATCAAATCTGACACAAAGTCTGAGCAATGAGTGAAAAAGATTTAAATCTACAATCATTGTTTTGCAAAACTTATGACATTTTTTTCTCCCTAGCTTCCTTTCTCAAAGAAAGATAAAATCAAGCTAGTCAGAACTATTCAAAGGCCTTTCTGTAAGATTTGGTCGATACTGGATTAATACCCCATCTTGTGCTCCGAATAAGAGTTATAGTTCACAAAATTAGAAAAACATAAAGGTGCCAATATTCCACTAAAAAAACACATTTCTATAAAACTATAACCAGCAGGAAAGATAGAGACACAAAAACAAAACAAATAATTAATAAAGTAAATGAAATAACAAGAAAATCAAACACTGGTTTAAAGAGAAATGTATTCAATCTCAATAAAAGGGGAAGATGTATTGGAGCATGGGATTTCTCATAATAGGTACTGTCACAGAAATGAAAAGAAAGAAGGGAGGGTGATGGAGAAAAGCAATGTGGCAGCACTTTTAACACCAATTGGCTTATATTTTAATATGATGTACATGGATATAAGGCCACTTCTTCAGAGGTAGTACAGATTAATATTAAGACCGCAGGAATATTTACTCTGTATTACGTCTGTGAGGAAAACAACTTGCCCTCTCAACCCTTGCCCATCATGGCTGGCCGTCCGGCGGGGGGGGGGGGGGGGGATGCATTGCAGAAGTTCTTTGCGAACATCATCAATGCGTCCTTCAGGGAAGGACATATTCCATCCTGTCTGAAGGAGGTGGCTGTTAAACTGCTTCTGAAAAAACCTTCCCTGGACCCCCTGGATATGAATAATTATAGGCCAATTTCTTTATTACCATTTTTGAGCAAGGTGACTGAGAGGGTGGTTGCTCTTCAACGCCAAGCTGTCTTGGATGAAACCAATTATCTAGACCCATTTCAACCTGGCTTCAGGACAGGCTTTGGGGTTGAGACTGCCATGGTTGCCTTGACCAACAATCTGTGTCTGAGCTTGACAGGGGTAGTGTGACCCTGTTGGTGCTCCTAGACCTTTCAGCGGCTTTTTATACGATAGATCATGGCATCCTCTTGGACTGCCTGAGGGAGCTAGGTATCGGAGGTACTGCTTTGCAGTGGTTCCAGTCCTTTCTCAGGTAGGTCTCAGAGGGTGCTGCTCAGGGATAGTAGCTCCAGCAAAAGGGAGCTCACCTGTGGGGTTCCACAGGGTGCT
>JAIPUX010001232.1:118631040-118645239 GCA_020142125.1 Phrynosoma platyrhinos
TGTTGGCAAACTCTGCCACAAAGTCATGCAGTATGCTGCTCAGGATGAACACAAGGTTTGTTTTTACTAGCTTTGTTAAATGCCTTTCTTGAAATTGATGATTTTTTTGGTAGTTGTGCAAAATGTTTTGGGCCTACCTGAAACATACATATCCCATTCAGAATTAGTTACAATACTTTGTGGTGCTCTTTGTACCATCATTACCTCAAACTTAAGGGGAATTTGGGCAATATCCTTTTGTGGTTTATACTATGTCAAGGTTTGGTCCTGAAATCTGAGGTTGTGTGTTGTTGTTTTTAATCAAGCCAAATTGAACAACCATTTGTCAGTGTATTAAGGAAAAAAGGCCACTGTCAAAAGAAGTCTGTTCTAAAATTTCCAGTCTCTTGGCATCTTCCCCTAAACCAATTTCAGGTACTATACAAAAAGAAAAAAAAAGAAAAGGAAGGAAGGAAGGAAAGAAAGAAGGAAGGGAAAAGCTCCCTAACTTTTCATAGAAATAAAATTTAGAAATATTAAATTTTGGACTAGCTGAAAGGACAATAAACATGTAATATCTTCATTCTATTTCAGTTTTACTTTCCACCCTGCCATTTAAAGGGCTAGAACAGAAGACCAACTGCCTTTGTAGCCTAAGATGCTTTGTTGCATAGTGATTCCCTCACAGCTGGTAAATTACACATACAGTCATATTTTAAAAGATGTGCACACTTTGTATCCACATTTATCTGCACTATACTGCTTTGAAATGACTTGGAATCCTTTCATAATTAATCACAAATGGATTATATATTCCAATTTATCCATCATTCACAAAATTGCTATAAGATGGCAACAACTGAAAAGCCTGAACAGTGTTCTTCCTGTAAAGCTTAAATGATAAAATTATGTTTTATTGCAAAACATCCTATGAAGTTTCACCACCCTCATTTTCTCACTGCAGCTCTGTTACCTGTTGTGCAAGTTTGAGGCCTATTTCAGGAAACATGGGGTGAATGTGGGTGGCTTCTAGGCAACCGGCTTTCTAACATCTTTTTTGCCTCCAAATGTAGTAAGATATTAAATGCTGAAGCTGAACCACCATGCTTTTAAAACTATTAATAGTTTTAATTCTTAATAGTTAATATTAATAATTTAAACTATTCATAATTAATAGTTTAACTCTAGAACTTTGTAGCCAGAGTTAATGACTACCATGTTCAATTGATTTCAGTGGAATGGGGAGGGGGAGTTTAATCTTGGTTGCTTCCACACTGCAGACCTACAGTGGATCTTTGATATCTTCCAGGACCCCTGTGGATACCAAAATCTGTGCATTCAGAAATCCCATTGAATACAGATGTGTAATAAAATGGTGTCCATTATATAAAATGGTAAAATCGAAATTTGATTTTTGGAATTTATATTTTTATTTAATATTTTCCAGCTGTGGATGGTTGACTCCATGGATATAGAATCTGTGGATAGGGTGAGCCAACCGTAATATAGTTTGACACCTCTTTAGCTAACACATATCCATACCATGGAATCCTCAGATTGGTAGTTTGTTGTGACACAAAGATTGGAAAGTTGGCAGTTCAAGGCCTGAGTGCTGCATGATGGGGTGAGCTCCTATCACTAATCCCAGCTTCTACCAACCTAGCAGTTCAAAAGTGTGCAAATGCAAGTAGATAAACAGGTACCATTTTGTTGGGAAGGTAACAGCATTTGGTGCAGTCATGCTGGCCACATGACCACAAGAGTAGTCCCCAGACAATGCTGGCTCTTTGGCTTAGTAAAAGGGATGAGTACCGCCCCCTACAGTCAGTTATGACTAGACATTCATATTAAGGGACTACCTTTACCTTTGCTTTTTTTTTTTTTTTACTGTGGAGGGTACAAAATAGTTTTACCATCTTAAAAAAAAAAGCTTAAGAAAAAAAGTAACAATATAGAGAATTTATCACAGTTGCTGATGAGCTACATCCACAGGCTGTTGTAGGGAAAACGCTAAGAAAATTATGCCTCCATACTATCTTGAACCCATCTGAGCTCCTGATCTTATCTATTTCAGAAGCTAAGCAGCATCAGCACTTGCTAATAAATAAAACAAGGACACTCAAGTGAGGGATAGGAAAAGTGCTATTGTCAAATAGAGCTGACACTATGGGCTAAATGAACTAAGACAGTGACTCATTATAAGACAGTTTTCTGAACTGAACTGAACTGAATGTTCTTCTCCCCTTGGAGAGTTTTAGTAAAATGTTTATCCCTCCCTATTTTCCATATGAAAAATAGAGAATTTCATGATGCCATTTGCATACAGGTCTAATTATAAATTTCCTTATATTGGGAAAAACTCTGAGGTGTGTGTTAACCTGCTGCAAACCACCTTGAGGAGCGTTTGACTGAAAGGCAAGAAGTGAATCTTCTAAATACAAAAATGAGTTTTTTGTGTGTTTCAACTGAAGGGAACCCATTCAAACTTCTCACAATTCTACAGTGTACATTTCTAAGAGAAATTTTTAAAGAAGCCATTTTCTGAGTTTGTTCTATATATTATCATTGTATTTCTGGATTTCCTGGACTCATACCCACACAGTAGACTATATAGAAAACATTTCAAAGTGACACAAAAGACTGCAATTTATGTCCCACCAAGTATCCATTGTTAGCACACCTTTATATACTGCATTTGGCTTCACTTACACAATTGAATGTTGTTTGAGATTGTTGCTGCATTTGGCTTTGCTTTTACTATGCAGCAGGTGTGTATTTGATTTCAACTGCAAAGTTCATGATGAATGTCCATCTCTTGCACTCTAACACTGAAGCAAGTGACATAAACATTTCCCATAATTTACAGTGCTACTGCCTTCTTATGTTTGAAAGTCATCATCATGATCTGGTTGTTTGCAAAATAAATAAATTGGATATGCATTTTAAAGTGAGTAAACAGCTTGTAAATAACATAGGGAAGTCTGGAAATTACTCCAGAAGAAAAAAAAATAGGTGGTTTGTCTTCTAACAATTGGTAATAGTTAAACCTCTTCTGTTACAACTCTGTTGAATTACTAAGTGCATCATCTATGTAGCTTTAAAATGCTTCCCCCAAGAATTTTAAATTAACATTCATTAAAATAAAATCCTTTTGTACATTGTCTCTTGAAATTTGTTGTGCATGGATGATGAATAGGTGGAGATGGAAACAGTAACAGCAACAACAACTCTGCAGGGCCATAAGCAGGAGTCCAGGTGGCAGTGTGGCACCCACTGGATGAATGGCAGTGTCCAGGAATCTGGAAACACATGGTGCTCACTTATAAGCAGTCAGACCACGGATCCATTCACCCCAGTTCTGTTAGCTCTTACTGCCTGTAGCTCACTAGAATTTTAGGCAGATTTTTTTCTTGGCCCTCTCTTGAGGTTCCTGGAATTATCTCATGGTTTCCCATCCAAAGTAGAGGTCTTCATGCTACCCAGCTTTACCTTTGGAATCAGGCAATTGTGTGTGTCTTCAGAGTGATGTGACTGGAAAAATGTATTAATTATCACAATGAAGCCACTGCAATTTTTGTCACAATGGACTCCTAATAATAATAATAATAATAATAATAATAATAATAATAATAATAATAATATGTTATTTATAGCCCACTCAACCCAATGCTAAAATTATAATTAAACAAATGTAATTTAAAACCAAAAATACAAAAGTTTAAAAAGGGAATAATTGGTGGACAGAGCGACGTAGATCACCTTGTGAGGGAGAGAAGTTAAGTTGGGAAGGCCTGCCAGAAGAGATCTGTCTTAAAAGCCTTTTTAAATGCTGTAAGAGTAGAGATGTGGTGGATCTCCTCTGACAGGTCATTCCACAGCTTTGAGCAGCAGTGCAGAAGGCCCTCTGGCTGACCGATGTTAGCCTAGATATTTTTGGTTGTAGTAGATTCTTCCCTGAGGACCTTGGTGTGTAGGACAGACAATACGGAAGATGGCGCTCCTTTAAGTATTCTGGTCCCAAGCCATGTAGGACTTTAAAGGTAATAACCAACACTTTGTATCTTGCCCGGAAACTAATTGGCAGCCAGTGAAGGGACTTCAGGACTGGTGTTATATGGTCATTATGGGAAGTACCTGTAATCAACCTGGCTGCCATATTTTGTACAAGTTCAAGTTTCCAAACTTGACACAAGGGTAGCCCCATGTAGAGCGCATTACAGAAGTCTAATGGAGAGGTTACCAATGCATGTATTACTGTTTCAAAGTCCCCCTGCTCCAGGAAGGGGCGCAGCTGGTGTATCATCTGAAGCTGATAACAGGAGCTCCTGACTGTTGCATCCACTTGAGCTGTCAAGTGAAGCAACGAGTCAAGGAGGACCCCCAAGCTGCAGACAGAATCCTTTAAGGGAAGTGTGACCCCATCCAGAACTGGCTGACATAACTCCATTCCTGGGTTGTATGTCCTAGTTGAAGCAGAGATTGATCCCACCCAAAGTAAGTGAGAATTTTTCATGCAGGGCAGTCATGAGACAGAGATTGGACAGTAGACTTAAAGGTTAAGGTATGCTATACAGTGATGAGCCTAAAATAAGGCTGTTGATCTCTGTTTGTCAAGTTTTCATGTGTGATAATTAGGATAATCCTGGTTATGTGTAAGCAATTCAGTTCTTCCCCAACATGACTATGAGCCTTTGCAGACTGCCAGAAATAGTGCAAATTGAGTCAACTTTAAGGGTTAGGGTTAGTGCTAGGGAGTCATGGGATTTTTTTTTTTTTCTGAGACATTGAGCCTTCTCTGTCAGAGAGCTCTGGTGCCACAATAAAATACAGTTCCCATGATCCGCTAACCCTAACCCTAACCTTTAAAGTGGACTCAATTTGCACTATTTCTGGCAGTCTGCAAAGGCCCTATCTCCATTAGATAACTAACCTGAAATAACAAGACCAGTAACAGAAAGTTGGGTTAAATAAGAGCCACATTATTTGATCAAACCTATTTAAGATGTGTTGGCCTGGAAATGATGCAAGAGGTAGATGTAACCTCATGCCAGGTATCAATCTCTTCTATCATGCCTTGGGCAGCACAAATACTTGGGTTGCTTGCCAGATGGCAGTAATTGGTAAGTAACCTAGGGGACTCCCACCCAAGCCTCATGAGTCTAGAAAGAGCATGAATCTTTCTAGGATCAAGGGTAACCTCCTTCCCCAATCTCCTGGGTCTTGGAACCCTACAAGAGCAGGTTTCAGAGCTATACCCTAGACCAAAAGTATGCCAAAGTTGATCACCAAAGGCATATTCTCCCCCTATTACCTTCCAAGTGAATTAATAACACCACTCAAAGCCAGTTATCCCACAGGCACAGTAGGGGATGGGGGGGAACCATAAATACCATGGTTTGTTGCAAATTCCCACCTTCCCCCTCAGTATCATTCTCTGCACAACTCCAGGTAAGTAGTTCCCAGAGTTTGGAAAAAAGAGCAGAGTCATGTTCACCTCTTTCCCAGTAGCCTGCAGATTCTTGTCACAGTGCATTCAGTTATTGGAAAAATGCTGAAATCATCTTCTCTTTAGCAACAAGAATATAGCCATGTCATGGGGCTGCATTGATTAAAGACAGTTTTGGGAAAAAAACATTTGATCATTGCATGGTTGGGAGAGACTTCTGACCTGTACTTTCACCATGAATGTGAATTGCAATGGTGTAAGTCAGGTTTATGACACTGTAATTCATAAACAGGATGCCAGTCCAGATTCTTTTCTCCCCACCTGAAAGATGGGTCAAATCTTTATTTTATTTTTTTCCTAATCCAAGAAGTTTTTGTCCTCAAACAGTGATGCAAATTGCACCACTGGCATAGCTAGACTATGATAGTCAATACCTGTTTTGCAGTTAATTATAAGAAAGAAGCATTACAAAGTCCATTTGCAGCTTTATGATCAATCTCTTCATCTCCTGTGTTTGTGTGTGCTTACATGTCACATGTGCTTTACTTCATAAAACAGAAAAACAGTAGTTTAGTGCAGAGTCATTTTTATACAATCTGTAGAAACCTTGAGGAAAGGGTATTTTCAGAGAGTAGTGTGAACAATCCCTTATGTTAATATTCTTCACATCCAGTTAAAAATATCCTTTCAGTCCAAATAAATCAATATGTCAATAAAGATCCTGGCAACAGGGGGAAGAAATGATTGGGTTTGGGGGTTTTCCAGGAACTACTTCTCTCTGGCATCATTAAATCCTTCTGTCCCCTCCCCCTCCCATGCCACTTCACTGACTTTCACTAGCTGGCAACAGAAAAGCTGATAGTTAAAGAGGGAAAAGAGAGTAGCTGCTGCTACTAAAGGAATAAAGGAATAGATTTTTGCCTCCTTTTACCAACCTCTGGGTTCTCTGAAAGACCCTCAAGCAAGAATCTTGGCTCAGCACTTCTACTGATGGCTTTGACTGCTGTGTTGTGGAGGACAACAGCTATAGATGTGTGTGTCAATTCTGCTTCTGACCAGGGTGTTGGATTTGCATACCTATTTTGATTCCACCCCATTGCCATTTTGCTCAAAAAATATTTATTTTTATCTGCAAAAGAAGGAAGGAAGGAAGGAAGGAAGGAAGGAAGGAAGGAAGGAAGGAAGGAAGGAAGGAAATAAAGATTTTCCCAGTTGCATGCAAGTTTGATGTATGCAATTCCATTTCATAGTTTAAATCAGCACATGCATTTTCCATTAATATGTACATTTTTGTTCAAATTATCTTAACTTGAGCAAGAGCATTCAAGAAGATGTGATTTGTGGGTCACAACTACATACCATTTTGTGATTTACTTTGTAGAGAATACATTAAGTAAGCATGCCCTGAAATAAATCTGGTTACACCTTCACTTATCGCGACAGTAGCCGAGCTTATGTAATTTGCTATTGTACAGTTTGATTATATTACATATGTTCTGCTCTATTTTTCAGTGAAATAGATAGTGTTACTGATGCTTTCAAACTTGTTCCATAGTGTGAGTTGTGTAGGATTCATGTTTGGATTACACAAGCATTCATATATGATGAACTCAATGGGAGTCAATATTTTCCTTTTTTTTAAAAAAAAATGCTGAATCAGTTCTGTGATTTCAGAACATTTTCAGACCATGACCTGCTTATAGTCTCATTCCCTGTATTTTTTTTAATTATTTATTTTTATAGAAACTTAAAGATTAATACATTGTTTTAATACAAGAGTCTTATTACATTTGTTTACTGCCAAAACATTCAGTATCTCTTGAAATTAAATTATTTATTATGAACCTTAATTATACACTTGAACAGATCTCTTCAATCCTGTTCCATATTGACTTCCTGTGGATACTCTGAATTAAGTCTTATAACTTACAATTATGACATTCTATAACTTGTCAGCTTTCTTCTGAATTTAGCATTTATTTGCACATTATACTCTTTCAGAGATGTCAAAACTTAAGTTTGTTTCTTAGTCTTGATCTTTTCAGCTGTATCAATCAATTTATTTTTAAAGTAAGTTAACAAAAAGTTCCAATCCTTTTCTATATTCTCTGTGGATTTTCCATTAATTGCTTGTGTTAATTTGTCCATGTTGATTACTTCTAACACTTTTAGAAGCCATGTATCTATCTGGAATTACCTTCCCTTTCCATTTCTGCCCAAGTACTATTTTTGCCATGGATATCATATATAGTAGCTGTCTCCATTCCTTATATTTACATTGGCAACTTTATTCACCATGTTTAATAAATATATTTCCAGAAGGATTTGAAATTTTGCTCCCAGAATTATACTTATTGCTTTATGTATGCCTTTCCAGTAATTACTTATATAAAAGCATTCCAACCATAAGTGAAACCATGATCCTATAGCTTTCCCACATTTCCAACAGTTTTTTTGTCCAGTTTTATATATTATGTGATTATTACAGGTGTTAAGTATCAATGTATTTCCATCTTAAAGAAATTTTATTTTATGTTTTGATTTTCTGTAAATTTATGGCTCTTCAATCCCACTTGATGCCTGCTATCTAAATCAATTTCTATGCCCAAGTCTTTGGCCCACTTTAACATTGTTTCTTTAATTGCAGTTTGTTCCAATTTTCTCTCCATTAAAGTTTTATAGAATTTTGCTCTTTCTTTTTTCTCTTCTTCAAATAATTTATCTAATTCATTAGGATTTTTTTTTGTCTGAATTATACATTGCATTCTCTTTTCCCTCTTTGGTTAGGTATTTTTTGAGTTAGTCTTTATTCTTTAAGAAAGTATATTAAAGTATAGGGGTGAAGCAGATGGCGCAAAGCGCTGTCTTCAGGGCAAGGAAGGGGAGGGGCAGCCGCATGCTGGGTGCCCCAACCCCTTCCTGAAGACGTCGTCGGAGCAGCCGGCCCTCTGCACGGCCGGCACTCTGACGATGCCTTTCTGCTGCAGCGTCCACACATGCTGCAGCGGAAAAGCCGCCAAATGTGTGCCGGCAGCCTTTTGAGGCACATCTTCGGTGATTTGTGGAAGGAGCGCTATTTTAGCACTCCTTCCTGGGGCGGCGAAGCTGTGCTGCGGGGCCGAGGAATGTGTATGCCTTGGCCCCGATCTGCAGCTTCCCGGGGCGGCCCCGTGCCGCCCATCTGCTTAGCCCCATAGTCTCACCCAATTTTTTTTTTTTTTTTGCTAGATTTTTTTTTTGCTAGATTTTTTTTGCTGATGAAATCTGAACTCTAACAAGTTTAACTTTCATACCTGCATATTTTAATTTAGGTTTAAAGGGGTTAACACCCTGGGAAACTAAAATTGCACTCCACATTTTTCAAAGCCCATTTGTTGTAAATTTAAATCTTTATGTTAATAGTCAATATTTTTTAAAATCAATTTTGTCTATTTATTCAGAGGTTTTTAAAACATAAATACCTTTTATATCTTTCTTGATGATATCCTTATAGTTCAACAAGATGTTTCCTGGATCTCTTTTCCAAAATAAGCATCTTGTGGTGATGGTCCTATAAAATTAGGTTTGAACTTTTCGCCAAACATTTAAAATTGCCCGGCAAATGAAATGTTATTTGAAAATGCTATGAATCTTTGCTATATTGTACCAAAGATACACATGCCAACCATAGCATAAGTTAAAACCTTTGAAATTGGGTAATTTCCTATTGCTAAGCTTTACCAATTCTATAATCCAACTTAATGCATTAACTTGGAAGTAGGTTTCAAGGTCTGGTAAACTACATCCTCCATTAATCTTAGTGTCTTGTAAGGTCTTCCATTTTATTCTTGCCTTTCCCCTCTCCAAAATGAATTTTTTGAGTTCCTTATACCAAACAGAAAAGGGTTTGTATTTATAATGATCAGGAGGTTAGCAAATAAAAAATTTAATTTCAGAAAAACAGCCATTTTTATTGCTGTGATTCTGCCTCATAATGTTAATTTAAGCATAGTCCATTTTTCTAGATCTTTTTAAATTTCCCCCCAAGATTCATTGTAATTATTTTTGAATAAATCTGTATTTTGTTAGTTAAGCATATCCTGAGATATTTAGTCTTTTTAACAATTTTACATGATGATTCTTCTTATAATAAGTTTTCTTCTTTTTGTCATATTTGTTAATATCACTGATTTTTGTTTATTGATGTTGAATCCAGACACTTCTCCAAACCAATACATACATTCCATCAATGGCTTTATACTTTTCAATGGGTCATCTAGGAAGATTACTAAGTCTTCATCTTAGGCTCTGATGTTATGTTTCCATCCCTTTATTTTTGTTCCTTTTATATCTGGGTTGTTGTGGATTATATTGTATAATACTTCAATAGCAGTAATGAACAGCAAAGGAGATAGAAGACAGTCTTGTCTTGTGCCCTTTTGCATATTAATGAGATTAGATTTCTCACCATTTACTGTTATCTGTTCTGACTGTTCTTTATAAATCTCCTTTACCCAAGTGTGAAATTTTGAGCCAATCTCCATTTTTTGTAAGACTAATAACATGTATTCCCAGTTATCATTATCAAATGCCTTTTCAGCAACATTGCCATTTTCCTTTCATTGTTTTTTCTTCCATCAAACTCAGATTCAGCCCAGTTCTGATACTGTCTTTTAACCATCATGTGGGGAGAAATCGTGTTTGGTCATCATTTATAATTTTTGTTAGGACATTTTTGAGTCTGTCAGATAAAATTGACACAATCACCTTGTAGTCTGTGTTAAGTAGAGAAATAGCCCTGTAATTTTCAGGCCTTGTCTTGTCTCTGTCTTCTTTCTATATTAAAATGATATTTGCAGTTTTCCTTGATGCATGTATACCATTTATCAGAATGGAATTATAGGTGTCCTTTAAAGATAGTTTTAGTTCTTCAATTTTTATTATTATTATTATTATTTTGTATTTTGTAAAATAAAGCTGAAAATCCATCTGGACTGGGATTTTTGTTCTTCAGTTTCCTGATTGCAGATGTAATTTCTGTTAAAGTGATATCTGCATTCAAAATATCTCAGTGTTTATTTGTATTAGCCAATCCTGTTTATCCAAAAATTCTGTCAAGTGAGAATTTTGTTCTTTAGAAGTTTGCTCAATTTTATAAAGATTTTCATAATATTTTGTGAAAATCTTTAATCTTTCCCTGTATTGTCAAATATTCAGTTTCACTTATATGAATTTTATTGATTAGTTTATTGTCTTTACTTTTTTCAGCTTTGCGGTGAGCCATTTTCCACTTTTATTAGCATGTTCAAAATTTATTTCCTTTATTCTTTTTAATTTGTTCTCAATTTGTTCTGTTATTGTGCTGTCAGCTTGTACTTGTAATAATTTTAGTTGGTTTTTGAGAATTTTGGATGTTGGATGTTTTATTATTTCATCCTCTATTGCTTTCAACTTTTTTCCCATCTAAATCTTCCATTTTCCTTTGCTTTTCTATTTTAATTTCACGACCTCTTCTTATTAAAAGTCCTTATATATGCTTTTGCTACATTCCAGATTTTATTTTGCACTTCCTTGGAATAATTTTCTAGAAAGAAGAGTTTTATTTGTTCTCTCAAAGTTCCTACAAATACTTCATCCATCAGCGGTTTCTCATTTAGCCTCCAATTATTTTGTAATTTTTGTTCTGACATTCAAGGGTAATGTGATTGTGACCTGAAGCTATTTTTGGAAATATCTCCTTTTTTATTTTTGAGGTAAGAGTGTTCGTAATCAGGAACATACAGATTCTAGAAGCTGAATCATATTGATTTGAATAGAATATGAAACCTTCCTTTCTACTATATAACGTGGACCAAATATCCTGTAATGCTAGGTTTTTTCAAGTGGAAGAATGCCTTTGGTAGTTTTCCTTGGTGTTTACTGATCTTCTTTCTTGATTATCTCTTTCTCTGTGAAACTACCACCCCATTTCAGTCCCCAGAATCAATATGCTTCTATTTTCATGTTTTCTATTTCTTGATGTAGCTTCTCAAAAACATAATAGGGCATAAAGTCCTATTACTAATTATGTAATATTTCGCACTCCAATTTTGACCCATATGTAATATCCCTCCCCATCTTTAAGTATTTCTCTTGATGGGTATTTTATTTGAACATATAACACTACTCCAACTTTCTTTTTCACATTTTAGGAAGAAAATTCTTGCCTTAATTTGTTGTTTTTTTAAAGTATCTGACTTCTGTTTTCTTTATTTTGATCTTCTGTAAACATAAAATGTCAAGTTTCTTATTTTCTACATAATGAAATATTTTATTTATTTTATGTTTGGCATTTAGACCTTTGATGTTCCAGCATCCAATCTTCATACCTGTAGTTTATTGAATAAAGTAACTAGATTACAATTCTGTGCCAGCAACTTCTTCTTCGGAACTGTCTATGTCAGTGCCTGTTTCCTCTTCTTTAAGACTCACTGTTCCCTTCTCTTCTTGTTTTATAGTTATTTCTCCTTCCTCTCCTGATACGATTTTTCACTCGTATTTGCTTTCCTTTGTTCTTCTACTGTAGGTGTTTGTTGCACCAGCACAACTGACACGAGGCACCTCTTTTTGGGTTTAAACAGGCACAACTTTTATTTTCTGCTGTACAAAGTCTAATTACCAGATTTACAATTAAACTCCCACCATTTTGTCACATGAGTGTGTGAAGGTGTAACCCACCAGATGGGTAGTCCTTCCCCACATGTGACAAAGTATGTAAACAAATGACAATGACAAATTTACAAAACCCTCCCTGCTGGAATTGATGTCATATTTTGTCATATGACATCACTAGTCAATGATGTCATACATTTAATTTCATATGTCACTTCCTTTAATTTAACCTTTGCCAAATTACCCCAATTAAATTTAATTAGCCAGATTAATTTTCCTGTGGGGTGGGGGTCATTATCTGCCCCATTATAAATACAAACAAATTTCCAAAAATATAGACCCTAACCCCTAAGTTGTGATAAGCAAATAATAACATAGGATATCACATAGTTATTCTCATATGACTCATACCCAAAAATCTGACTATACATTGATCTCAGGGAGGGCGAAAAACCCAGAGTGATAACCCTAGGGAAAAATTCCCTCCCAGCCCCTGAAGGCGACCAGCCTAAGCCTGAGAGTAACTTAACATAATTCTTTAAATAAGGGTGGGTAGGTTGGGTAGCTCAATTCAAGCTCTAAAATGGCTGCCGCCACATGGCAGTGCAGAGATATAAAGAACAAACTCTCGTAGGAAATCTCATGAGAATACAATCACCATGAGACTTCCTTAACTCAAACAAGCAACGTGATTGGGCCAAGTGCACAGGTACCCAGAAGCCCCTGCATGCTTGACCAACCAGGCCTCTCGTGTCCTTATATGGCTGGTGCAATAAGCAACTCCTCCTGACTCGTCGGGGGGTGTCTTTGCACAGGCACAAAGGACACAAGATGCCTCTTTTTGGGTTTAAACAGGCCACAACTTTTATTTTCTGCTGTACAGGGTCTAATTACCAGATTTACAATTAAAATCCCAACATTTTGTCACATGTGTGTGTGAAGGTGTAACCCACCCAGATGGGTGGTCCTTCCCCACATGTGACAAAGTATGTAAACAAATAACAAATTTATAAAAAACCCTCCCCACTGGAAATGACATCATATTTCATTATATGACGTCACTAGTTGATGACGTCATGCATTTAATTGCATAAGTAACTTCCTTTAATTTAACTTTTGCCAAATTACCCCAATTAAATTTAATTAGCCACATTAATTTTCCTATGGGATGGAGGTCATTACCTGCCACAAAAGGGGCCAGCCCAGCTAGGCATCCCCTCCCCCCCCCACAAACCCCTTTTTTAATATGTTCGGAGAATGCCTGAATATAAATCTCCAAACCTTCAGCAGAGAGGTGCACCCCATCCCCCCTGTACAGCTGAGGCCTATCCAATTTAATTCCTGAATGTTCAATTATGAAAATGCCAAGTCTTGATAACTGCTTGGCCACATGATGATTTAGCCACTAATGAGCACTGTTAATGGTGGCATCTTTGCGAGCTCCAGGCCAACTATGCCTTGGCAGCAGCTTAATCCATAGCAGGATAGCTCCAGGTGCAATTTTTCTAATTTCCTTCAGGTCTTTCACCATCTGCTTCACCAGCTGAAGGCAAGGGACTTTCCACCCGTCTGGGGGGAAGCAGATGGGTGGCCATGGGCTGCCCCAGGAAGCTGCGCCACGGGACTGAGGCATCCCCATGTCTCAGTCCAGCAGCGCAGCTTAACTGCCCCTGAAAGGAGTGCTAAATTGGTGCTCCTTTCACAAGTCAATGAAGGTGTGCCACAAAAGGCTGCAGCGCACCTTCGCCGACTCTTCTGCCGCAGCGTGTGTGAACGCTGTGGCAGGAGGTCCTCCTCAGAGTGCCGTCTGTGCGGAGGGCCGGCTGCTCCGAGGACGACCTGGGGAAGGGGTTGGGGCACCGATCGTGCAGCTTCCCCTCCCCTTCCCTGCCCCCAAGATGGCCCTTTAAGCCGTCTGCTTAGGGCGTATGTCATTCTCCCCCAGGTGTATGACTAAAACCCAGGGTTGTGAGTAAGACCTTGACAGCTGGATGATCCAAGGAAGCAGCGCTCCCGACATCATACCCCTGTGGTGAAACCATTGAGTAGTGCTGATGTTCGCCAGTCCCAAATTAGTATCGCACTGGTGCTCAAGGAGGTGGCATTCTGCCCAGAAGACTAGACTGTGGCCCACAATCCAAATC
>JAIPUX010001232.1:118647024-118659970 GCA_020142125.1 Phrynosoma platyrhinos
TTTTTTTCTTTACCCACTACAGATCCCTTCAAGGACTAGGGCAGAAAAAGACAACCCCATGATCTGTTCTAAAAGGGCATTGCATACACAGGTAGCTGGGAATAATCAACACACAATATTTATTATCTGAAGAAGGCGCATAAGAGCAAACAATAGTGTCAGCATTTCTAAACCAGATGTCTGACATTTTTCATCTGGATTCTCTATTGGAATTGGCTGCAATTCCACTTAAAAACAATAACTTTTACATGAGCTAAATTCTACAGAGGAGGTACTGTTGGCTGTGGAAAAGAAATGATCTGAAATTTCAGAACTATACAAAGAAAAAAAATTACTTTATATCTTTATAATTTACCCAAAAGTCATCCCATGGATGATAAATAGAATTGCCAGCTCTCAGAAGTGGCCTCCTCTTCTCCAGTCCTCAGGGTAAGAGGGAAGAATCCCAGAGTGAGAGTGATGACTTGAAAAGTATGTGGATATATATAATCTACATTTGTTAAGCATTCTGTTGTTTTTCTTGTTGATGATAATGTTGATTGAATGACATACTCTGTGATTGATGCTTAATGTGTTATGATTGAAGACATAATCAGGGACCACCCCTTTTAACATCACTAGGATCCCCCTCCTGTGACATGGCAAGAAGGTACACCCTGCCTTGGGCATTCTTTTTCTTCTGAAGCAGCAGACTTGCCAGTTGAGGACACTCAACAGATGCCTGATGGCTAACCACACTCTCAATCTGTTCAACAGATCAGTTTAAGATTAGAGTAAGAGGAGGCAGAGTAGCAGGAGGAAGGCCTCCATCCCCAGAGAAAGGCAAAGGCTCAAGTGTCTGCCCGGATTATTCCCCTCACACACAATGTAAGGCTACAATCAAGGTATCAGGAGGAGCTCAAGTGAATAAGTCTTCATTAAATACAGTTGGGGATCTAGGCACTGGTCAAACATCTCTGCATATAGATGGCACCAGCTCATTCTTGAGAGCAACACTTGTTCCTTATAGATTTATGACTTCTGGCACTCCTTGTTGACATTCTTGATCTTTTCCTCCTTGTCCTGCTTTGTCTCTTGCTGTTGACAACATGTCTTTCCAATACTGAAACTTGACTTCCTTCTGACCACAACTCATGGACTCTGGATACCCTAACTTTGATATAGTAGGACACAAGGAATTGTTCCTAAATCACTGCTTTTGGCCCAGAAATCTCAGGGTCTGGGACAGACCATTTCTAATGGCAGATGGAGTGACCTAAAACACTAACATGGAACTTCAGTATGCACATACTGCAGCACCCATTGCCCTATCAGATTCATGTCAGAAAGGTGAAACTAAGGGAGAAATAAGATTATCTTCCTTTCCATGCTAGTTAGTTATTGCAAATTCTAGACTTGGTATAAAGCTTTCCCCCCCCACACACACACTGGGGTAATGTTTCAGGACTCAAGAGGCTTTGGATTCTGTAAATCCACTTATGCTTCCTTTTCCCTTGTGCAGTATTGAAGAGGTTAGAATTATGGAGGAGGGCTCTGGGGTCAGGCCACTCACTTAACTGTTGGAAAAGACAGTACAATCTCTCTAACAAACCTGGATATCTTCCCATAAGCCATAGGTTTGTACAGCTAGTTTATTGCTTTAAGACAATTAATGTGCCTAGTAACAATTTTTTCTGTTTGTTGTAAACTGGTTGGCAAGAAATTCAGAAGGTCACACTTTTTTGAAGTAATTGGTTCCAAGAGGCACATTGTTTGCCCCTGCAACTAGATTTAAAATGTCTTTCCACTGTCTTCTAGCTCTGTAATTCTTCAGGGATTTTGGAAAAGCTTCAAAAGCTTTAGGTGAAGATCCATTTGTCACAAGCTGGAGCTATATTACAAGCAGGAAGCAAGGAAGACATTTAATCACTATCTGAAGAATTATGAGTGATTCAACCTAAGCTGAAGAGAGCAGTTCGGTTACTCATTATAATGGATCCTGTATTGATGAAAACTCTGAGACATATGTGATCACATCAAGAGACTTTTAATTGTATTCTTATTGTGTTGTCAAACATCCTATACCTGCATGATAATATAATACTATTGCAAAATAAAAAAAAAATAAAAACTTTAACAATATTTCATTGTGAACTAGGAATGGAAAATGCAATCATTGGTTTTAAATTTCCCTATGGGAAACAAAATTCCATTTTGTACCTCCCAAGACTGGAAGTGGGACAGAGCAAATCCTGTCCTGAAAATCCATTTTCAAGATGCATTTCAGCAAGAACAAGAACAACAACAAAATGGTAAAATCCATGAATATATCTTTTTTAAAAAGACAAATGACTTAAATACACAATCAAATGTCTTACCTAATGCTAAAAAAACCCTTAAAAAGTATACAGCAGAAAACTTGCTATTTTGCATTCCCTTTTATTTGTTATGTTTGTTATGACTACAGCTATTCTTTTCTAGAATTATTATAAAATGCTGTTTTTAATATTTAATTCATTTCTGGTCATATTATGTTAATTGTTGTTCTATACACAGTATATTTATAGGTGTTATACACATTATAGCCTTTTATTTTTTGCAAAACACTTCAGATTAAAAATAGGTATAAAAAAGGTAAAGAATTATTTTTTGAAAGAAAATGAGCAAGTTCTCCATCTTGGCTAAATACAAATATTTACTGTTACAGTTTGTTGTCAAAGTTCCATGATTTTGCTACCTGATGCAGAGCAGCAAACAGTGACTCCTTCAACAGATCAAAGTATCCAAGGCTAGACACATTATTTTTGTCACCACCCCTGCTCCTTGGCAGTAAAAATGTGATAATAATGTATTAACAATGTATGCTTGCTTAGAGGTCCCATTAAGTATCCAGATAAGTAGGGCTGGGGTTTGAGCCTAATTAACAATTTTGCTGCCCAGTCATGACATCCAGAATCAGCCAACTCACTTTACCTAATCTTTAGGCTGGCAGCATCATAATTATAGCAGAGCCTGTTTTGGACAACCCTCATTCCCCACAACTCCCTGGGCTATATGGCCACTGGCCAGAATGATAGTCTACCAGTTTCTGATCAGACCAAGCACCCTGCAAAGTAGGAATAGCACAGAAGAAACTGAGCTATGATAACAAGATGATTAGAAGTACATTGGACATATTGTATCAGAAATAACCTAAAGGTAGCACTAGTAGCCATATAAGTTAACAAAATACTTTCAGATTTGGGGCTCCTTCCTCGGTTATTATCCAATGTGACATCTTGCTGTTCTGGACTATTTAGCTCATGTTAAAAATTTATCCTAAAATGATTCAGTATAGGAAATGAATTATGATATTTCAAGCCCACTGTTGAAATGAAGGAGTTTACTCTTTGAGATAAATTTTAGGCTGGTGTTATACAGTATGCCTGATCATATTTTAACACACACACACACACACCCCACAACATGCCAACTTGTAGCAAAGCCAGGACAAGGAAGTTCCCTCATCCAGTTCTTCTCCTCTGCCTTGGGATCCCCTAGACTCAAGTTAATTCCTTTGTAGCTGAGCCTGAGACCCAAAAATCCATTAAGGTGAAACATGGGCTCCACTTTCACTTTGTCAGGTTCTCTGGGAAAAAGGTGGGACAAGAGAGAAGAGAAACAATGGGGGCCCACAAAAGGAAAGTGATCAGGCTGCCACTCCAAGCATAGTCTGGATGCCCTTTCTTCCATCTGCATTCCTGGAAACAAATGCTTTGGAGACTCCCCAGAGCAGGGCTGATGGTGGCCAGGGCCAGGAGGGAGCTCAGTTCCACATGTTCATATGCAGACAGAGAGACAGACAGAGAGGCAGACAGACAGGCAACATAGAATCATGGAATCATAGGGGCTAAGCAGACGGGAGGCCTTGGGCTGCCCTGGGAAGCTGCGCTGCTGGACCGAGGCATCCCCACGCCTCGATCCTGTGGCACAGCTTCACTGCCCTTGAAAGGAGTGCTAAATTAGCACTCCTTTCACAAGTCAGTGAAAGTGCGCCACAAAAGGCTGAAGCGTACTTTCATTGACTTTTCCGCTGCAGCACATGGAAAGGCTGCGGCGGGAGGTCCTCCTCAGAGCGCTGGCCATGCGGAGGGCCGGCTGCTCCGAGGATGACCTTGGGAGGGGGTTGGGGCACCGAGCATGCAGCTGCCCCTCTCCTTCCCTGCCCCCAAGATGGCCCTTTAAGCCATCTGCTTAGGGGGATAGAATCAGAGAGTTGGAAGAGACCACAAGGGCCATCCAGTCCAACCCCCCTGCCATGCAGGAACTCCCAATCAAAGCATCCCCAACAGATGGCCATCCAGCCTCTGCTTAAAGACCTCCAAGGAAGGAAACTCCACCACACTCCAAGGGAGTGTGTTCCACTGCGAAGGAAGTGGGGAGGAAAAAGCTGAAAAGCCACCCCAGCCAGCTGGCCTGCCCACCTGTGTAGTGGCATCAGTAGCATCAATAGCACCATGGCATCATTGATGCCACCACTGGGAACCTATACACTCCCCCCCCTCTGCATGCACCCAACAAGCGAGGTAGAGCTTGGCCCACCAGCAGCCCAGCACCACCATACACTGAGGAAGTGGCAAGGTGGACCAGGCAGGGAGGGAAGGGGTTGTGGTGGATTGATGGTTGCTGAGCCCATTGCTACACCAGAAAAGTGGTTCCTCCTTCTGACTGCAGTGATGTCCCTCAGTTCTCCTATGGCTGCCTCTGTTCTTCCTTGTGAAATTAGTCAGGCAACCTCAAAGCCAGAACCAGTTTCTGAGGTGTCCTCTCATCCATTCAGTAACAACCAGTAAGACACACACTCACACACCCACTGACACACACACATGGTGACCCAAACTCCCACCACATTACCTAGTCAAAGAGCTCCCCCTGCCCCAAGTATAAGCACCTGCATAGGCCTCACAGAATTGGAAAGAAGGAAGCATTCCCTTTAGTAGTAGTAGTAATAATAATAATAATAATAATAATAATAATAATAATAATAATAATAATATTTATTTATATCCCGCCCATTGGTAATCCAATCCAGGCGGCTTACAGTTAAAACATACAGTTCACCATAAGACATACAATACGAACAGACCCCTTCCCCCCCCTTAAAACAGGATTAAATTAGAACAATATAAAACAATAATTCAAAATTAAAATATATAACCATCCAGCCCAGTGACTCCAAAAGCCTGACTCAACGATCCTCCCATCACTTGATGGGGCCACGTGAGGATCGTCTCATGGACGGGTGTTAATCTAAGGCTGGGAGTCCAAGAGTAAGTCCAAATAGGAAAATGTTCCTTTTGTTCAGACCATTTTTAACATCCCCACTCAACAAAATTGTGTGTGCATGAATATTTAAAAAGGATTAATCTGTTCATATCACCACTACCAGGGTTGAACAGAGAAGCAGAATTGTGGCAGTGGAGGACTCAAACCTCAACGTTCCTGCAACTGCTTCCACCTCTCATTTCCTTGGGCCAACATTTCACAGAATCTCCTCAAAGGTTATCACACGGGGGCTAATTCAGTTTTAAAACTTTTTCTATCAATATTGAGCAAGAATGATACAAATGTGATATTAAAACACTTACCTCATTACTGCACTACACTCTTACAGTGCTGCTATTCCACTTTTACTGCTCTGGCTGCCTCCTGTTGCATTCTGAGGCCTGTTAGGACTAAGAGCTCTCTGGCTTAGAATTCTGAACACCTCTCCTTTAACTGAAAATCCCAGAATGCAACAGGAAGCAGACAGAGCAGTTATAGTGGAATAGCAGTGCTATAAGAGTGTAGTGTGGTAATCTAGCACCTTTCATACACAATCGCAGTAAGGGTTCACTAACCATTCACAAACGGCAAATAGAGCATTTGAATTCCACACTGCTGCATTTTGAGGTCTGTAGGTCAGTAATCCTATTGACACATGATTGCCTTTCGCATGTTTTGCAATAGCACAAATGAATTGTTCTTGCCAAGCCATTTACGTTTTTTTATTGTCAATGAGTTATTCCACTTGCACGACAATTCCAGGACATTTCAAGACATTTTAAGAACTATATGTTGATAATGTCATGTGAAAATCTTTTCCCCAATCATGCAAGAGTGATGGTAAAAATATTCTTCTCATATGCATTTTATACCATGTGATAATCTTTGAGATGAACAGTGGCAGCAGTGTGTGTGCAAGCCTGAGTCTTCCATGGTCCCAACACCATTCATTTCCTCAGGGCCCTGCAAAGGACTCAGGGCTCCATATTCCTGCTGCTGCCACTGCTCATTTCATTCAGGGGCCACACCAGGTGAAACTTCCTCTGAGGTGTCACCTAGTGTGGTTTGAACCCTCACACCCTCTAGGAATGTCCCTGTTGTGTGCCCTTGGTATGAAACATGGTCTCTTTTGGAAGAAATGTATAGAGCTTTGCATGAATTCAGTAGAAAAATATTAAAAAGTGACATGACACAGAAGTGCAGTTTTGGTTCTAAATTCTAATAACTTTTAAAATGAAGAAAAGTTGTCTCTGTGTGTCTTCAAATCACCTATCAAACTTACAGTGACCCCATGAATTCCATAGGCTTTTGTTAAGTAAGAAATTCTCAGAGATGATTTTGCCTATTCCTTCCTCTGGATATCACCTACAGCACCTGGTATTTGTTGGTGATCTCCAATACAAGTACTAACCAGACCTGATCCTGGTTAGCTTTCAAAATCAGATGGGATCTGGTGTCTTTAGCTTATAAATCATTGTACTGATGAGAGAGAGATGGAGGGAATAGGTGATTGAGGATAAATGGACCTTTTAAATGTGTTCTCATTTCCTTCCCTTTTTAACTGGAATCATACTAGCTCTGAATTCATCTATTTACTTGATTAATGGCTTTGGGTGGCTCAAAAACACGTTGCAAAACAGTTCTGCTACATACAGAGCATACCTGTGTATGTTAGTTTGAACCAAATGAACTATGCTGTCATTTATTCTGTTCTTGAATGAAACACTCAGGGCAATTCCTGCAATTACATTTTATTGAATTTATAACCATGTCTTTTTGTAACATTTTAAAAACATTCAGTTGATGACAAAATTGGATTGGGTGGCCAGGGAGAAGCATATCATTTCAAACAACCACATGATGAGCCAATCAATGAACAATCTAATTTTCCACTTTCCATGGCACTACATGAGTTAAAGTAAAATACTTGTGCTGCACTTTCTGCTGAATGAAGCCTGACTGCCACTCTCAAGTACTTTACATCATCAGTGTATTTGCACAACACATCATCAGAGTGACAGCTTTAAGAATAATACACTATCATGATGTATAATGATTCCTTTACTCTGACGATATTGTGCTCTTCACCATCGCTACATGGTTTTTGCAGTGTCTCTTGAAAGATGTAACTCTGCATATACAAACACACAGAGGTACTCATTCACATACATGCACTCACATAAACTTTTTAAAACCTAATGCAAAACTAAGGCCTTTGCAGACTGCCAGAAATAGTGCACATTAAATTGAGGCACTGCCCTGGCTCAGTGCTAGGGAATCATGGAAACTGTAATTTATTGTGGCACCAGAGCTCTCTGACAGAGAAGACTCAATGTCTCAGAAAAAAAAAATTCCCATGACTCCCTAGCACTGAGCCAGGGCAGCGCCTCAATTTAATGTGCACTATTTCTGGCAGTCTGCAAAGGCCCTATGTCATGAACTCACAAAGGGAAAACACCAACTCAGTACAGAGCCAGTCAATGATGGCCTTTTGATGCAACCACAGAGGATTTTGCATGGAAGCTCCTTTTATTGGCTTAGCTGATGTGCATACTGAGGTGAATGCATGACTTCTCATTTGCTACATTTTAGTGCTGCTCTGGACTGGATTCATAATTGACAAAAGAAGAAAATACCAAGCAGCATAGCTTGTCAAACACTGAATAAATGCTGTAAACTGTTTGGTGCCAGTCAGCTACCTAAATGTTTTCATATATAACATGTCTGTTTTCAAATAATTATTTTTAAAATCTATTCTTGAACATATGAAAAATACCCAAACACAGAATTAATTTTATGAGTTTTTTTACCTCTAGTAAAAAGTATTGAGGGAATGAATATTTAAGAATTCCAGCAGTAGCAAAGCATGACTGAGACCCAGAAATGCATGAAGCAGATGCCCTTGAAATGCTATACTGGAAGTTTGCAAGTGCTGGGATCTCCTAGAAGAGTGAGAGACTGACAAATAATCTATTTTTCTCTTTCTTACGGAGGGACATGCTGATGGATCCCAGTTTATCCCAAGAAGGCAAGAAGAGAATTCAACTGGAATGAAACAGGCTCCATCTTGTCAGGGGATTTCATTCTGAAGAAGAGAAAAATGAAATAAGCTTTAGACATATGCTATATATAATGTCATAGTTCCATTGAAACACATTAGCTTTCCATGTTGCAGGGCTGATTGCTTAGTGGGTCAGAAAACACATAACAATACTAGCCCTTTGATCCATAGGTTATCACCTGCATAAAACTTTATTAATGACAATTCATAATTAATAAGAAAAATAAACCAGATTATCTGCTGCAACCTCACAACATTTCAGACAGACCCAGTGATCAATTCAAAATTAGTATGTGGTTGGTTTGCTAGAGTCCTGTCAAGCAGGTCATTTCCACTGAACTGATATTAAGCTAGCTGTTATCACAAAGCAAGGCTTCATCAGATCATTTTTATATTGTATCAATGAAGGCTAATATTAAACCCAGATCTATATACTACATCCAGTAAAATGCAAATTGTTGCATTGGATAGATTAGGCACAAGCTATTCCACAGACAGCTGAGGGAAGGGGAAGCTTAGTAATGAACTTTCTAAAATCTGTGATAGCTCTAAAGGTACTCATTTAGAGTTTTTTAGACACTGGCCAACACACTATTTTATGTCAGATTATCTTGTTATCTTTCTTATTTAACACAGAATGTACAAATTGATTTATTCCTGTAATCAATTGCTATTCACTTCCATAATTCCTGTAAAGCTACAATTTTACAACACCGAAAACAGCATGATTTGTTTCTAACAAAATATATGATGTTACTTCAGTGAGTAGCTGAACAAATAAAGCAAGCCCTGGTCTGAAAAGAAAGCAAGCCAGATAATCTCTTAATGCAAATTAGTACTTTATGGGCCTGAACAGACTGCCAGAAATAAACCAGTTTGAGACCACTTTAACTGCCTTGGCTCAGTGCTAGGGAATCATAGGAACTGTAGTTTGTTGAGGTACCAGAGCTCTCTGACAGAGAAGGCTTAGTGTCCCAGAAAACAAACTACAATTCCTATGATTCCCTAGCATTGAGCGATGACAGTTAAAGTGGTCTCAGGCTGAACTATTTCTGGCAGTCTGTTCAGGCCTTGTGGTTTGCTAACCAACCCCGGAAATAATGAGACAAGACACAAGAAAGATGGGTTGAAAATGAGCCATTTATTAACTTGATCTATTTATTAATTTCTTAAAAGAACTGCAACTAATGTGGGAAAAAACCATAGTGTGAGAGCACCTGCAGCCAGAGGGCTCTTTTCCAGACCATCTCTTCAGCTTTCCTTGGGTAATCACAACTGAGCCCTCAGTGAGCAACTAAAGGTTCAGTTACTCGCTGGCCAGCCCACATCAGGAGGATCAACCAGAAAGGCCCACTCCCAATTCCTGATGACTAAAGAGAGGGTTATCTTTCAGGCCAGCCTCAAGGGCAATGTCTTTCTTCTGGGTCCCAAGATTTAAAGAGGTAGTTCCAGAGATATCCCTTTCACTCAAGAGGTGTTCTAGGGGGGAAGCAGGCAGGCAGTACGGGGCCGCCCCGGGAAGCTGTGGATCAGGGCCGAGGCATCCACGTTCCTCGGCCCTGCAGTGCAGCTTCGCCACCCCAGGAAGGAGCACTAAAATAGCTGAAGGTGCACCACAAATCGCTGAAGGTGCACTGCAAAAGGCTGCCGGCACACCTTCGGCGCCTTTTCCGCCGCAGCGTGTGTGGACGCTGCGGCAGATAGGCATCCTCAGAGTGCCGGACGTGTGGAGGGTCCGGCACTCCGACGACATCTTCGGGAAGGGGTTGGGGTGCCCAGCGTGTGGCTGCCCCTCCCCTTCCTTACCCTGAAGACGGCACTTTGCTAGTTGCTCACCAAACTATAAATCACCTCCCAGTCCTGCCAAATGATAACCTATTTAGACACCACCCTAGCCAATTTCCATTTCCAACTGGGAACAGTATGGGGTAGACAAAAAAGCCCTTGGTAAATGGGAAAGGTTCCTACCTGGCCCTAAAGAAATCAAGATACTTCATACTGCATCAGCGGCAGGAGGGTGGGTTGATCTCTTCAGCCAGAATGAGACTCTGGGGGTGGCAGGCTCTAAGGCAATTCTGGGCACTCCCGTAGCAATCTCCTGTCACAGCATAACTGCTGTGACATCTTTTAAAACTTGCCTCCCCATCCAGGGAAGGCAGCAAACTATACATCTCACCCCACTGACTCCATCATGGGGGGGGGGAATGTAATTTTGTGACCAAAATTTATGCCAAAATGATCATAACAAGTAGATTGTTTCCTATATTTGACCTGGTATAGTAACAGTGCAATTTTATGAAAATCTAGTAAAAAATGTTGGCTCTCTTCTGTGTCCTGCAGTGTGCAGTGACCAAAACAAACAAGAAACTAGGCCCAAACAGAGGTATCAACATTCAACACTGTCTGAGATGCTTGACCTCAACAGTAGCTCACAGCAGGGTGCAGAAGCACAGTGTGTAGTATTTGGCAATAAAGCACTGAACAACCTGAAATAAGGCACAGACAGTTTACTTCTTCCAAAGTCCTTGGAGGCTTTTATCTTCCTGTTGTGAAATATATACAAAGTATTTACAACAGAAACTCTGACTTTTGTCAACATACACTTTCTGATACAATCCACTTCTCCAACAAACACACTCTACAAACTCTCCATCCCACCACACCTACTCCTTTCTTCAACTCTTACCTGTCCTGAGTCACAGAGCCTTATATACAGTGGTGATACCATTAGGGTTGATACCTGATGTTTCTTAATGTTTACAGCCTTAGAAGTCATTTTACCACTTCTTAAAGAGACATTTTACCCAACAAAACAAAATATGTCTTATTGTTACAAGTTATGCTCAGTAAATATGAATATTGGATTTTGGTGCATAAGGCACGTAACTGTCTGTTGCCAGAGTCTCCATGAATTTAAAGAAGACATACTGAACAGGTAGGACTGGTGACCAGGACTCTTGTCCATCTTGGAAAAAAGACAAGCCTTATTCTGCTGATAAGGGAGATTATTGCACCGCCTTTCCTGTCACATTAGACACAGTATGTAAACTTAATTGGTGGATTTTATCACACATCCCCATGCCCAGGCAGTCGGCATCCTGTATCTGATCCGGGCTTCTCCTACACCTTTTAAAAAACAGGAAAATCACATTCTTCAAAAGGTGAAGGAGAAGCCCAGATTGGGTACAGAATGCTTATTGCCTGGGCATAGGTGTGTGTGATAAAATCTGCCTATTTAAATTTACATCCCATGTAGGAGGAAAGGCAGTATGATAATCTCCAAGGAAATGTTTCATTAATGAGAACAATCAGTGCTTAACTGTCTTGTCTACTTCCACTGAATGGAGACCTACCAAACTTGGTCAAACTGGTGCAACCCCCCATTGTGATGTATTAGTATGCATCTTGTAGGACCTTTAAGACTTACTGTTGGAAGTTGGTAGCATGAGTTTTGAGTCTATTTTCTCAGATGCATGAAGTGGATAATCCAGGTCTTGGCCAGTGGAGGACAGAGCCCTGTCAGAGCCAGAACTAGCTCTGATTACCACCACCTGGGGTGGCCAGGCTGCAATTGCAGTGACAGTGGCACCGGGGAGAGCAGAAGTGGGTATAAAAAGCCCTCCCAGGACCATCTTTTCCTGGTAACATGCGGCGGTGGCAGCAGCATCTTGGCCGCTGGAGGACAGAGCCCTGTCAGAGCCAGAACTAGCTCTGATTACCACCACCTGAGGTGGCAGGCTGCAATTGCAGTGACAGTGGCACCGGGGAGAGCAGAAGTGGGTATAAAAAACCCTCCCAGGACCATATTTTCCTGGTAACATGCAGCGGTGGCAGCAGCATCTTGGCCGCTGGAGGACAGAGCCCTGTCAGAGCCAGAACTAGCCCTGATTACCACCACCTGGGGTGGCCAGGCTGCAATTGCAGTGACAGTGACACCAGGAAGAGCAGAGGGGGCAGAAAACCCCCTCCCAGGACCATCTTCCCCTGGCAACACGCGGCGACGTTGGCGGCATTTGGGGCCACAGAGGACTGGGCTGGCCCAGCACAGTTATCACCAGGTTTGTATTTGAATAACTAAGACACTGCCTGCTCATTATAGGATGGGATCCCCCATCTCTGCCATCATACAATGAAGCTGGGAATGATCTGGGAGCGAGCATTGAGGTTGTGTGGGGGCAGGATAGGTATGGCGGTAACAGACTGAAGAAATGTTACAAAAGAAGAAAGGATTGATGCGTAATAGCTATCCCTTCTTCAGTTCACTCTGTTTCCCATGATACCAAGCCTGGGAGAGCATACCAGCCATTCCACAGACCCTTACTGGGCTCCTCTGCAATGCCAGGTCAGGTAAAAACAAGACTCATATTGGGCTCCTTTGCAATGCCAGGTCAGTTAAAAACAAGACTTGTCAACCTACTTCCAGCTATTATTGTTTGCTGCTATTTGTTTGATGATTTTAGTATTTGATATTTCCTATTTGTTGTTTTTAATATTATCTTAGTTTAATTTATTTTTAAGGGGTGGGAGGGTTAGGGAGGGATTTAGTGATGTATTTTATTTCTGTATTGTTTTAATTTGTACGCCGCCCCGGTCGCCTAGCAG
>JAIPUX010001232.1:118786384-118808216 GCA_020142125.1 Phrynosoma platyrhinos
AAAAAAAACATACAACTTTAAAATGCAATCCCAAATCACACAAACCTACCACTCCTTAAAAATAATTAAATGATTTTAGCAATTAAAACAAGATAGCTAAAACATATAGTTAGAAAGCAATCCATAAACAATCACAGAAATAGTAGGCAGGGCAGTAGTTGTGATCAAATAAAGAGGGATAAGGAGATTCCTGAGGCCAGGAAACTAGTCAAGAAAGGCCTGCTGGAAGAGATCCATCTTAACAACCTTTTTAAAGCTACTTAAAGTTGTCAATTGACGGATCTCATCCGGCAGGCCATTCTATAGTTTGGGAGCGATAACTGAAAAGGCGCTCTGCCAAATTTGCTACGATGGGAAAACAGCCTAGTTTTCATTGGCTGTAACAGATTCCTCCCAGAGGACTGGAGTGTGTGTGGGGGATTATATGGGAGGAGGTGGTCCTGAAGATGAGTTGGACTCAAGCCATTTAGGGCTTTAAAGGTCATAACCAACACCTTATACTGGGCCCAGAAACTGATAGACAGACAGTGAAGATATTTTAATACAGGAGTTATGTGATCTCTCTGTGATGTACCTGAGACCATTCTGGCTGCCATATTTTGTACTTGAAGTTTCTGGACCAAGCATGTGGGTAGCCCCATGTAGAGCGCATTACAGAAATCTAGACAGGAGGTTACCAGCACGTGCACAACAGTCTCAAGATCCCTTACTTCCAGGAAAGGGCGCAGCTGGCGTATCAGCTGAAGCTGATAACAGGCACTCCTGACCGTCGCATTCACCTAACTAGTCATCTGAAGTGACAAATCAAGAAGTACCCCCAGACTGTGAACACAGTCCTTTGTGGAGAGTGTGGCCCCGTCCAGGAAAATGGAGGTTGCAGCCCAATCCTTGGTTTTGGGGCCGCTATCATGAGCACTTCTGCTTTGTCTGGATTTAACTTCAATCTGTTTTTCCTCATCCAGCCCATTACTGCCTCAAGACAGTCATGCTATGATCGATCGTATAAAAAGCTGTTGAGAGGTCTAGAAGCACCAACAGGGTCACACTACCCCTGTCGATGCTCAGACGCAGGTTGTCAGTCAAGGCAACCATGGTAGTCTCAACTCCAAATCCCATCCTAAAGCTAGTTTGAAATGGGTCTAGATAATCGGTTTCATCCAAGACCACTTGGAGTTGTTACAGTAGCTGATAAATCTGACCTTTGTTGCTTTCAACAAGTGAAAGGATATAATTTACTTAATTTTTTTTCCTGTGCATTTGAAATGAATAGGGTATGAACAGTGAATTGTATTCTTGTTTAATTTAAAATGGATAGCATGCGATCTTTTTATGGAGGACGTTTTTAATACTAGATAAGCATCTCAATTGTGAGGAATAATAGTATTTGTTTATTAAGGAATTTATTTATTATCTTCTCCTCAATAAAAACATTCAAAACAAATTTGTTATTAACTGCTGTTAAGTTTGCTTCAAATTCAACACACCATGAAGGAGAGACCTTCAAGTCACCCTATCATCAACAGCCCTGTTCAGGTCTTGCAGATTCAGGGCCCTGGCTTCCTTGATTCAGTCTATCCTCTTTTTCTATTGCCTTCTACCTTATCAAGCATTTTTTTCCTGATGAGTCCTATCTTCTCATGATATAGCCATGGTATGAAAATCTTCATCCACAAAAAGGGAGACACAAGAGACTGCAGCAACTATAGGACCAATCTCCCACACAAGCAAAATCATGCTCAAAATTCTGCAACATAGACTCAGACCATACATGGAAAGATAAATCCAGAGATTCAAGCCAGATTCAATAAAGGAAGAGGCACTTGGGACCACACTGCAAGCATGCAATGGCTAATGGAGGGCAACTGGGAATTCCAAAAGAAAATCAGCATATGCTTTATAGACTATAGCAAAGCCTTTGACAGCCTAGATCATGAAAGGCTATGGAATGATCCTAAAGAAATGGGAGTGCAAACATATCTGATAACCCTGATGAGGAATTTGTACTCAGGGCTGTCAGAACAGAACACTGAGAAACAGAATGGTTCCCAATTGACAAAGGTGTCAGATAAGGCTGCATCCTTTCACCCTATCTGTTCAATTGTATGCAGAACATATTATAAGAAAAGCAGGTTTGGACACAGAAAAAGAAGGAGTGAAAATAGGAGGAAGGAATATCAACAATCAAAGATATGCAGATGACATCATAGTACTAGCAGAAAACCTCACAGACCTGGAACACCTACTAAGGAAGATCAAAGAAGAAAGTGAAAAGGCAGGCTTAATGTTGAACAACAACAACAACAACAATAACAACAATAATAATAACCACCAAGCACCTTCACAATTTCAAACTAGACAATGAGGATATAGAAATAATAAAAGAATTCCCATACCTGGGATTAAACATTGATAGAAATGGGCACTGCAATCAGGAAATCAGAAGACTAAGAATGGGGCGGGCGGCTATGAAAGGACTGGAAAAGATTTTAAAATGCAAAGATATAGAACTCAGCACAAAAGTTAGAATCATACAAGCCATATTCCCTATTACCATGTATGGAGGATGTAACAGCTGGACAGTTAAGACAAATGATAAGAAGAAAATCAGTGCATTTGAGATGTGGTGCTGGAGAAGAGTACTGGGATCATGGACAGCCAAAAGGACAAACAAAAGAGTCCTAGAGAAGATCAAGCCGGAAACCTCCCTGGAAGCCAAGATGACCAAACTGAGACTGTCATACTTCAGACACCTCATAAGAAGGGAGGACTCATTGAAAGAGACAATAATGCTGGGAAAGATGGAGGGAAATAGGAAGACAGGAAGTCTACATGCTAGATGGATGGACTCTATTAAGGAGCTCATGGGTTGAGGGAATTAAGCAGAGCAGTGGAGAACAGAGGGTCTTGGTGATGTCTCATCCATAGGGTCTCCATGAGTCGAGATCGACTTGAGGGCAGTTAACAACAACAGCAAATGAAAGTCTCAGTTTAGCCATCTTGGATTCTAGGGATAGTTATGACTTGATTTCAAGGGCCTTCTCTGCAACCGCTCCCAGATTTTGGAATGGCCTGCCGGACAAGATCCATCACATTACTACTCTTGCTGCTTTTAAAAAAGCAGTAAAGACAGATCTCTTCCTGCAGGCCTACCCAAAATAACAGCTGTTTCTTTGGGAGATGAGTTTTTATCTTGTTTCATATCACTGATTCCTGTTTTATTGTTTTATCATTTTATTTTACTGCTGATTTTAACTCTTCCTTAGTTTAATTCTGTTTTAAGGCGATGGGAGGGTTGGACTGTGGGTCCAGGGAATGTTTTTAACTTTGTCTGTTTTAAATGTTTTTACCCGCCCCGATAAAAAAATGTTTTTACCCATTACCCTGTGCAGAGGGGCAGGCTATAAATAAATTATTATTATTATTATTATTATTATTATTATTATTATTATTATTATTATTATTATTATTTACTCTAGGTCCCATTTATTTGTCTTTTTAGTAGGTCATGATATCCATAGACGTTTCCTCTAGCACCACACTTCAAAGCAAAGAAAATATGGGAACAAAACCAGAATGATGAATGCAACTGTACAGCGACTAGTGTGCAATGATAAAGAGAATTATTACAACAATCAATGAAGAAAAATAGAATACATCAAAAAAGGAAGAATGAGAGACTACTTCCACAAGAACTGGTAACTCAAAGGGAAGTTCAGACCAAGAGCTGGGATACTCTAGGACAAGAAAAATAATACTACAAGATCAAGAACAAATAAGAAAACATTGGATGCAATGCACAGAAGAATTATATAAAAGAGATGAAAAATGAATGACACATAGAATGAAGAACCATATAAAGATGAACTTCATTTCTAAAAAATGAAGTAGAAGCTGCAATAAGAGAAGTCAGGAAAAATAAATCAGCAGGAAGGAACAGATTGTATTCCAAGTGAACTGCTACAATCCACATAGAGAGAATCCACTCTAGTGTTAACTAATATATGTCAACAAATATATAAAAAAACCCAGTGCTCAACAGACTAGAAACAATCAATATACATCCACATCCATAATAAACGAGACACAAAAGACTGCAACAACTATGGAACAATAGCATTAATTTTCCACTGAAGCAAAATCATGCTCAAAATTTTGCAACACAGACTCCAACCATACATGGAGAGAGAAATCCCAGAGGTTCAAGTGGGGTTTAGAAAAGGAAGAGGCACAAGGGACCACATTCCAACCATACAATGGCTAATGGAGCATATCAAGGAATTCCAGAAAAATATCAGCATGTCCTTTATAAACTTTAGCAAAGTATTTGACTCACTGCATAGATCATGATAAAAGTGGAATGAAAGCAGCTGCTTTCATTTTTTTTTCATTCTCTCAGATGCATGTGCATTGTTAGGAAGTATCTAATTAGAGGAATTTATAATTAGCTCAAATATGCAAGAGTGGGGTCCTAACAAAGCCCCACGGGACCAGGTACCGTTATTTATACCTGAGGACTAAGGAATCCCACAATGGATGACACTGAGACAGGCTTCTACAATTAAAGTCTAAATATTTATTAAAAGAGGAAAACTGTACACAAACAAATATAACACACACACACACATGGCACACTTAGGAATAAAGGAGTGAAAGTGGGGATAGCTTGAGATGGGCCAGATTGAGGGAGCTACTCACTTCCGAAGGCTTCTCCGGGATCCACTGTGGATGTTGTTGTTGTTGTTGATGATGATGATGATGATGTGCGGCCGCCAAAGTGAGGGGAAAGGATGGCTGAGGGAGCTATAATCAGAGTGCAGACCAACATGGAGTCAGCATGCACTCTCAAGATAGCACATGGAGCCTAAAAATCTCAGGGTTTAAATAGGAAATTTCTACCTTCTGGCTATTGACTAAATGGCTTGGTTGAAGCCAGGACAAAGGCATTGATAGTCTTAGCTCACCTAGGTGTGAGAATAGTCTAAACAATGCATCTGGTTTCGAGACTATCAAGGAAGGGAGGCTAGAGAAAAAGGTACAGTCAAATCTGATCATTGTCTCATTAAGTGTGAGACTCAAGACAAATAAGCACTATGATGTGTCTTTTCCAGTATAATGGCTTTTACCTTTTAGCAACTCCCAAACCTATCTGGTAGGGAATTTTCCAGTTATCCTGGTCAGATCTCTCAGTGCCTACAGGACCTGCCATCTAGGAGAATATGGCTGACATCCCTCAGAGGTTAGTCTGGGGTCATAGAGGGAACTCCACATGCGTCCAAAATTTTATTTAAAAAATCACATATGCTAACAGCATGCATGCAGGAACACCTGTGCAGAACATGTCATAGGCTGGTATACAGTCTGTCATTTTCTGTGTACAAAGATGACTGAAGTTCAGCATCTATGCTCATCTGTGCAGGACCTTCCATACACCCACAGATCATGCAAGGATTCACTGACCTCAGTTTCCCCCAAGTAGTGGGTGCCATAGACAGGTGCCACTGTTTGATTGTGCCACCCTTGGGGCAGAGGAACAAGTTCGTGAACTGAAAAGACACCTACTCCATCATCCTCTACAAAACATGATTGGGGGGAGAGGAGAGATACATGCAAGAGAGGTTTGTGTGAACAGATTGGATACATGAAGCTGGTGGTCATGCAAGGGACATGGTCAACAGGACACACAGACAAATGCTACTCCAGGAGCCCCCCCTCCCCAGCATGCCAAGAAGTGGTGTGCAGGTCTTATGCACACCTGCACACCTGCACAGAAGAGGTCACAAAAGCCTCATTCATGCAAACTACTGTGCATACTGAGGGCAAAGGTACATGTAATGGAATTCATTTATTGTCATAATAGAGAACAGTTGTAACGGTGCATACATAGGGTTACAATTAGGGTTCAGGTCCAAGTTTTAATATCCAAGCACAGCTGTGGTGGTGCATCCATAGCTGGAAGCATAGTGTGCTTTAAATTAAAGCCTTCATCATAGGGGCTGTCAGAACTATGCCTGCGTGCATATGTTCTGCCAGGTTATAGTTGGTTAGGTAGTGTGGTGGGGATGGTGGTTGGAATAGTGGTGGGTTTAGGCTAGAAGTTAATAGTATAGGCTTTAGGCATAATGGGCTGTGAGTAGCTTGAGGGATGGGAAGTGAAAGAGTTGAGGTTGTTTTGGGAAACTGGGCCTCCTGGAATGCATGGCTGGTGGGAGGAGGTTGGTACTGCTGGGAGTCAGCTAGGTCTGGGATAGGAGGGGTGTATTACTGATAAGGTGGGGGCTGATAGGATGGTGTAATGACTAGCTGTGGGAATTGTAGTTGGGTGCTAGTTTCCATGCCATGAAAGGAGGGATGGAGCAATTAGTTAGTGGGGTTTAATTAGGTTTTTGCTGGAGGGGGGTAGGCTGGTGGATTTCTGTCTTTGTGTTCTTCAATAAACTCTCAATTGCAACAATTGACTGGTTTACTGACTACACAGAGAGCTGAGTCTGCTCAGGACTGACAGGGGCATGCTCTGGTTTGTTGACTCAATTTCCACCGTATATGTGGCAGTGCATTTATACAGCCATTTTAAATCTCCAGTGCCCTTTTTCTTATGTACTGGTGTCACTGCATACATACACACATGTGAAGGTGCACATCTTTCTGGAAGAAGCAGAAAACAGCTGCTCCTTTTTGGAGTGGCTTTTCCCGGCATATGGCACCTAGACAGCACTTTCCCACCAGCTTTTAGACATGCATTGTCTAAATGTCATGCCTCCAAGTTAGCCTGAAAGCACCTCTTTTTGCCTGTCTGTACAGCCCCTAAGAATGGGAAGGGCATTTATGAAAGCACTAGAAAAGATCCTAAAGAATAAAGCTACATAGCTGAGCACTAAAGTTCATACAAGCCCTTGTGTTCCCCATCACCATGTATGGATTTGAGAGCTGGATAGTTAGTTAGAAAAGAAGATAAGAAGAAAATCAACTCATTTGAGATGTGGTGCTGGAGAAGAGTGCTGAGGATACTGTAGACAGCCAAAAAGATAAACAAGTAGGTACTTGAGCAGATAAAGCTTGAACATTCCCTGGAAGCCAATATGATTAAATCCATATTTCTGGTAGGAACATAAACTTGGATTATGGTTATATTAGTAGGTTTTCTCTGAAGTCTTATTGATATGATTTTGTCAAACTTTGCACTACATCCTTTGACTGCTTTTGATATATCTCTCCTCATTATTAAAGTCACCTTATTTCTTCTTGGGGCCCAAATAAATGGACTTAAAAAGCTGGCTTCCCTGCTACTTGGGGACATGACCATTAGATAATGCATGCCCTGTAGGTGCATGGAAGCTATGCTGTAGGTACTTCCAGGCAACTTAAACCCAGCCCAAAAAGGAGCAGATCTTTTCAGCAGAGGGCACTCTCGGGACCACAACATGTGCTTGCTGTGGACCTGTGGTGTCTTGCTGCCCCTTTGTGGCCATTTGTTTCAGCCCTCAGATTTTCATTTCCCAAGTAAAACACTGTGTAATTATCTAACTCAAAATGTCCCATTCCTCTCAACTTTAGTTCATTCACTCCAAGTTTTGAAATGCTTATGTATTTCATTTCTTGTTTTGTTGTAGCTGTATCTGCACTGCAGAAATAATTCAGTTTGACACAGTTTTAACTGCCATGGCTCTATGCCATTGACTTACCAGAATTGTAGTTTGTTGTGGCTCCAGAGTTTTTTGACAGAGAAGGTTAAAAGTCTCACAAAACTACAAATCCCAGAATTCCATAGCATTGAACCATGACAATTAAAGTGATGTAGAAATGGATTATTCTTGCATTGTGGATGCAGCTTTCCCTGGTTCATGTATTTTACATTTCAGATTCCTATAATATGCATTGTAAAGCTTCAGAATTCACCTCTGAGCACATCAATAGCTGAATGTCCTTTCAGCTTAAGTTTAGTTGTGTCATTAGCCATGGCACTACTCATAGTTGCACTGGCACAAAGGACACAAGACACCTCTTTTGGGTTTAAACAGGCCACAGTGTTTATTTAACTGTACAGGGTCTATTGATAAATAATAAATAATAACAAATTGTCACGTGTGTAAGTGAAAGTGTAACCACCCAAGTGGGTGGTCCTTCACTACACATGACAAAGCAAATAAACAATCATCAACAAATATTAAAAAAACCTCCCCCGGAAATGAAGTCATATTTTATCATATGACATCATGTAATTTTATGACGTTATGAATTAAATGCCTATGTCATTTCCTGTCAATTTGTTTTATGCCAACTTTTCCCCCAATTTTAATTAGCTGAATTAAATTATTCTGTGGGGTGGGGGTCATTACCTGCCACAAGAGGGGGCCAGCCCAGCTAGGCATCCCCTCTCCCCACCCCCTGCAGATCGCTTTTGCAATTTGGTCAGAGAGTGCATTTACGTACAGCTCTGACCCCTCTGGAGAGAGGTGAACCCCATCCCCCCTGTACAGCTGCGGCCGGTCGAGTTTAATGCCATTCTCTACCAAGAAAATTCCCAGTTTAGCAAGGTACTTAGCCACATAGTGGTTAAGCCAACGCCGAGCATTGTTAATAGCTGAGTCCTTCTGCGCTCCAGGCCAGCAACGCCTATGCACAAGTTTGGTCCACAGGATCACAGCACCCGAGAAGATCTTTTCAAATTCCTCCATGTCCTTAACAATCTGCTTGGACAACTGCAAACATGGAGTCTGAACAAGGTCATTCTCCCTCAGGTGTACTACCACAACCCGGGGTCGAGGGCGCGAACGTGCCAACTGCATGATAAATGGAAGGAGAGATGGCTACATCATTCCCCTTTAACCAAACCAGTCCGTAAGTCCAATATGGGCAAGGCCCAACGTGTTGTCACGGAGATGTTCCAATAGGTGGTGTTCCACCCAAAAGACCAGGCTGTGTCCCACTATCCAGATTTTGCCAGGGTAAAAGCCAGCTGAAATAAAACAAAACAATCAATGTGGCTTATCAACTTGCGTGTTGATGGGGCAATGGAGTTTAATATTGCCCTCTGAACTTCTAATCTCCAAGGTTCCAGAGCAATGCCAGTACCTCCAACGGGTGTGTAGAAGCCTCAGGAGCCAGCTGCCAGAACCTGGAGAACTGAAAACGAAAAAGGGCATCCACCAAAGGGTTAAGTAAACCAGGAACATGTTGAGCTTTGAACAACACATTATATTTCAAGCATTGTAACACCATCACCCTTACCAAACTCATAATTTTAGGAGACTTGGAAGACTGAGAGTTAACAACATACATGACTACCTGGTTGTTGCACCAAAACCAGACAGTCCTATTGGCGAACTGACTTGCCCACAAGTGCACAGCCACCACAATTGGAAACAATTCCAAGAATGTAAGGTCTTCAGTTAGACCACTTTAACCCATGCAGCAGGCCATGCCTCTGCAGCCCACTGGCCATTCCAATAAACTCCAAAGCCATGGGCACCAGCAGCATCAGAATGCACCTGAAAATCTGCCTGAAGCAGCATTTCAGATCTCCAAAACAATATGCCATTAAAATGCTCCAAGAAGGAGTACCAAACCTTCAAATCCTTACGAATGCCCCTTGTGATTCTAATGTGGTGATGCTGGGCCACTATACCTGCGGTAGCCCTATACGGTCTAGCACAAAATGCTCGTCCTGGAACTACAATCCTACAGGCAAAATTCAAAAGACCTGTAAGTGATTGAAATTCATGAAGGGTAGCTTTTTAGTTCCCTAACATGATCTCAACTTGTTGCTTCATAGCCACACATTTCTCATTGGGCAAACGAGAAATTCCAACTATGGTATCTATCTCGATGCCCAAAAAGGTAAGCTGAGTATGTGGCCCCTCTGTCTTTTGTCCGCTAAAGGCACACCAAGCTCCTGCATCAATTCCTGAAATTGAACTAAAGTATCCTGGCATTGAGAGAATTAGGATTTCCAGCAATTAGAAAATCATCTATTTGATGAGCAATAGCTCTATTACCAGTTCTCTTAACTACACACCAACGGAGAAAAGTACTGAATGTCTTGAAACCTGAAAAAGAAATTGAATATCCCATTGGCATAGCTTTGTCAAAATAAAATTTTTCTTCAAACTGAAAACCCAGTAGGTTAAAGTCATCTGGGTGTACAGGAAGGAGTCTAAATGCAGATTTAATATCACATTTAGCCAGCAGGTCTCCTGTGCCTAAGTTCCTGATCATCTTAACTGCTGAGTCAAACGAAGTGTACCTAAGTGAAGTAAGCCCAGGATCAATAGCATTGTTCACTGACTCCCCTTTAGGGTATGATAAATTGTGAATCAGCCTAGATTCCCCAGGGGCTTTTTTAGGCACTATGCCCAAAGGGGATAAGCAAAGTGTGGGGATGGGCAGCTGATCATAGGGTCCTGAAATTTTACCTGCTGCTATTTCCTTAGGTAACTTATCCCTTACCACACTCGGCAAGTCCCTCATAGAACGGCCATTGGGTGCAAAACTATAGGCCCTAGGGCCTGTATAAGGAATATGAAAACCCACAGAGAAACCTTGAAATAAATATCAAGCAGCCTCTCTATTAGGGTAACCTTTAACTATGCCACCATAATGTCCAATTTAACTGGTGATGGGGCCTTTTTCCCCAGGTGACACTGGCTGGGGGACACAACTCCCTCTGTTATTTTTCCCCTAACACAGGAATTTCCAGGGTGGCCACCCCCATAGGTATTACACTTGTGATCAAACCTGCAGGGTTGTCTTTTACACTTGCCGGCATTAAAGTCCCAGCAAAAGCCGAATTTCCTTTTCTCTCCTGTGGCAGGCCTTGCATTTGGCCCTCTTGGCAAGGTAACCATCAGGACAAACCCATTATCACACCTGCTCGAGGGGAGGCCCCCACCATAGCATCAGCCCAAATCTCAGACTGAACATGGCTCCAAGATAAAGAGCGATCCTGTGCCACTCTCATCCTAAATGCTCATCATATTGGAGCCAAGCTGCATCCCTTGAATTGTGGTGGCAATTGGTATATGCTTTAATAATGATCTCCTGATATTTAGAAAAATCAGGAGATCTGAGAGGCTCTTTTTCTTCTATGACACCTCTGTTAATGGTGAAGCCCATAATCCAATTAACAAAATTGCACCCAAGCTTAGGGTATTTGAGTGCCTGAAACTCTTTTTGCAAACTAAAAACAATCCCATCTTTTACCATGATCCTTGGCTCAGATCCCTAAAAGTCAAAGTAAATAAATCAATATATTCACCCTTCCAAATCCTCTCCTTAGTGGAGAGAGGAAGGTGTGAACTAAGGGGTGTAGATGTACTAGCATAAGATGTAGCTTCCACATTCCCCATCGCTCCAGACAACAGAGGAGCACCAGAAATAGACACCACAGGTGTGGTGCTAACAACAGCCAAAGGCTGACCACCCTGCACCCACATGCCAGGGACCTGTGAAATTGCAGGTGCCTGCACGGATGCATTCAAAACCATAGGGTTGGCCCATTCCAAAGCCACACCCTGCCCAATCTGGCTACCTGGAGCCCATACCGAGGTAGGCCAATTAGCATGTGCAATATTAGGAGACAAACCTGAACTTGAAGCTTGCTGGGAAGCTTCACCAACTGACCGCAGTGGTCCCCCGAAATGTGGCTCCACAACAGCTCAGGTGTCCAAGGCAGCAGAGGCAGCAACAGCTTGATCACCTCCCTGTTCACCATCGGTCTGCTCCATTGCACCATCTGGAAGAACCACCCCCTGTAAGAAGTTGTATAAATCAGCCATAGTGGGCTGCCCAGACACAGGGGGAACCACACCCTGTGTTCCCAAACCCAGGACTCTTTGTAGGAGATCCCACACATTGGCAATAGTGGGGTGCCCGAGCTTCACTGCTGAAACCACCAACAGGCCCGGTGTTGCCATAGCCAGCTGAGACTCAGGTGCCACCACCGGAAGAAACACTTTGGTGTTACTAACACCCGAAGGGCTGGCACTCAAGGTGGAGGCAGTAGCCTGTAGTTCCTTCTGTGCAAATTGGTTGCAAAGCACCACACAAGCCTTAACAGTTTTGCCCAGTTGTGCAACCTGGGCAACAATCTCTTCTTTTCTGCTGCTAGACTTCGAAGGCCTTTTTGAAGCAGTGTGACCTGCAGTAGGTGCAGCAGAAGCTGTGGGCTGTTTGGATCGGGCCTTACTGCATCTCATCCTGAACTCAGTGAAAAACAACGTGGGTCCCAAACAAAATCACCCAACCATGGATGATCACTGCCAGGCCTTAGCAGGCCACCCTTTCCCAAGTCTCACACGAGACACCACAGCCAGAAAGCATCACTGGCAACCACTGCGAGAAAGGTGTCCACCGAGGGTCCTACGTGGATCTCTCACCCAAAGACAGCCGTCTTCACACACTCACCACTTGGTAGAAGTGCAACTAACCCTCCCGGACCAGCAATGGGTCCCGACCTTACCAGATCTAGTGACCGGGGCATCTCTGGGCCTGGAAACAGGTACTGGGTCCACGCACCTGGTGAGGATGCCTCCCGCAGAGCCCTTCTTGGGTGTGCACCCCCGAGAATTGGGTATGCGGAGGTGCTACAGGCTCAGAAGGGTGGCCCAAAGGCCTCACTCACTCCTCCCCCTCCCCACGGGTTGCTCAAGGAAATACCTGAGCTCCCAGAGCAAGCGAGAGAAAGTAGCAAGATTAAATAGGCAAGAGCTGAAAAGAAAAAGCCCGAAAGAGCACTAGGCCAAAGCCAAGCAAGCCAAAAGCAAAGAGCAGAGCAATGTTACTCTCTCTGTCTGAACTCTAAAATGGCTGCCTCCACGTGGCAGCGCAGAGCTATAAACTCTCTCCTCAATTCTCGCAGAATCATAAACACTGAGAGAGTTGGTTCAAACAGCAAACCTATTGGGCAAGGCACGCAGGTGTGCTTATCCCCCCACGCGCCTTGACCAACCAGGCATCTCCTGACCTTATTTGGCCACCACAACAAGAAACCCCTCCCAACTTGTTGGGGGGTGTCTTTGTCCTCTGCTGTACCCTAGTAGCTTGTTGAGTGTCTTCTAATCTGGGTGTCTTATTTTCCTGATCTCTTTCATTTTGGATTGTCTCATCATAGAATTTCCATATAAAGAAGGAGTTTGCTATGTCTCCTTCTGGACAGTACTAACAAATGTTAGCTATCGTGCCACTGTCATTGTCTCTAAGATATGTCCACTAGTGTAACCCCACACTACTGCTGCCGCCCTGGAGCTGTAAGGTTTATTTAGTCTGTCTCCTCAGCAAGAGTCTTTCTGGCATGAGACTCTACTAGCAGCATAGCCTGTCACATCACAGGAGCATGCTTAATACCATGATGAAAAAGGCAGTTTACAAATTATTAAAACCATTACATCACAATCAGTTGCTAAAAGCTTGACAAAATTGAAAAGTTTCTACTTGTTTGCCAAAGGAGAGCAAAGAGTCCATCCTGGACTCCCTAGGAAGGAAGATTCAAAGTCTGGGATAAACCATCAGGAAGTTCCTCTCCCTTGTTCCCACCAAATTAACCTAAGAAGAGAGAAGGACTTTTCCAAAAGAGCTTAGAACTTGAAAAGGGAAATACAGTGCTTCTAATTATGCAAACATGAGCCAATTTCTTTCAGGCACTGTGAATTCCAAGACCTCGAATACACATCTACTTTTAATATGGAACATTTAATTGCTGTTTTTGTTCTTATATTTATATATATTCCACTTTTTCCCCAGTATCAGACTGAAGACAGCTTACAAAAGGTAAGACAGATACAGCTAAAAAGAAAAGGAAAGGAAAATGAGTAAGGGTGTGGGTCCTTGCTTTTCTCTAGATAATTATTAAGCTGTTTTATTCATTAGCATAATACAAAATGCAATCAATTGTAATCCTACCTATATTTATTTGTGTTCACTTGTCTCATGATTGATAGCCTGATTAACATCCTCTCTGAATGCTGAATGCTTTGGATATAGAGTCAGCTATTTTAAGGCAAATTCAATCATTCTTTAAATACACTGCCTCTCTGCTCAAGTTTGTTTAAACTCTGAAATCACAAATTTATTAAAAGGGCTAAAACCCAAGGTTCTAGGATGTTAATGATCTCATGTGGAGCATAAAGGACATTTTCAGCTTTTATCTATTTTTATCAGGAACAGTAAGTTACTATCAAACACTGGCCAACAATAATCAGAATCCATCTGTCTGTGCAGGCAAGGGGAATTATAGGTTAAGTAGTATCTATGCCAAAGATACCATCATTCTAATTAAGTATATGGTTACTCTGAACATTTCTAGTGTAGACATATATATATATTTGAGTAATTGTCCAGATATGAAGAGGTCTGGATTGGACCCAAACCTGATAGTTTTAACTTTGTGCATGATATTTTCTTATAGCTGTTACTTTTTGTTTTGTGATCTACATTTTCATATACTTTTTATTTAAAAAAATTAACTACATTAAAAACATACAAACAAAGCCATTCATACCAAGAAACAAAATAATAGAAAAGATAAAAGAAAAAAAGAAAAAGAATCCAAAAATAAAAACAAAACACAGATGCCATTCCATTGGATGCCTGCCCGTATGATCAGCCACACAGTTGCACATGCAATGCACCACCTGTACAGTGCCTCAGTGCATTGATGTGCCCAGTGACACATTAGCAATGCACAATCATGGAGGCCCTCCATACATACCCCTTTCCTCCCTTCACCTCAGGACCCCTGTTGGAGTGTCTGGTTTGTGTATGCTGTAATTACATTACATTATTGGCAACCTGCACTATTGACATACAGTATTTTTCCACTTTTGTTTTGCCACAGTCCCAGGCTAGATACAAAATTTGGGAAAGGGTTTTTAGTATTCTCATGAAGAGAGCTCTACTGTCTCACCAAACTGCAAACCATAGGATTCCATACAACACTGAAAAAGCAGTAATAGTAGAACATAGTGCTATAGCTTGTGTGAAAGGGCACCAAGTGTCAGTTTAAACCATTTTGTGAAGAATTCAGAATTTTAATTTTACTGTATTGTATTCCTCAATGTTCTGGTCTTGTTTTATCTTCTGTCAAATCTTATATTTATACTCTGCCTTTATTACATGTCCTCATGCTTTCTTTTTCATCTCAGCTTTTCTATGTAACACTTTCAATTGATTTTATTCTTCTCACCTTAAAATCCTTAAGAGATGCAATTCTTTATCCACTTATTGTAGAATAAGAAATACTGATCTCAGTAGAATTTACTTTTCAGTAGATATTATCACATTACACTATTAGACTGAAGTATTTCTGATAGATATTGTCTAGATTATTCCCTAACCCTTCCTTTATTGTTTAGTTTTATGTATTAATTTGCCCTTTTCTTTTGCTTGCTAAATTTGCTTGTATGCCCATAGAGTGGACTTTTTGTCCCATGACATCACATATCACATTTCTATCCTTCCTTTCCTTCAAAGAACTAAAATGTCCGCACATTGTTATAAGAGCAAAAATACAAAGTCAAAGATTTGTTTATCTGTGTCTGCCAGTAAACTTGATACTTCTTTGTGAAACCATCTCAAAGCCAATGTAAAGAGACCTGACTCAGATTCAAGATAGATAAATTATTCAGAAATAAGTAGAGGCTTTTCACATTACACAATTATGTCAATAAGATTCCACATGGTTCCATCCTTTGGAATCCTGGGAATTGCAGTTCAGGAAGGGCATTTAGAATTCTCAACCAGAGAGCTCTGGTGCCTCACCAAACTATAAACTCCAGGATTCCATAGACTGCAACTATGGCAGCTAAAATGCAGTCATAGTGCTATAATTATGTAGTATGAAAGGTTTCTGAGACAAGGTGAAATGAGCTGAACTAGACAAATGGAATATCCCACTCACCTATTACTACATAGGATGAATGAAATCAGAAGACATTGCCATGTTCTCTTATGGCACAACTTTCTGAGCTTTAATGTCAGCTTAAACTTTTCAATTGCACTACAACCTGGGATCTGGATTTGCTATGTCCTTGGAAATTCCTAAGCAAGGGAGAACAAGGAAATATAGCAAGTTTCACCTGCCTCTTGGTTTCTTCTATCAGGACAGCACAGGGTATCTAAAGCTGGCTCCTATATCTAAGACCGGTCAGCAGGATTATTCCCACAAAAGGATGATTGGGACTGGAAAGCCTTGCCTACCCTGTGCTTTCCCCTATCAAGGAGGATGTAGTACAAGTGTACCTCCCTAGAGTGAAGCTGTTGTCCATATGTCACTGTCCTTCCCAACTGGGCAGGTGAATTTTTAAATATCTGAAGGGATGTCATACAGGAGATGCTGCTCCATTGACTAGGACATTAACCAATGAATTCCAATTGCAGGAAAAGAGTCTAACTAAATATTAGGAGAGCACCCTGAAGGTAAGAACTGTTTGACAGTTGAACAGACTGCTTCAGAAGGTGGTGGATTCTCATTCATTGGCATTCTTTAAACAGAGGATGGATGGGCATTTTTCAGGAGTACTTTAACTGTCTATTCCTATATTCCAGGGAGTTGGATTAGATGGACTTTATAATCTCTTCTAACTAATAAGTCTGACTCATTTTCTCTCACATTGTATGGGTGAGCATGATGAATATGCCTTATCATGGATGGATGCACTCTGGGCCCTTCATTGGCCAAGTATGGGTGCCCAGGGGTAGAATTTGGCTCACAAGCTAGATGTTCCTCTTTCTTGTAATGCAGCCAAAAGAAGATCTTCAAAGGAAAATGGCCATGCAGGAAATTTATAAAGGATTCTGCTGATAGTAAACTGTATGTTCTTTGTTTGAGTCGCTGGTAAGGATTGAAGGTGGAAATTTTTACCACCAAAGTTAAAACATATATTTTGTAGTAAGGATTTCCTAAATCACACATTCCCATTACTCCAAACCTCTGAGGGGGAAAACATGCTTGCCCTCAGTTCATTTACCCATTGGCCCCACAGGGCTAAAAAACAAGTCTTCAGAATAATGGCCTACCAAAACAATTTCATCACAGAAGTTGATGGGGGCAGCAGTGATCCAGAGGTCCAAAAGATCCTGTCAGTATGACTTCCTATTCAGTTTTAGATTTTATAAGACTCTTTCATTTTTTGGCATGAACCCAGATTCAGGCTATCTGAAGGACTGTACCTTACACTCTCGGCCTGTTGAAATTCTAACGTCTTTGGGAAGCTAGTTTTCTCAGTTCCACCACTTTCAGAGGTATATTTGGTGGGAACACAGAGAGGGGCTTCTCCATGTTCTTCACATTCATAGATGCTGGGATTTTCTTCCTGGGGAACCTGGGTGGTCTCTCTCTTTGATATCCTTTCATTGTCAGATGAAGATATTTCTATTCCAGCAGATGTATGAGAACTGATTTATATAATTAATGTTCTGTTTTATCTAATGGGTTTTTTCGTGCTGTAATTTTTTAAAGTCTGTTTTATTCATGTTTTATACAGTTTTATATGGAAGTAGAATTTAGAGACATAGCTCTGTTACTCAGGAATATCACCATGCAAAGGAATGATGTAGCACCTTTAAGACTGTGAAAGAAGTTGTAGCATAAGCTTTTGTAGACTCGTAGACTATTTTAGCGCTCCTTCCAGGGCTGGAAAAAGATTGGATTGGGGCTGAGGTGTGGAGCAGCCTCGGCCCCAATCCACCCCTTCTCAGGGCAGCCCACGGCTGCTAGTCTGCATCGCCCCTTGGTCTACTTTCTCAGATGAATGGCAGAGGAAAGTTTATGCTACAACTTCTTTTGCACAGTTACTCCCAAAACTGTTACAGCATCCTTTGCATAATGGTTTTATATGGTTTAATTCTATCAATAGATTAATATTTTAATCTTTATTTTTAATCTTGAGTTCCACTCTCAAGGGAAAAGGCAGGATATAAGTAAAATGAGAGGGTGACGGATTGAAGAAGTTCACATTTCTGGCCTACAGTTCCTGATTTATATGGAATGGACTATACCCCTCTCTCCCTCCTCTGACTCCCTCCCTATGGGCCTTCAGAGATTGCCAGAAATAATGCAACTTGAGTCCACTTTAACTGCCCTGCCTCAGTGCTAAGGAATAATGGGAATTGTAGTTTTTTTCTGAGACATTGAGCCTTCTCTGTCAGAGAGCTCTGGTGCCACAATAAACTACAGTTTCTATGATTCCCTAGCACAGAACCAGGACAGTTAAAGTGGACTCAAGTTGCATTATTTCTGGCAGTGTGTAAAAGCCCTATGTCTGTATGTGTGTTTATTGATTTCATCCAGCACACAATAGCCACTTTGTTCATGTTCAAAACAGATTATTCAGGTACTTGTTTGTTTATTTTGAAAAAGAGTTATTAGGAGAAGAAAAAGACTTTTTTAAAAAAATTAAGGGTTTTTTTAAAGAGGAAACATCAAGAAAAAGTATTCTGTTACATTGCATGGAGTGGTACAAACAGACACAAATCACCAATTTGAATGAGATCCTGGTTCTCCTGAGAAGTAGAACCAAAACCAAGTGTTACCATCACACAAGTGACACAAACCCTGAAAAGCAGCCTCTGTGAATGTATTTCATATAGATGTAAAACAGATGAGGAACCTATACTGAACCAAGACAAGGGACTACATGGAATAGGATCATTCACTCTCCTAGTAGATTTTGGGACACACACATATTAGTTATCTATGGAAAAATATTAGAGTGGAAGAACTCTAAAAAAAACCCAACACCCTTGAATTCTAGCTAATAGCATATTTTTGGTTACCTAATGGTCATAGATGGGTGATACACAAAGTGGTAATTGAACATAGGCAGACTGTACTTCATAGTCATCCAGGTTTTTTGTTAGCATTTATGAAAACACAGGGTACACCTATGTCCTTATGAGGGTTTCTTCCAGCCACATTCCTTACTTAAAGAACAGTCAGGCCAGAGTATTCCTCAAAACCTCACAGATGGAGAAAAGGACTAAAGAGGAAAAATCAAGATGCTAACAAACAAACTTTGTATATAGCTGATATCTTGCTACCTGTTGTCTTCGCCTAGTCTTCTTCCTTGCACTTTTCAAATATGTCATGTCTGTGCAAAACAACCACACTTGGAGTTCACACTTGGAGTGGAAATAATATCCAAAAAAAAAATATTCAGAAAATTGTCAGAATATTTTTTGAGCTTTAAGAGACTATGATGAAAAGAATCCTATAGTGATAAGAATTTTCATGGTTTGAGATTTATTCTGTGCTAAATTCACATGTGGTTGTTTTGCACAGAAAATGTTTTTTTTTCTGTGAAGTAAAGTATATTTCTTTGTAGAAATATTATTTCCTGTGGAGAAAATTCTGTTTCCTGTGCCAGAAATTCTGCTTTAGGGGACACATTCTGTGCAAAATTTGCACATGGTTGATTGGTATAGAAAACATTTTTTGCACAGGAAATAATATTTCTGGATAATATTTCTGCAAATAAAATAACAGTACTAGATTATTTCCAGATATAATTTCCATTGCTGAACTACTACTATTGTCAAGAAGTTGCTTCTACTGTTCAGCCAAAATCTATTGTCTAGTAACTTCAAATCATTAGACCTGGTTCTGTCATCTGTGACAGCAGAGAACAGGCCTTCCCCCTCTTCTCTTGAGGTATTTATTTATTTACTTATATTTTTTATTAATACAATTATTAACACAAACTTGACATTTTAAAACAGAAAAAAAAGACAACTACAAACAACCATTCAACAATCAAACATATAAATACTAACATATATATAAACCTTTTTTTTTCTTCAGTGCTGGTTTTTATATGTATTCCTTATATCCTTCAAAACCAATATGTCCCTTTACCTCTTAAAGAGTCATTTTTCAATCTCTTTGATTTCATATTTACTTTCAATTACTTATCATTTTATCATCCTTGTTGACCTTCTCTGAACCTGCTCCAACTTGTCTATTTGTTGTTATTGTATGCCTTGAAGACATTTCCAACTTATGGAGATCTTAAGGCAAACCTATCATAAGATTTTTCACGGCAAGATTTGTTCAGAGGAGGTTTGCCATTATCTTCTCCTGAGGCTGAGAGCATGTGATTTGCCCAAGGTCAACCACTGGGTTTCATGGATGAGTGAGGCATCAAATGCTCATTGAACTACAATACCAATTCCTTCATAAAATGAGGTGCCCATGTTTTATTTTTATATATATATAGTTTCTTCCTGTTTCTTCTGAATGATCAATTCTTTTTGTGTTCTATCCAGGAAGTCCTCATTTTCTCTGATGCCTTTGATGACTTGAATATGTAGCTGTAGTGTATGGAGCATCTCTTCCAAGAGAAGTATCAATTTCAACTTGCTGCAAGTATAGTTGATGATGTTTTTTGGCAAGAAGACAAACTTTGCACATGCATCAGAGCAGACAACTATGGATCTCTCTGTCTCCATCTCTGCAACTATTTCTCTCCCCTTCCTCCCTATAATATCGATATGGGATATATGGAATATAACTGTGCAAACCAGAAGGCATGAACTGCTGGCTCAGAAGCTTGCTGCTTCTTCTCACCTGGCTGTTTTTTGCTCATATATGGGCAAAAATTTCAGCAAAAACTCATGGAGGAAAAAAATAATGCAGATGAGCTACTTCTTTCTCAGAGCTTTTCCTCATCTGCTTGCTGCCCTGCCTCAACTAGCTAAATTTTTGGTTTGAGTTTTTTAAAAAGGAAATATAATATAATGTATTTTTATCTTGTTTAATTGTGACTGCATAATGAACAACAGCATGTTTCCCTATGGAAATATAACTTTCATTGAAAAGTCTGTTTATTTTTACTCTTCTAGCAAAGATCCTTTATACCTGAGAAAGCTTGGAGAAAAAAAATGAATGAAACCAAGTTCCACCTTGATATTATCCTCATCTCATTCACTTAAAGTATATGGATGCTACATTTCCAAATGATTTTTTGGTAGCTTTGCTATGTGATATATGTTATACGAGTAATTTGTGGAAATATTTGTTCTAGACTATCACATATGGAACTTACCGAGGCAAAGTAGAAATCAAGCTGGATTCCCAGTTTGTTGAAAATACCTGACCTTTAGTTACCTGTGGCATTTTACAATCTTCAATTTAAACAACAGAGAGGGAACTAATATGAACTGATCCTGCATTTCATAATATTTCTGGTTGTTAACAGTTCCATCCGTTTCTCTTTTTTAATGTTGCTTAGTGCAAACTTTTTCTGCTGTTTTACTTGGATAGTGCTATTGTTTTCTCTGCTCAGATTACGATGTTCAGATTCCAACGTTCATAGTAATTTAAGGCTGATGTAGCCTGGCCATTTGGGATGGCACAGAGCTGTCCTGGGAAGTGGTGAATCAGGGCCACATCAACCCCACACTGTGGCCCTGACCCTCCCTTTTGCCACCACGAAAAGAACAGCACAATGCCACTCCTTTTAGGGACAGCAAAAGGCCGCTCTAAGAGCCGGCGCCGCAGCTCTTCAGTGTCCTTTTGGTGCAACGTGTTTAAATGCTGCGCTGGGAGAGGGTCCTGATGCTGCACACCGTGCGTACAGCCACAAGGCATCAGGATGACATCGAGGTGGGGTTGGGGTGGCCAATGTGTGGCTGCTCCACCCCAGCTCTATCCCCAGGCCAGCCCTTTGGGCTGGTCTGCAACAGCCCATAATTAGCTAGCATTTTTTGTTTAATGAAAGTATTTTTTTTTATTATAACATAAATATATTACAAACTTTATAACAAAATACACAAACAAAACTTTCAAATTAGAATATTGTCATTACACCTATATTTCGACTAATTATACAATTATCATCCTTGA
>JAIPUX010001232.1:118839096-118851259 GCA_020142125.1 Phrynosoma platyrhinos
GACGTCATTTGATAATGAGTTTTATTATGACATCATATCCGGTTGGGGAGAGAGGGTTTGAATTGTTAATGGATATGTAAGAAAGCTTTAACTTGGCGCATGCTAGAATAAGATGGTTTAAAACAATGGCAATTAGCTTAATCACAGGTACGCATGCGCCAAATAATATTTGATATAGATGTTTACTAATATTCATAGAATGATAATTGTTAATTTGTTACAACCCTGTACAAATAAAGTTGTGGCCTACAGTGTTTTACCCATAACAATGCGTCCGAGTCCTTTGTGCCGATGCAAAGTATCAGATTCAACCTTTGGTAATCCTATTGTTGGAAAATATCACTCCTTAATATCTGGATAACAGCTGCTAGTCAGAGTCGTATTGTAGCAGGAATATAATTTTTTACAATGGGGCTGAACACACAGGCCAAAAGGTGTCATTCTGAATAGATGACGTAGGTAAATATCCCTGAACTGTTTGGACAGACCTGATGCCAGTCCAGCAGTTCCAGCCTGATATCAGCCTCAAATGCCCTTAACACAGTCTTAAAAGATTGCCTGTTTGCAGCAGAGTTTTCTGGAAATTCTGCTGCAACCTTCAGCAGACTACATGGGTGTACACTCCCTTAGTTGCTGCTCTGAAGGATCCAGTCATGTTCTGTGATGTTGGGAAAGGGTGCCTGGCCATGTGGGTGAAGCCAGGCATCTCATTCATGCCTTTACAGCCCACAGCAGGGGTGTTCAGAGTGAAAGCAGTGGCAGCAGGTGATGGGCACTTATGGTGGTGGTAGCAGCTACATGGTGCAGCAGAGGGTGTGCATGTGAACACTTGCCCATTGCTGCACTGGCCCAGGGGCAGGAATGGGTCAGAACAACAGATAGAATACCATGGGTTGGCTCATGGTATCCCACCTGTCTGTATAGGCTCTACATTTTATTTTTGATTGAGGGATTTAAGCAATTTTCTTTCTGCTTCAAGAAAATCTTTGAAAACTACACAGTTTTTGAAGCCAATTCACAATTCAGGATTAAAAATCACACATGGTAGTTTTGCACAAAAAACATTTTCTGTGAAAGAAATAGTATTTTCTGTGTGAGAAATGATATTTATATTTCTTTGCAGACTTTTTCCCCCTCAGAATAAATCTCCAATTACAAGATTTTCTGTACAAGAAACAGCTTTTTCTGTACAAGAAGAAATATTTCTGCATAGAAATATGATTTGCACAGCTTTCTGCAGAAAACAACCATATGCAAATTTTGCACAGAATTAATTCTGAACTACAAAGAATCTCACCAGTCCAGGGGAGCTCGACACTCAAAAAGCATACTTTTGAGCAATTTTTGAATGTCTTTGAATATTCTTCTCATCCTTAAACAGTAGACAATCCTGAACTCTCCATAGCAATATTTGACTTAGTGCCCCCATGTTATCTGAAAGCATGGGTCTGGTCAAATTTTAGTTTATTAGAAGGTAGGACCAGATTAGATTAAATATTTGTTCAGGTTATTGGACACAAAGTAGTAACATAAAAGTTGAATCAGGTTCTCCAAGTTGTGTGGTAGTATAGTAGTGCTGTTGCTCTTGTCAGGGATCCATCTGTGGTGTTTTGTCTCCTATCCCCTTTCACTCATCTGGAAGGGTTTCTTTGTTTGTTTGTTTGTTTTGCCCTCACAGCAGTCAATCAGTGTCCTTTGGTCTGTCTTATTAACCTTCATTGTGCTCCTTTGATCATTTTCCAACCTCCAGGAATGTTTTTAAATATATTTCTGCAAACTTGGAGATTTCCTTAAATCTACTGATACCCCACTTGAATTATTTGGACACATAGATACTGATGCCTGAATGTCAGAAATGGGGGGAAAGATTATCACAATAAAAACCAGGATTGTGATTCCATAATAGCCATAGACTATTGCTGCTGCTGTTGTTTTCCTGAGAGTAACATGTAACATTGAACTATAAAACGATTAAAAAATAATATTTGGAAGTGATATATCCTATCATAGGATCTGATGCATCTTGGACCAGTTACCTTGAAAGTTTCTTCTCACATGAGGATGAGAGCAACCTAACATTGATATTAGACAAACCAGCTGTGACAAAATACAAGAATGTCACATAGTCTTAGGCAGTTCTCTTAATCACATTAAGCTGCACTCCCCTGGAATATAGAATATCTGTCCTTGAGAACCTGGGCTGAGGGATTCATTGTTTGCCTTGTTATATGTTGCTAGCATTCCCAACTGATGAACCTCTTTAGCTTTTTTGATCCATGGCATGTTCACCAGACTTCACTTTTCCCTACTCCCTGTTTGTACTTCAAAATGGTACAACAATTCTCTTTTATCTGACTTTGTTCTCTGCCTGCTCTTCCAGTGATGATGTTATTGGGATGCATGCTTCAATCTAGGCCTAATTTTGGGCCATTGCAAACTGTCATAAATAGTGCACATTAAATTGAGGCACTGCCCTGGCTCAGTGCTATGGAATCATGGGAACTGTAATTTATTGTGGCACCAGAGCTCTCTGACAGAGAAGGCTCAATGTCTCAGAAAAAAATACAATTCCCATGACTCTCTAGCACTGAGCCAGGGCAGTGCCTCAATTTAATGTGCACTATTTCTGGCAGCCTGCAAAGGCCCTTTGACTCCTTTCTTTGTTTTTCCTCTGCGGTACTTGCCTGCTCAATGAACTATCTGACCCTGTTGTTGGACACTTGCAGCCACAGAACTGAACATTACTGATTGAAGTGTGATCATAAGCACAGAACAGAAAATAAGCTTGTATAGAAGCACTATATGATCAATAGCTATACATTTGGTATGTGGTTGATAGATGAAAGGGGAAAAAATCAGACACCAGATAATTGTGTGTGTGTGTGCGTGCAGGCCTTCAAGTCATCTTTTTGAGAAATTCAATGTTTTCTTCCTAAGAAAAGGGCAGGCAGCTTTACCTAGGATAAAAACAGCCTAGACTTCAAGAGAAGTTACTTTTTCTGTAGCTAATGGAATTAAATTTTATTGCATACATTTTACAACTCTTTGCTCCTGGAGTCCATCTGGCAAAACAGAGAAGTGGCCTCTGCTTACATGGCTATTACTCCAGACCATTTTAACTGACAACAACAAGATCTTGGCAAAATGTTGCCTGATGAAGAAGCCAGTAGATCTTTGAAAACTTGATTGGTGTATTTTGTGTATGTTTGGTAGGTCCAATAAAGATATAATTGTTTTGTGGATTGTGGATGTTATTCATGTTATCTATAGACCTATGGCAACTCCATGAATTTCATGATGCAGTGGTCCTCACTAAACAAATGTCTACATCATCTCCTCTATCCCTGAAAAGAACTGAAAATAAAGTATACAGTATTTGTGTTATATGTGCCTTCAAGTTGCCTGTTGACTTATGGAGACCCCTTGAATTTCATTGGGTTTTCTCAGGTCAGGAATATCTATAGGTGGCTTTGCCATTCCTTCCTCTGAAATGTAGCCTACAGCACCTGAAGTACATTGACAGTCTCCTATCCAAGTAGTCACCAGGGTTGATGTGGCTTAGCTTCCAAATCATACAGGATTTGGTGTCTTTAGGATATTTAGGCCCACAGCAGATAATTAGAACTATTGAATTAACTACTATGTAATGCAGTGAGGGACACCAACTTGAACAGCTTTGAAAGGAAGTATAAGACAGTCAATAGCTATTGCTCATAATGGTTGCATACTAACTCTAGTATCAGAGGTAAGTGCTGGGAACATGAACAGTAGGGATCTATTATATTTACAGTCCAAGAAACTACTAATCAACATCATTATGCTATGAGAAGAGTAGGAAATAGGAGAGAGAAAGCATGGTTTCCAACACAGAATTAAATTGTCCTACCAGCTCCTGAGCTGCTCACAGCCAGTAGGACAGATACTACTTTTGCTGTGTTTCTTCCCCTGCTGCTATACCGCATTCAAAGAGGTGACTTATTCCATGATAGGGGACACTTAAAGTGGAGGATTCCAGTGATAGCCTCCTTGTGGGTTTCCCTTATGTATATAATTGGCCCCATGGGTTTTTTATGTTATTCTCTTCTGATATTCTTAAAGGTAAATGTTTCCCCTTGACATGAATGTTTAGTTGTAACTGATTGTAGGGGACAGTGCTCATTTCTTTTACTAAACCAAAGAACCAGGGTTATCTGAAGATAACTCTGGTGGTCATGTGCCCAGCATGACGGCATAGAATGCTGTTATTTTCCCACCTAAGTGATACCTGGTGGCACAGTGGTTAAATGCTGGTACTGCAGCCACAACATTGTAAGATCGATCCTAGAGAAGGTCCAAGGTCCACTCAGCCTTTCGTCCTTTTGTAAGCCAGTAAAATGAGTACCCAGCTTGTTGGAGGCAATTGGCTTAAACATTGTAAACCACTTAGGGAATGCTAGTTCACTGATAAACAGTATAGAAGTATACTTGCTTTTGCTACCTATTTATTTACTTGCATTTGCATGCTAGGTTGGCAGAAGCTGGAACTAGTGATGGGAGTTCACCCCATCACATGGCACTTGGTCTTCAAACTGCCCACCCTCTGACCTTACGATTGTAAGAATTGGCATCTAACCACTAAGCCACCATGTATGTTCTTACACATTTCCAAAACTCTGTCTTTTTTTCCTCCCACATCTGTATCACAGACCAGTGATCTGGCTGTTCAAGCACCTGTGTGGGCTGGGCACACCGATCCAGCATTGGTTCAATAGGATTACCCGGTCCATAGCACCACTGGGACACCTATACCTATTTTACAGACCTTTAAACCACCAATTCTTTTCAGAACATGGCAACTATACACAGAAAATGAAAATGTCCTTGATATAACCTTGACTCTCTGGCTTCTCAATCTGGTAAACATTAGTGATAAACACCACAAACCTAAGATTTTAATAAATATGTCACATAAATATATGGGGTTTTGGACTTAGTTCCATTTTAATTCATTTGGAATGATAATAATTATGGATTAGAATGTTTTTCTTTGGCTCCAGTCCTAAACACACTCACTCTAAATGCTATCATTCAGGAACTTATTCATGGCTAAGTATATTTAGGAATAGCGATTATGTTTTTAAACTACAATTTTCCCTTGGCACTTCTTTGGCTGGTACTGTGTAAATGCCATTTGTGTGTCATTATTTTCTTTCTCCTTTCATAACTTTCCTTTGAAAACATGAAGACATATTGGGGGCATCAGAAACTGAACAGCTCTTCATCATTAGATTCAAAATCATTGGAAAAGGAAAGACCAAATAATGATTTTAGATACAGTACTATATGTCATCACAGTCAGTAGTTGTCCTCCATAACTAGAAATATATTTTCAGTTGAGACTCTGAAATGTTGTTCAGGATATTCTGGCAGCACATTCTTCTGTCAAACAGCTATTTCATCAGTTCATTCACCTTAAATGTTGTGCTGTTTGTAAACTCAACTACAACAGTGCATCTTTTGTTCCAAATTTAGTTTGGTTTCAATAATTTTTCTAGCTAGTCAATACAAATAACTTCTTTGACAGAGCTTATAGACTTTTCATAAGCACTGCATTCTCAAGCATTATCGGTTTGCCTTTCATAAGATTACTTAGGTTAGCATATTTGCTTGAGTAAAATAAACTGAAAGTAGATAGTATTTAAAAAAAACACTGAGTTCATAAAACGTATGAAAGGGAATGTAAAAGAGCACTCTTCAGTCGGTATCTTAAATACATCCCTCTGAGTATGTATGTGGAAGGATTACTGTTTGCATTTTTGTGGCATATATATTTTATTTTGGTTTTCGGGCAATAATGTGCTATGGTAGTGCTCAACAGACAGAAAACAAAAACTATAGTACAACCAAGATTTTCTTAAAATAATGGGCTTCCCTGAATGTCTCTGGAAAGATGGGTTGAAATATGATACAAGGAAGACCTTGTGTTTACTAATCAGGCATCTCATCTCCAATGGTGACAGGAATAGAAAAGGTCCTCTGAAGCAGGTTTTCATGTATTGATAGACTTTGGGGGGGGGGGGAGTTCCTGAGATACCTAGTTCTAAGCTATTTTGTAGGTCAATACCAGCATCATACTGTAGCTTTCTCAAAACTATAGTATAATGTTTTATTCATCTGGTTCACATCAATAATCAATTTGCTGCATTTTGAACCTACTGTGACTTTCCAAGCCATTTTCTACATACAGTACAATGCAGCAATACAATTGTTTGTTTGTTTTTTTATTGGACAGCATCTTCTATTTAAATGCATATCAATTCAGAAGACTGCTTGTGTGAAAAATGTGAATCATTGTGTGAATTGTGTGAATCAGCCTTAGAATATTGTGTGAATCAACCTTAGAAACATGCTTTGTTCACACAGGGCTCCCACCATAATTCAGGAAGAAGCTACTAACTGTAGCTATTACTCATCTGTAAGGGGTCACGACATTTAATTATAGTGGTCTTTCTCACCTTTAAACCTAATGAACTCAGGACAGTACTTCTCTTATAGTATCCAACATCTCTTATACTGTGGTTAGGGTTAATTCAAAGCTCCTACCAAAGTGACCCAGGAGCAATTACCTAGCCTCTTTATGCAATGTTTGAGCACCTGACATGAAGATGACCTTACTAAAAAGGCAGTAGCCTCAATCTGCCACTCAGACCTACTTGAGTCTCCCTCCCGTGCCACCGTTCCCTGGAAACAGCTAGTGCATATGATCAAGTTTCCCATTAGAGTCTAATCTTTGGGATAGATCAGGTAAATGTCAGAATGTTATTCTTGTGCATATGAATTATTCAACAAATATTTTAAAGTAATGCTATTATTGGCACTGTAGTGACCTGAAAGCAGCTTAATTTTTGTAATACTATAAATGAATATGCTATTGTGTGAAAATGAGGAAACATTTTGCTTTTAATCAATATTGTGTATCTTACATTTTGAGAATTTAATATCTTTATCAACCAAGCCTCACATTCCAGATTCTTCCAAACAATGCATATAAGAGTTTTCAATACATTTTTTTTTATAAATTCCAACTTCAGATATATTTTTTAAAAAAACAAATCATTTCAAATCTGGATTTGTAAGAATGTTTTACAAATAATTTTGTGATATGATCATATCTGTGAAAAATATAGCAATAAAAGAAATTTTGACTGGCTCCAGAACATTCAGTTCGTCTTTCTTTGTTCACACAGAAATATGCAATGTAATATTTTCCAGATTATCTCCCCTTGTTTTGGCAAATCATCACTAAGTTATGATAGTTTTAAATATTTTATTTGCATCCCGCTTTTCTCCCCAAAAGTTATTTACATCATATGTTAAAACAATACAGCTAAACAGCTTAGAATACAAAATTAAGAATTATTAAACATAAACAACTTAAAAACATTAATTTAAAACAGTTGAAAGCACATTAAAACCTCTTACACAGTATAATCCAGCAAACCCATTGCACTATTCCAACCAATTACAAACTAAATGAGAAAAATCTTTGTCTGTCGGTAAAAAGAGGGAGCCAACCAAACCTGCCTTGGCAAATAGTTCTATAACTCAAGAAGGTTCCCCTCCTGAGTCTTTACTAGCCATACTTGTAATAGTGGTGGAAGGTCATCCCTCAAAGAATTTAACACTTGGGTAGGCTTGTATAGGGAGATACATCCTTTCAGATATCCTGGACCTAAGCTATATAAAGCTTTATGGGTCATAACCACACTTTGAATTCTGCCTGGAAATGGACCAATAGACAGTGAATTTTTTTTCAGCAAGGGAGTTATATGCTTCCTATTATTAGCACAATCAGTAGTGTAGTCTTGGCATTTTGGAGCCACTGAAGTTTCTGAACAGTTTCCAAAAGAGCTCCACCTAGAGTGTGTTACAATAATCCAAGTAGGATGTAATGAAAGCAGGTGTTACCATGGCCAGATCTGATATCTCAAGGAACAAGCATAGCTGGAACATTAGTTTTAATTATGTAAACATATTCCTGGCCACCATGGAAACATGAATTTCCAGATGAGGGTTTAGTCCAAGACTACACCCAAGCTATGAACCTGCAATTTCAGGGGGAGTGTAACCCCATTTAGCACAGGTGGACTCTCTATTTGTTGATCTGCCTTTTGATTGACCAGAAGCACCTCTATCTTGTCTGGATTAAGCTCCATTTTGTTTCTCTTCATTCAGTTCATTACTGACAACAAATACTGGTTTAATACTGAAAGATCTCGAGTGGAGTTAAATAGAAAAGAGAAACAGAATTGGGCATTATTAGCCTCCTTTGACATCAAACACCCAAATTCCAGGTAATTTTTCCAGGCTGCTTCTTATAAATGTTAGATAGCATGAAGAATAACAGGGACACTAAGGGACACCACAGACCAATGGCCAGGATATCAAACAGGAGTCCTCCAACACAACCTTCTCAGTGAACCCTGATGCAAAGAATCCAGGTCTAATGTGAGTCTTCAGAATTTGGGACTTATTCTATGCAAATTTTACATATGGTGCATGCATGCGTATATGTGCAGAAAAAATGTGAATTTTGTACAGAATAAGAAGCATTAATATTGATCTCATAGCCTCTGCTATCACTGTTTTCAATCAAAGTGCCCTATTAAAATGAGATCATTAAAAAATGACTTCAAGAAAGTCCCATAATGCTCTGGTATACCACTACTCCCTCAAAATACATTTATTAAAACACAAGTGGCTTCTGACATTAAAATCTCGAAGTGTTCTATTATGGGTCCTGTTATTTCTTGCAGTCAAAGTGCATGTTTGTGTTTCTAATTGTCTACTTCTCAAAATATGTGTGTATCACATCAGGGCAATCGTCCAGTCCTATGTCTTTTGTGGTTCCTGCTACTGAATATTCAGTAAAAATATTTGTTCTTCTGTCATCTTAAACAATCATAACTACTCCCTCCTTCTTATTTGAATTCACTGGCATAACCAGTGGGAGATATTTATCTTTTGATCCCCCCCCCTTCTCAGATCACCAAATCCAAACCCAATCTTATGATCAGAGGCAATTCTGCTTGTTCCAGTAGCAAAATCCTTTGGTATTGATCAAAAAAATATTCAAGTCACACATACATTTCTGTCTCTCATTACACAATTTGATTAACCATTACACTGAATTAGACTAGCGTTTATAATGATGTGGGAATGAGGCACAGAAATGTCTTCTTTCACTAGGATGAAATCTTCATGCATTACCCAAACAAAAAGGGAAGGAGTTGCAATATTGATGTGAGGAGAAATGACACCTTAGTCACATATACTTCTGTTATCTCTAACTGAGGATACACAAAGTGAGAAACAAATTGAGAAACATTAACTTTTTGGTTCTGTGAAAAAGGAAGAAATGCAAATATTAAAAAGTAATTTCATTTCTCCCACTTTGCCTACTTTTTATGAAGACTTAATGAATCAACTTGCTGAAAATTTCTATCCCAATTTGCAGTCACTAGAATGTACTTTTTCTGAACTATGTACAGATCTCAGTGCCTGGCCTCAGCAGAAGCTATTATTTATTGGTTGACTTCCAACAGATGCCATAAATTGGCCAAAGTTCACAAGCATCTACGAACCTTCCACTGAACTTGGTTGTGCAGGGTTTTTCTACCTTTGATACTGTTAACACCTGTGCTGAAAGCTTCCTTTTTTCCACATAAGAAAGAAAATGATGAAAGCAGCCTGAAGTACAGCAATAACAATTTTCACAAGGTTGACTCTTTGGGCCCTAAAGGCCTACTCAGAGATAGAAAAGAAATGTTTCCAATCTATTGATCTTATTACAAAAAAAAAAAAAAAAAAAAAAAAAAGGGGGGGGGAGGAAGAAGTAGAACAGGATGAATTTGTGCTACATATATAAAATATGGATAAAGGTGATGCAAATTAAAAACAACTTCTCCTGGGAGAAACAGTGAAGACTTTTCTCGAATTTGGTGGCAAATATGAGAAATGAAATTTCAAATAAAAAAGAGATACACTTTTCTATCTTTCTGCAAGTACTAGTGGATATACCAGCATGCAGCTTATCACAGGTCACAGTGCTAAAGTCTTTATTCACAGCACCACTGTATCTCACTGACTGTCTATTACTTTAGCTTAAAAATTAAGTCAGCCCTACATTAAAAGAATCATAGATTATACCAGAGCTGAAAAATTACAGTGTGTTGGTCTTGGTGGAGATGGGTTGTTTTCCTTTTCCACCTCCAGACCCTACCTAGATTTTGGTAAAAAAATACAAATCTAGTGATATTCCACTGCACATTTATGTGAAAAATTGCTTCTTATATGAAATTCCTTCTCTGCTCAGGACAGTGGTGGCTTCCCTCCAGTGGAATTACAAATCTTCTGCAGTTATTAATCTGAACTTTAAAAAAACTGAAATGAGAAATGAGAAAATTTGGAAATAATCCTATAGAGTTTTCTTCTTTTTCTAGGGGATAAGAGAATGACAAAAATCAGAACTTTTCTCAGAAAAAAAAGGGGGTTGAGAATTTTTGTTTCAGCTCTAAATGTCAATAACCAAGGTTCAGAGCTTGGATCAGATGGTGATAAACTTTTATTTTGCTTACTTTTTAAAAATTAAATGTTCTCTGAAGTTCTCTTTCGTCTTTGGTGAAAAAAAAATATTTTTGGTGGAAGGCATTTTCATTGTATAGAGCAGGGATGGAGAATATGTAGCCCTCCACAGAAAGAAAAAGAAAGAAAGAAAGAAAGAAAGAAAGAAAGAAAGAAAGGGACTAAGAACTTGATAATATTTGCAAATATCTCTATGAAGGTAAAGGGAAGAACCTGAATATTTATTTATTTATTTATTTATTTTGAAGGATGGGGAGGAAGAGAGAAGGAAGGAAATTATTTGTGCATCTCTGCTCTCAGCATGCTCTGAACCTGGTTGACTGTTTGGCTTCCTGACTTGTCTATACACTGTTCTATATACATTGTATCACACCTATGTAAAGAAATAAACTTCACTTGTTATTACAGATGGATAAGAAACAGACCAGCATAATGTACTAGCTCATAAAGTACTATTAATGCAATGAGTAGAAGGGGTTTTTGTGGCTTTTCACACTTATAGAATGTCTACTTGTCTGAAGATAAAATTCTATCCAAGTCAAGAGAAAACTCCATTGACTCTCTCACAAAGGTATCTTTGTCTGGCTTTTCATCTCTCTTCTTATATATGTGAAAAACAAGGGAGACAAAATACCAAAGTAAAATTATGCTACCTATGAAATAAAGGTGCATTTTCTTGAAGTAAAAGGAAAGATAATACATTCATATAGTATAGATAGACTAAAGGAAAAAGTATTCCCAATTGACAAGGTTATCAAGTCGTGTCCAACCACAGGGTGTGGGACTCATCTCTATTACTGAGCTGAAGAGCCACCGTTGTCAGAGACTACTCTGTGATCATGTGGCCAGCATGATTGCACAGAATGCTGTTTACCTTCCCATTGAAGTGGTACTTACAGTATTTTCCGGCATATAAGATGACTTTTTAACCCTGGAAAGGGTTTCAAAAGTCGGGGGTCGTCTTATACATCGGGTAGAGGAGGAGGAGGAGGGGAACAGAGGAGGAAGAAGAAGGGACTGAAGGCAGAGAAAAAGACAAACAGAGGGGAGAGAAGAAAGGACCCAGGTAGAGAAGAAGGAAAACGGAGGGGAGAGAAGAAAGGACCAAGAGAGAGAAGAAGGCAAACAGAAGGGAGATAATAATAATAATAATAATAATAATAATAATAATAATAATAATAATAATTGTATTTCTAGCCCACCCCTCTGCTAGGCAATTAGGGTGGGGTATGACATATTAAAACAGGCAACAGGTAAAAACATTCCCTCAACCCTCTCCCCAACCCACCCACCCTTAAAACTGAATTAAACAAGCAAAGATTAAAATACAATAGTACAATAAAATATAAAAATATAATAAAAATAGGAAGCAGCTACAATACAAGGGAGAGGGGTGGCAGTCACTCCAATTGGGCTGGGAAGTTATTCTGGGAAGGCCTGACAGAAGAGATCCATCTTTACTGCTTTCTTAAAGGCAGCAAGAGAGGTAATAAGATGGATCTCGTCTGGCAGGCCGTTCCATAGCCTGGGAGCAGTCGCA
>JAIPUX010001232.1:118947146-118971297 GCA_020142125.1 Phrynosoma platyrhinos
GAGGAACGACTTAGGAAGCTGGGGATGTTTAGCTTGGAGAAGAGAAGGTTAAGAGGTGAATATGATAGCCTTGTTTAAATATTTGAAGGGATGTCATATTGAGGAGAGAACAAACTTGTTTTCTGCTGCTTCAGAGACTAGGACCTGGAATAATGGGTGCAATCTCTAGGAAAAGAGATTCCACCTCAACATTAGGAGGAACTTTCTGACAGTAAGGGCTGTGTGACAGTGGAACACACTCAGAGTGTGATGGAGTCTCCTTCCTTGGAGGTCTTTAAGCAGAGGCTGGATGGCCATCTGTCAGGGATGCTTTCATTGGGAGTTCCTGCATGGCAGGGGGTTGGACGGGATGGCCCTTGTGGTCTCTTCCAATTCTATAATTCTATGATTCTACTTGTTATATTGATCCTATGTTTCTAGTTGAGCCTGAACTTAGAAATAATGTGTTTCAACTGGTGTTGGGGCAAAACAACACCCACTTTTCATTTTAGTGATAGCAAGTGCATAATAAGATCTCTTTCTTTTTAAATGCATCCTAAATGCATCATATGTTTTAGTGTAAAAATTAATGTTCAACATTTGGCATTTGGTTTTTTTTAAAGGTTACTTTTGAGGGTCATTTGGAGAATTGGTGGCCATTTTCCTATTTGAATTAAAACAATTTAAAAAAAATAAAACATCTACAATATGTTACTAAATAATTAACCCCATGATATCAACTTATATTGCCACTTTTAATGTAAAAGCTACTATTAATGTTTCTGTTTTTGATAAGGCTTCCAAATTCTGATAGAAAATATTAGAACTAATTATGGAATCTAAGTGCAATTTAATTTTATTATTGTTATCTTATTATTATTTGTAGAGAGTTCCTATAAATACAAATATTTTATGAATCAGAAAAGCACAACAGAATAAGCATTTAATTGTCTTGAACACATTTCATGGGCTCACTTCATTTGTATTTCACTTTTGTCTATCTCTAGCCATCTTGGTCGCAAACATTAATTCAACACACATCGGTATAAATCTGTTACCCATCATATCACAAGTGCAACATACATTCTGAATGTATCACTTACAGTTTATGCTCATTAAAACAAATTATTTTCCTGAATTTGAATTTCATTGTCAAGAAGGTCATTATATTAACCAGTGATCAGTATTCATTGCAAAATACTGAGGTCATGCTTTTCAAATTTGCTGGTCTAAAAATAATCAACTAAATCTGGAGATTATTATTCAAAACAGGTGATAGGTCAGATATTTCAGAAGTGTCTACACATCAATGTGCTTAGTGATCCAAGTGCTAAGTTCATGTTTAAAGCACTAATGTGCACAGAGTAAATTTTCTTTTGTGTTTGAAAAAAATCAAATGGAGATTTTTTTTTAATTTCTTGCATTGGAAGTCAGATTTTATTAAAATGGTCCAGCAATGGTGAATTTGCAAACCAGCTTGATCCAGCTCCAATATAATTTTTCCCAATCTGAAAAATGTAATTTCTATATGGGTTGCATCATCTAACTTTCAGGGAAAGATTGAATAGATGCCAACAACATTTTGGGACCAACATTGTTTATATGTCAACAGATATGGAAAACAAAACAATGGCCAACAGATTGGAAGTGATCAATATACATCCCCTTCCAGAAAAAAATGAGATACAAGAGACTGCAGGAACTATAGGACCATAGCACTGATCTCCCACACAAGCAAAGTCATGCTCAAAATTCTGCAACCAAGGGTCGATGCAGACCAGCTGTCTCAGGCATCTCAGAGCTGCCCCAGGAAGTGGTGGATTGGGGCCGTGGCAACCCCATGCCTCGTCCCCAATCCTCCCTTTTGCCAGCCCAAAAAGAGTGGCAAAGTGTTGTGGCTCTTCAGCACTTTTTGGTGCAGTACGTTCAAATGCTGCGCTGGGAGGGCATCCTGTTGCCACGCACCAGGCATATGGCTGCACAGCATCAGGACAGCATCAGAGTGGGGTGTACCATGTTCAAGGGCAGCCCCACTTTGAAGAGGCATAAATAGACTACTTTGGAGGTTACCAGAGGATGAATCTCTGTGGCCAAGTTATCTGTGTCCACGAAGGAAAAAGCAAGATTTGCTATTGCCCTTGCCACAGAAATTACTTGGACACAAATGCTGAAAAAAAGGTCACACCTGCTCTTCCCAGGTAAATGCAACCTCCTTCAGAAAAGGCTTGACAAATCAGATCACACAATACCTCCATGTTGGCTGCCTTCAGCTTCAAGGGGAAAAAAGACAATGGAAAAGAGGAGAATGCTTGTGGCCTTCACATTTTATAATACTGCAAGGTAAACATCAGAAAAGGGAGATATATGCCGCTGCCACCATCAGTGCATCCACATTGGAGAAATATTCCAGACTTGCACCATTTTATCTATCATGGATCAATGCTATGGAATTCTGAGATCTGTATTTTTGTGAGTTATTTAGCCTTCTCTGTCAGGGAACTCTGATGCCCTAACAAACTACAAATCCCAGGATTTTATAGTAACTGCCATGCCACTTTTTGCTGCAGTGCAGATATCATCATCATCATCATCATCATCATTTCCCCACCATTTCCTAGTTCAGGACTCTTTTAAAGCAAACATATTGAAAAATTAACAGCATACAATAGTTAAAAAGTAATTAAGCCACCATAAAAAGTGAAGCTGGTTAAAACAAATTAAAACAACAAAAACAACAATGCAAATCTGGACCTCTGTGCTATAAGGCATTTGTTGGCCTCCAATGGAGGAGAGGCCAGCAATGACTGTATCAGGTGCAAAGCACCAAAATACCAAGTATGGGGAGTGGGGTAGAGGTAGAGTGTTTATAATCTCTGTCTTCTTTGGACAACAGTTCACTTGAAGAGAACAATGAATTATAGTGAACAGAAGATCGGACAGTGGTATTTTGTTTTGTTTTTAATAGTCGGCTTATGGTTTGAGCAAGAGGAAGGTTGGATCAGGTGGCTGGCTACTGGACTGCTGTTACAGCTTTGCCATCCATCTGTGACAATTTAATTCAAAGAGTGTTGGGAGGAATAGATTTTCAGCAGGGGGCTTGCTAACACCTTGTTTCACACACCCATCCTGCCCAAATCTGTCTTGTTATGCCCCGTTTGACTTCACTGGAGCCTGGTAGGCCCAACTTGCTATCTGGGCCTTGACAGGCCTGGTAGGCCCCATAACTTTTGAGATCCCACAGACAGACTGTTTTTAGGCCAGGTAGGCCCCTCTAGGCTCCTTCATAGGCCAGGTAGGCTATACTAATCCTTCTTGGCAGGCACATTAGGCCCACTAGTCCTCTTGTAGGCCTGATAGGCCCAGTTGGGCCTGTTGATGTCTTGATAGGCCAGGATAGGTACTTGTAAGGCCTTATAGCCTCAGTTAGGCCTCTGTAGGACATGATAGGTCCAGTTAGACCCTTTGAAGCTTCATAGAAATAGCAATAGCAATGGCAACCACATTTCTATACCACTAATCAGTGAACTAGCACTCCCTAAGAGGCTTACAATGTGTTACATTTGTTTCTCTAGAAATGGAGTGTTGGACTGCAACTCTGGAGACCAGGGTACAATCCCCAACTTGGCCATGAAACCCACTGGTGGACCTTGGGCCAGTCACATGTTCTTAGTCTCAAGGGAAAGCAATAACAAACTTGTCTGAACAAATCTTGCCACAAAAACCCCATGATTGTCTTGTCTTAGGGTCGCCTTTAGTCAGAAATGACTTGAAGCCACAACAACAACAACAAAAGTCTATGGTATTTTTTACTAGGCCTAAAATATAGCAATTAATCCTGCCCTCAAATGGGACCAGATGCAGTCATATTTGTGCATGCATATTAGGACATATCCTCAACCAGTTCAGTGAGAGGTTGCACAGTAGTAATATTGTGCACAAGGCACAGGCTAATGTTAGCAATATGCCTCAGGCTGCAGTTTGACAGTGGCACAGGCTGTTAGAAATTTAGGGTCCAAGGTCCCTGCACCCACTGACCTTGCAAACTCCACTATGAGCATTCTGTTTGTTGAGATTCACATTCTTTTTGGAACTGTCCAAAAAGAAAATGCATAGGTGGGCATTGGGATCAGCAGTCAGGCAATTGGGGAACAGGAAATGCCCCTGCAACTTTAAAAGGGACCCAATCCAATTAAATTGGATTAGTTGAGATTCTTTTACAGCTTTCAATGAACCAAGAAGCAAAACAGACAATCCTGAAAGGCAAGCTCTGCACCGCGCCTTTATGTGTTGGATTGAGACCATAGCAACCACACACCATGGCCCCAATCTAGCATTTTTCTGGTTAGCGGTAAAATGCCACTCCTTTTTTAGGGTGGAAAAAGGCATCCTTTCTGCTGCCACGGCAGCTTTTCCCCATTTCTGTAGTGCAGCACATGTAAAAGGCATACCACAGGAATGTCACAATGCTTCCTGCCATCTGGTTGGGCAGGTGGCATGATGCCAACTTGGAGGCAGAGTCGGGGCATGCGTCCACCCCTGAGGCTAGAGTTTCTTGCCGGTCTGCTTTCCCCCCAAATTTCAGCCCATTATCTAGGGGAAGGATTAAGGGAAGGCTTTTGGTTTCCATTTCAAGAAACCAAGCACCCTTTCAGATTTAAGATTTTACATTCAGTACTTTTACTGGAACGTGTTGTTAGGGATACAATCCATAAAGAAATGTCAGAGGGGAAGGTTGTATGTCCCTTTACATTTCCTCCAGTACCCAATTTGAAGGCTTCATCACTGGTGGTTGTTCCCAAGAAGACACCTGGTGAATATAGGCTTATTCATCATTTTTCATATCCCAGAGGTGAGTCCATCAATGATTCCATTCCCAATTAGCTTTGCAATATTATTATTATTATTATTATTATTATTATTATTATTATTATTATTATTATTATTATCATCATCATCATCATTATTATTATTATTATTTGTTGTTGTTGTTGTTGTTGTTGTTGCTATGTGCTTTTGAGTAATCTGTGACTTATGGTGACCCTAAGGTGAACCTATTACAAGACTTTCTGGGCTTAGAATGCATGACTCATCCAAGGTCACATTATACATCATTTGATGCAGCACTTTGGGAGGTGCATAGGAATGAAGTTGAGGCTGAATTAGAAAAATGTGACATTGAGTCTGCATTTTGCCTTTTGCAGTTCATCTACGGCACTGGAGTTGATAGACTTTTTTTAATGAACTTTTTTTACATGGATCAGGCCTGTCTTTTGGGCTGTTCTGTGTTATGTGCCATGTTTGGAAAGTTCAGTACTTTTCTTCATAGGGCAACCAGAAACAGGACAATGTTTCAACAATGAGGGAGTTATATTCAGTGACTTCAGAACTGGGTGTACTCTCACCCCATGAAAAAACAGAGGAACCCAGTCAGTGTTTTGTTTTTGTTTTTGTAGATATTGAGATCAATATAATCAAACAACACTTTACTATGGGACAACACTGCTTCTTTGAGGACGAGCTTAGTGATTTGAGGGTGAGAGATGCTGAGCCTGTAGTGCATAGGACAGCACTGCTCAAGGAATTTCAAGACTTTATTCACCTTTTAAATTTTGTGTGCAGAAGAGTGACTCCTGGTAGGGCTTTTTAAGTAATCTCTGTGACATTATATGTGGAATATGTAAACTCCATAATAGGATTAGAAATACTCAAGGGATTAGGGAAGATTTGATGATCTGTCAGAATTTTTTTGCTCACGTTAATGGAATTTGTTTTGGAGGGATGAACTGAGGATCCAGGATGGCTTAAAGGTATTTTTGGATGTGGCAGATTCCATTGACTTGAGGGTGTATTTTCATGGATATTGGTGTGCCCAGGCAAGGCTTAAGGAGTGAGCTAAAGCTGGTGTGTTGTTAGATTTAATATTCATGGAATTTTGTCTAATTGTGGCAGCTGTTCAGATTTGGGCCAAGGAGTTGGCTAACTCCATTTCTGTGGTGATAATATGGCTACAGTACAAGTTATTAATTCCTTGTCTTCTTGGCCCTTGTGAGTCATGTGTTTAGTCAGGGACTTTACACTGCAGTGTCTTTATTTATATATGTGTGTGTGTTTTCCCATGGCACTCCATGTGGCTGGGGTAGTCAATGGGATTGCCAATACCTTCTCCCACCAACAGATGGAGTGCTTCAGACAACTATATCCTGACCTATCCAGATCAGATGGTAGCCCATCTGATCTGATGCCAGCATCAGATTGGAGGCACATCCAGATCTGATGACAGCAGACTTGTGAAGGTTTGTGGGGTTATGGGTGTCAGGACTATTTGCCATTCCTCAGCTTCTAGTACTAGGAAAAGGCTGATTTGAAATTTGAAAGGTTTAGCTCTGGGGTGGGGAATTAGGCTCTTTAGCCAATCCCTCTTCCACACATTTTGCAAATCCTTCTCCATCTGATCGGTAGGAGTTTAGCTTGACTGTCCTTTCAAGCTAGGTTGACAGTGTTGGCCTTTCGTCCAGAGCTCAGGGGTGTCAGGATGATATGAGTGCATTCAGGATTTACAAAGCACTGAAGGACTGGTGTGAGAAGTGTCACAAAGTGTCTGACAGGTATGGGGCATTTGTTTCTCAGATTATGTAGCCATTTTGTTCTGTGCAGCATCTTTGTCTGCTTAGGGGTTAGGAAACTCATATTGTACAAAGGGGATTTATTGTGTAGATCACTGGATTAAGAATATAATTATTTATAGATAACAAGTGGTATTTGATATCCATAACTTTAAAATGGATCAGAAGTTTGTAGGGGAAAAGGTAATACTGAAGCTTTGTCTTGATCTGGCCTTATGTCCTGTTTGTGTTTTACCAAGTATAAGTCAGGGGATCTAGACAAGGTCCTTTATTTTATTATGCTGACTTTTCACCCCATATCAAATACCAGTTTTGGCCTGTTACTTCCAAGGCATTTTAGCACCTGGGCCTGCAAGGGGTTAAATTTGGGGCCCATTCATTTTGGATTGGGAATGCTTCTGTGGCTTTTGCTACAGTCTAAATGCGGGATCAATACAACATATTGAATGCATAGAACAGATATCTGACCTCCCAAGTTTTGAATTATAATGTTCTTTTTACTTGTTGCTGTCTTTTCCAGATTCTAGGTTTTGTCTGGAGAGCTGGCAGGTCCTGATCATTGGACATAGCATGTTTACTAGTATGCTACATCTGAAATTTCCATTTTGGTTCTCAAGTGGGGTTCAGAGACCATGCTACAGTAGAGGCCTATATTGGCCTGGCTTATTGCCTCTGTTGTTAGACTCCGCATGACTTGTGGGTCCTTCATAATAGATGGCTAGGGATAAAATTGATGAGGTTAGACAATTTGCCTTACCAAGTCTGGCAAGTTGAAGGAGATCCCCAATACATTGTTATAGCCTATAGAAGAGTAAATAAGGAGGCATGAAATGCCTTGAATAGGGGGTTGTGTCACATTCATTCACACCCCACTACAGTTTTTCAGTGGCCTAAGTCAACATCAACCATTTATCCTAGGAAGATAATATGTTATTATCTGGGAGGGGGGACTAAGCAGACACAGGTAATGAAAGGAGAAAATAAGGGTTATAGTGAACACATTGACACCCTTTTAATTAAGGGAAGAGCTCTGGAACTGCCTCTTTGGATTCTATTAACCAGTGGATGGGGGATGAGAGTTTGGGAAAAGTTTTGGGAAGGAGACTACCCTTGAGATTGACCTGGGGCTTTGCCATTTCTCAAACCCTGGTGTCAAACTACAGGATTCAAACCACTGGAAAAGAGATTCCATCTAAAAATTAGGACGAACTTTCCGATGGTGAGAGCTGTTCAACTATGGAATAAGCTGCTTTGGAGTGTGGTGTAGTCTCTTTCTTTGGAGATCTAAAACAGAGACTGGATGGCCATTTGTTGGGAGTGCTGTGATTGTAAGTTCCTGAATGGCAGGGGTTGGACTGGATGGCCCCTGTGGTGCCTTCCAAATCTATGCTTTTATGCTTCCATGATCCCTGTGATGGAGTTGGGGTTATTCAGGTCTACATTCCAGTAATTGGCCAGATGACAACCCAGTTATTGGTTGCCTTCAGGGCTCAGGAGGTTTGCCCAGGAGAAGGTTGAGGTGTTAGTCAAGCAGTGATGTTTGTTTCAGTTGATGACACACTATAAGGGGTTGCAGACTGCCAGAAATAGTGCAAATTGAGTCCACTTTTAGGGTTAGGGTTAGTGCTAGGAAATCACGGGAATTTTTTTTCTGACACATTGAGCCTTCTCTGTCAGAGAGCTCTGGTGCCACAATAAAATACAGTTCCCATGATTCCCTAGCACTATCCCTAAACCTAAAACTGGACTCAATTTGCACTATTTCTGGTAGTCTGCAAACCCCTGCCAGGGGTAGGCTACCTTTCCCCTTTAAGGGCCGAGGGACTTCAGCTCCCAGAATCCCAGGAACTATTGGCCAACATGGGACTATTGGCCAACATGGCTGAGGCTTCTGGGAACTGAAGTCCCTCGGCCCTTAAAAGGCAAAGGTAGCCTACCCCTGCACTAAGGGCCTCGGCAGACGACTAATAGAGTCATCTCCGAGCCCTGGAAGAGGAGGGGCAGCCGCACGCATGGCACCCCTTCCTCTTCCCGAGGTTGCCCTCGGAGCTGCCGGCCCTCCGCACGGCCGGCACTCTGGGGCAACCTCCCGCCGCAGCGTCCTCACATGCTGCGGCAGAAAAGGCAGGGAAAGTGAGCCCTACACGTTTAGGGCGCACTTTCCCTGTCTTCTAAAAGGAGCACCAATTTGGAGCTCCTTTTAGGGACACCGCAGGAGCGCCATGGTGCGGAGGCTGCGGTCCCGCGGCGCTCCGTCCGGCGGCGTCTGGGAAGCTCTCATGTGCTTCCCCCCAAAGTTATTACCCCCTCTTGCTCCTTTCAAGGTTCAACACATTCTAAACAGATTGTAGGCTAAATAAATGTTCTAGGTTATTCAATTCAATTCAATTCTTTGTGCCTGAGCTTGTTATTCCATGTTTGGAATAAAAGTAAAGCATATCATACAAGTCATGTTTCTTCTGATTAATCCCTTCTTAAAGGGCCACCAGAATAATAAAAAAAGGTTATTACCTGATTGTGGAAAAACAAATGGAAGATGTCAAACTAACCTCTCTAGGAAGAGAGTTCCAGAGCATGGAAGCAGCCACAGAGAAAACCCTCTCTTTTGTTCCCACAAAATGTACCTATGAGGGTGGTATGATTAAGAATAAGTCCTCAACACAAGATTTCAAAACACAGACATGATTGTATGGGTGAGTGTGATCCTTCAAATAACCTTACCCTGAGCCACATAGGGCTGAAAGGTGATAACCAGAACATTGAATTTTATATGGAAATGGATGGGCAGACAGTGGAGCAGTTGTCATGAGGGAGCTCCCAGTTACTAGTCTGGCTGCAGCTCTTTGGACCAGCTGAAGTTTGTCCCAGATAGAATACATTGGTGTAATCCAAACCTGACATAAATAAGGCCCTAAAGATAAAAGGAAAGGTAGTCCCTTGACATAAATATCTAGTCATAACCAACTGTAGGGGGTGGTGCTCATCTCCATTATTAAGCTGAAGAGCCAGGATTGCCTGAGGACTGCTGTGGTGGTCATGTAGCCAGCATGACTGCACCAAACATGGCTATCTTCTGACTGAAGTGGTACCAATGTATCTATGTGCATTTGCATGTTTTGAACTGCTAGTTTTGCAGAAGCTGGGACTAGTTACAGGAGCTCACCCCATCATGGAGAACTCAGGCCTCAAAGTGCCAACCTTCTGATCTTCTGATCATCAGAACTGACATCTTAACATCTAAACTACCACAGCATTTAAAATGCTATTCCATTCTCCACCAATTCAATAAAAAATGCCTAACTTTAGGGCTACATCCAGTCCCAATGCTAAAATTATTACTACTATAGATCACAGTGGTGAAGATTGCACAAAAAGAAAAATGGGGAAAATGATGATTTACTTTGCACAAATTGGGCTAATTGAGAGAATATTTTTTTTAACAATTCAATAAATTTTATTAGTAATTAAAAACAAACAAGCAAACAAACAAACAAAACCAAATAAAACAAAAAGTGTTAACCCATCACATTCTCGTTAACAACTTATTTGAGATACAAAACCTATATCCACTTTTTCCTATATTACTTCATTCTTGTCCTTTCCGAACAGATATCACCAAACCTAAAACATATTTAAATTAATACCCCCAATTCTTCTTAATCTCTTTCCATTTCATCTCATATTGTTGTATTGTCTTTCCAGCAGCGTACATTGATAAGCTGTCCATTAAAGCTAATTCTTTAAGCTTATCATGCCATTCCTTTATATCTGGAGTCAATTCGAGTTTCCAATAACGCACATATACAATTCTTGCTGCTGTCAACATATAAAGTACCAAAAATATTTTGGCTTGCCCTATTGAGACAGAAATTTACTTGTACAGTCCCCTCTCTCCCTACAAGTTTTTTAGATTCATTATGTGATATACAAATATAAAGCTTTGTAATTTCATTTTATATAAGTATATATTACACAAGTGACTGTGAGAACTATCTGTTGGTCTGGATTTTGAAATCATTTTGATAGCCAAGCTTTTCCTGTTCTCCTTAGGAAGTACAAAGTTCTTCCAAATTTAGCACAAAACATTGTCTAATGGGTCCCATGAGGTCTTGCCCATTAAAGGTCATAATGTGAAGCTGTGAACTTTAGTACGCTGTTCCAGAGGTCAATTTAATTTTAAAACAAATCTTTGGTGTAGCCAGTACTCTAATTTCAGACCTGCCCCACTTTCTTTGAATAGTTCTCCATTTCTCATTTGTAGGAGCATCCTAAGCATTCTCATATGCTCCTCAAATAGTTCTTATAGATTATACTTATCATCAATGAGTGTTTCCAAGGAATTACAGCAACAATAATAACATGCTTCCAAGCTGGGATTTAATTGTCTAGTATAAAATGCATTCTGTAATAAGAACAGGGCTGAAAATTGGAAATATCAGCCTTTTAAAACACACTTCTAACTTTAATGTATAAATATCTCCCCTATCATTTGCTGAAAATGGAATTTATGAGAATATTTATTATTCAATGCTGTTTCTTTTTTTATTTATTTTATTTTAAGTCTACATCTTATGAGATCAAAATAGCTGACATTTATTACTTGGCTGAAAGAGACTTCCAAAAAGTTGAGTTATTATCAGGAGAGTCTTAAGGGGGAGAAACATATTTTTATGCTGTGTCCATATATTATCCCTGAAATTGAGAAAGATGTATTGCCAAAGAAAACATACATTACCAATGCACTCTGCTACCAGTTTGAACATCTGCTACTATTCATCTTGGGCAATTCTGAGGTTAGAATACAACTCTGTTGTCATGGGGTGGTGTGGGGAGGTGAGAAACTACGATGTTGATGAAAACATGAAAAATACATAAATCAGAGTGTTAGCAGGTTACTAATTAATTTCTTAGATTGAATGGATTAGTAATGGCATGTTTTGACAATTATCTCTCCTCCTCCTTCCCACACACAATTTAGATAAAATCTGTTTCTTTAAAACAGAAATGTAGACATTTTGGTCAAAAAGAAGAAGAAGAAAAAGAAAATATTCACTAATAGTGATAAATAAAGTCTTTATCAGATTAATTCCAAAGTTACTAGCATTTTTTTTAGAAGAATGAAAAAAAATGACTTAAAACGACTTATACACATTAGAATCAGGCTATTTGGCAGACTTCTCCATTCTTGCAGGGCAGCTTTTTGCACATAAAGCAGCATTTGCTGTACAAAAAAGTTCATCTCAGGAAATGCTCTTTTCTGCACAGAAAATTTATTTTGTGCACAAAAATATTTTCTATGCAGAAAACATTGTGCATTTTTTTAAAAATGCAACTTTCTGCACACACACAAATGTGCATTTTTTTCAGGCAGATTAAGCCATGAAAAGTTAAAAAATCATACCTCTCTAGATTTCTCTTTCTCATGGTTTCTAAACTCTCAACATATTTTGACCATTTTCAAAGATTTATGAAAATTATTTCCATTTACAGGTAGTGCAGCAACAGCTTTCTGATCAAAATTATTTGGCAACTGCTTCACATGGAATAGATCCATGTTGCTTACAAAAGTTGCTGTCTGGTAAGTGGGGAATGAGGGACCTTGACAGTCCCTACATATTCCCTGAAGTATTAAATATGTATGGCTCATGAACATAAACTAGACACAAATGCAGAATTTACAATTTTGCATTTGTAACCAACTTAGGGCCTTTACAGACTGCCAGAAATAGTGCAAACTGAGGTCACTTTAACTGTCCTGGCTCAGTGCTAAGGAATCATGGGAACTGTAGCTTATTGTGGCACCAGAGCTCTCTGGCAGAGAAGGCTCAATGTCCCAGAAAAAAATACAATTCCCATGATTCCCTAGCACTGAGCCAGATCAGTTAAAGTGGCCTCAATTTTCACTATTTCTGGCAGTCTGTAAAGGCCCTTAGTGAATTTTGGCTATGGTATGAATGCCAGAGTCATGAATGAGAATCAAATCATTGCCAGTATAAATGAAAATGCATATAATTTTCTTTATCTCTAATATTGCACTTAATTAAGAGGGGGGAAAGAAGGAAGAGGGAAAATAAGGGAGAGCAAGAAAGGGGGAAGACAAAGAGGAATTCAGTAAAAAAATAGCAGGGATATTTAAAATACTTTCTTTAAATACAATTTTATTAATGTCTACTCAGAAGTAAATCCCACCCAGTTCAAATTGCTGATGGTCCAATTAGTATTTTCATCTTAGGGCACTTGTTTAATATTAGGCTGAATTATTATGCAAAATTTTGTAATGATCCAGTATGTGATTGAAATTTGATAAACCCATAAAGCAAACCAGTATTTCAAGCCAGGAAATTTTCTTCCCAATCCATACTTCTTCTCCAGACTGTGTTTAAAAAGAAAAGAGTTTCCTGTTCACCTACAACCTCTGAATACATCAGTCTGTTTCCAGTCATGTCAGTCTCACATATGTTCTCTAACTCATAAACCCTTCCTGTCTCATTTCTGCATTAATATTTGATTATTCAATTAACCTAGAAATTTTAAAATCAGCATGAAAAAGTTCATTTAAATAAAATCTCTTCCTCAGTGTCTGCATTGCAATATTTGTAATGTATTTCAGCTGAGCTCAAAGACATTTTCATATTTCTTTTTTGAGCCAAGCATTTTGATACATTGCTATTGTCTTCTGGATGAAAAAAATATATGGCAGGCAGCAGCTGGCAGTCCTCTCCCTCTCCTCCATGAGAGTAGGCAAACTAACACTTAAATGGAACAGACTCCATTATTTTGAAGTGAAATAAATAATTTGCTTATTATAGCCCCTCATTTCTATCAAAAATAGGGCTCAGTGGTAAGAAGAATAAAACAGGTATAAGTAAAAATGAAAGAAAATAAAAGAATTGAAACCAACATTTTTTTAAAAAAAACACCTGGATCAAAAGAGCCTTTGGAGCAACCTAGCTTTGCTGCCAAAGGTCTGCCTGAGCAACCTGGCAGAACTACCAAAAATCTGCTGGTGGAAGAACAACAGGGAAGATGCCAGCCTAACCTCCCTTTGCAGGGAGTACCAGAGGCTGGGGGAAGCCACTGAGAATGTCAGGATGGTAAAACCTGATTCTGAACAATGAAGCATTTCTATTCTCATACTTTTCCTGGCTGCAGTTGTGGTAATTTGAAGAGGATCTCCTCTTCATTCCTCTGTTTCTTTTCTGTTAGAATCACAGAGTGATAGAATCTTAGAATCTTAGAGTTGGAAGTTACTACAAGGGTCAACTAGTCCAACTTCCTGTCATGCAGGAATACACAATTAAAGCATTGCTGGAAGATACTCTTCCAATCTCTGTTTAAAGACCAAGGATGGGAGTGTCCAACACCCTGCAAGGCAGTCTATTCCATGAGCAAATAGCTTTTTATAGGGTTCTTCATAATGTTTGGATGGAATTCCTTTTCTTATAATTTGAACCCATTGGTTCATGTTCCGCTCTCCAGAACAGCGGAAAATACACTTGCTCCATCTTCAACATGACATCACTTCAAGTATTTAAAGATAGCTATAAGGTCAACTCTCAGTCTTCTCTTCTCCAAACTAAAAACACCAGGAAAGATGTTTTATGTGACATAGAAATATATTATAATTCCACCCATTGTATCAGTGCTACTAAAGCAATTTTTCAAGCACTGAAAATAGAAGCTGTTTACAATTAGCATGGAGAGGAAAACAAGGGGAATGTGTCAAGAAACAGATAACAAGAGGCTGTTCTCCATTCATCTTTGTCATTCTAGTAAAAGCAACTCAGGTCGTTGCTGATACTCCAATAGCCAGACAAGATGTCAGGAGTTCATGGGTGGATTAGAGGCTGAAATAGATTCAGTTTGAGCCAAAGTATTTAATTCCATTTTTCCCTAGGGGAAACAGCTTAATTTACCCTATTTTGGTCCAAAGAGAATGTTGTGTATACACATGTGGGTTGTAGGTGTAACTCATCTTTACTCAGGTTTTCCCCTGTCTCTACTGCACCTGTTATCTTCCATCACATATGAATCCTCTTTTGATCCCAGTTTGGTGGCAGTTTCCATTCCTACCTCTCACTTCTTAGCATCCCGGTCAACCAGTTGCTGTTGACTCCAAAACTTTCAAAATTGTGAAAATCCATTTGTATCTCTGCATACAACTGAGAATTGCAGCTGGTGTAGTTCAGAAGATATATCATAATTAGCTGCTATATAGAAGACAACTTACAAAATGGCACAGATTCTGTCTCTATAGGAAGCCAAGCTATTTAGCAGAAAGTGTGACCTACACGAAAAACCAATGACCTAGTTTGAAATGAGCAGTGCTGTTTGGGGAAGATAAAGAGCCAAGTGGGATATGGAGAGCTTATACAACAAACTGTTTCCACCTAACAATTTAGAGTAACCAAACCATGCCATAATAATGCACATTCCAACTTTCTAAATGTTATTACTAATATAAGCTTAAATGAGTAAAGCTGATAACAAAGCTTGGACCATATCAAATACTAATTCTTGTTTGTTTCTGCATTTACCTTTTTGCATATTTGACTGATTTTACCCCTTTGATTTCAGAAAAGAACATAATATGCTTAATTGTAAATTGATGTATATCACATTTCAAAGCTTGTCAGTAGTAAAGCTGTGAATAGATCTTGTTAAATTACTCACTGCTGATGAGACATATTTATTTTATTGAACCCTGTAAGATTTCCTGTTTTCAGTGTAAAGACAATTTTTGTTTTATCTGTCTTCAAGATATTTCTGAGTTAAGATGACTCTAAAGTGAAGCTATCATGAGGTTTTCTTGACAAGATTTATTCAGAGGAAGTTTGACTTCCTCCGAGGCTGAGAGAGTATGACTTGCCCAAAGTCACCTACTTAATTTCCATGGCCAAGTGGGGATTCAAATCTTACTCTCCCAGAGTCCTATTCCAACACTCAAACCACTACACCACACTGGCTCTTTCATTTGTTTTTTTTAATAATTAAAATATACATACTTTCTTGCTAATAATACATCTCATAACATTGACAGTTACGACCTTCCTTTTTGTAAGCCTTTGACAGTAAGTACATATTTCATTTTGTCTGATTTATCTATCCTTCTGTATCTCTAATACATATAAATCAGCTCTTACTATTAACTTTCAAAGATAATAAAGAAAGAAAAAAACTCTTTATTTATACCTTCATCTTTACATTATTACTATTTCATTCTATTACATCCCATTTTTATTTCTAAATTCATCTTTATCCTTAGTTTTCATTAGTTACTTTGCTATTTTAATTCCGTTGTTCTTCTATATATTTATCTATTGGACCCCATTCCAGTTTATTTAAATCTTTATTATTAAGTGGTTTTGTTAATCTGTCCATCTCTTTCATTTCTGATAGCTTGAGAAGCCAGTCATCAACTGTAGGTGTTTCCTCTTTCTTTCATCTCTGAGCTATTATTATTCTCGCTACTGTCATCATGTATAGTAGAATCCTCCAATATTTTCTCTCAATAACTGGGTCCAGCTTATTTGTCATATTTAATAGGTATAATTCTGGGTTCATTTCAAATTTAATTTTTAGTATTTTTTGTATGGTAATATGTATTTTTTACCAATAGTATTTCATTTTGGGACATCTCCACCATATGTGATACCATGATCCTAGGTTCTGTTTACATTTCCAACATTCATTTGATTTTATGGTATAAATTTTTGCTATTCTTACTGGAGATAAGTGACATCTCTTTTCCATTTTCCAAAAGTTTTATTTTAAATCTTGTGATTTTGTAAATTTCTCTGTTTTTTCCCTTGCTTTTTCCCAGTATTCCAATTTTATTGTTTTGCCAATGTTGGTTGCCCATTTAATCATGTTTTCTGATATCTTTTCCAATTCTTGTTTCCTTTACATTAATATTTTATAAAGTTTACTTATCCTTTTTATAATAATAATAATAATAATAATAATAATAATAATAATAATAAAATTTATTTCTATCCCACCCTTTGGGAAAACCCAATCAGGGCGGCTTACAATGGTAAAACAGTATACAATACATAAAATCCAAAAAATATTCCCTCCCCCCTTAAAACAGTATTAAATCTAGATGAATTAAAATTACAATAAAAGTTAAAACCAGTTCCAATATTTAAAACCAAAAAAACCAACTGCTAACAACTACAGAACATCTATGGCCTACACAATGGAGCTCATCCATCATTAGATGGGGCCACGTGAGCAACATTGGGGGAATTGCCCGAGGCCGGGACATTAATCTGGAAAGGCCTGCCGGAAGAGATCCATCTTGACCGCCTTTTTAAAGCTGGTTAACAATGTTAATAGACGGATCTCATCCAGCAGGTCGTTCCAGAGTCTGAGGACCGGAGAGTGTGGGGAGGATTATATGGGAGGAGGCGGTCCCTGATATAGCTTGGGCCCGAGCCATTTAGGTGATAACCAACACCTTGTACTGGGCCTGGAAGCTGATGGGCAGCCAGTGGAGGGACCTCAGAACCAGAGTAATATGGTCCCTCCTAGATGTTCCTGAGATAAGTCTGGCTGCCATATTTTGCACCAGCTGTAATTTCCGAACTAAGCACAAGGGTAGCCCCATGTAGAGTGCATTGCAGAAGTCAAGGCGTGAGGTTATCAACGCGTGCACAACAGTCTTGAGATCCCTTACTTCCAGAAAAGGGCGCAGCTGGCGTATCAGCCGAAGCTGATAACAGGCGCTCCTGACCGTCGCATTAACCTGATTTGTCATCAGGAGTGACGAGTTCCTTGGTTCCATTAATATTTTATCTAAATCCAATGTTTCCTCTTCAAAACCTTGAAGTTTTATATCTATTTTAAACCTCAATTGTGTAAACAGTAACCAATGCATTTTAGGATCTAATTGTTCTAATTCTTCCACTGATTTCAATTCAAATTTTGAGTTTTCTTTTTTTTTTTTAATAAATCCTTATATCTTATCCATGTTTTAACTGTGGTCCATTTTCCAAAACAGGCTTCATGTAAAGATATCCATGAAGGTATTTTCCTATATGTTTGCTCTTTAATTTCATTCCATGTTTTCAAAAGTGATCTTCTTATGATGTGATGTTTGAATTCCTTATGAACCAAATCTTTCCAATACCATAGGTAACAATGCCATCCAAATTTATTATTGAACCCTTCTACATTCAATATTTCTGTTCTTTTTAATGATATCCAGTCTGTTAACCAGTCTAAAACATTAACTTTATGATATATTTCTAAATCAGGTACATTTCTTCCTCCATCTTTTTTGCTCCTTGTTATTGTTTTCGTCTATCCTAGCTCTTTTATTTTTCCATAGAAATTCTCTCATATCTTTGTGCCAGTCCTTAAATGATTTTTGTTATGAATAATCAGGATAGTTTGGAATAAAAAGTTCATTTTTGGAAGGATCATCATCTTAATAGCTTCTATTCTTCCAGTCAGTGAAAGTTTGAGTTTATTCCATTTTATTAGGTCCATTTTTATTTCATTCCATTTTAATTTGTAATTGTTATCGAACAGATCCACATTCCTCTTTGTAATCCAAATTCCAAAATATTTAATATTTTTCTTCACCTTACAATTTGTCCTTTTTTCTAATTCTGTTTCTTCTTTCCTACTCATATTTTTTGTTATTATCACTGTTTTCTTGTAGTTGATTTTAAATCCGGCAACTTTACCAAAATCTTCTAATGTTTGAAATATATCATTAATTTGCTGGAGGGACCACACTGGCTCTTTTAGAAGATGACAAGCAGCTTTTTTTTTTTTCAGGGGGGGGGTACATTTCTGAAATTTGTGCAGAGGTCTTGAGTTTGTGCAAATCTAGTTCCCTTCTCCATTATGAAATAAAATACAAACAGAGCAAATGCAGGAAGACTGGCTGATTGATCTACAAAATGAAACATTCATGGCATGATGTGTCTAATTTTTAAAAGTCCATGAAACAAACCAGTGGCCCTTATAAATTTACTCTGTAACACAAATGACTAACACAAATTTGTACAATTTATGCAAAACTCATTCCCTGAAATACAACAATTTACTTGAGACTGACAGGCAAAACTGACTCTTTGCTGTCTCATAGGCAAGGAGAATAATTATGTGCTTTTTCATTCTCATGTGTGTTTCAAAATAAAGCAGGGGTTCTTAATCTGAGACTCACCAGGTCTGTGGCTAGATTTCTGTGAAGTTGAATGAAGAACTTCTGTGAAGTTCTTTAAGCAGAGGCTGGATGGCCATCTGTTGGGGATGCTTTGATTGGGAGTTCCTGCATGGCAGGGGTTGGACTGTATGGCCCTTGTGGCCTCTTCCAACTCTATGATTCTATGATTCTATGAATGGGGGGGGGCAGGACTAACCTATCTAATTGAAATATAGTATTATGAAATTCCATTATGAAAGTTGGCAGCAAGTCATAGAAGTATTAGCAATATTAGTGACTTTCTTACCAATAGAAATCATGTGTCTCTACATATTGCTTTTTTTTTTCTTTTTTTAAATTGAATTATATTGGTTAAAACACATAAAACATCTAAAAAGACACAGATAATCAATAACATATTGCTTAGGCTCATCACTACTCCAGAATTACTATTGTCACTGGACCTTCTGCTAGATCCCACATGACTGCACCTCATAAGGGTCCATAGTCTGCCAAGGGGGTCCACAACAGAAAAAAGGTTAAAAACAAAATGTGTTTGTTCTTAAAGTCTCTATTATATTTTGGCAGGTTACCATTATAGTGAAAGTGGTACAGTGCCTGGGATTGGCCCTGCAGAAGAGGAAAGACCAGGATACAAGGTAATATGGCATATTATGGCATCAGTGACAAGGCTGAATGTGAAAATGACAGAAAAGAATGATTTATGTTTTTAGTGAGAACCCACAAAATAGTAATGCAAAAGTCTATGCTAAAATTGGCTTGGTGGGGGAGAAGCCAGTGTGGTGGCAGGTGAAGAAACAGTAGAGATAATCTTCTGTTGTTCTTATTATTTTCAACTTTTGAGGTTGATACAGCAGCCTGTTTCATGCTGGGCCACTCCCTGACTGATCATGACAAAACACTAGAACATATTTCCTTAAAGGAGATGAAAGGGGAACTGTCCTGTCACTGGGAGCCATTTTTCACCCTACTCTTACACTTACCAGGACACATCAAAGCATGTCAGATGACCAGAAGTGATTTGACATCACTACTAGTTTTGATTTCAATCCCAAGTGAGGGAGTTGTTGGAGAGGGATGTGAGAGACAACATCAGTCCACACCACTATGTTTTTGATTGCTTTTGAGAAGGAAAGAGTGGTTTTTGTGGTAGGTTTTCACTCAAATTCTTTTTCTTTTAAATGGAGATGGGGATTTTGGGTATCTCAGGGGGTTGTTGGGGACAACATGCTGCATATAAACCACAGCTTCCCCCATCCCTGCCATAATGATAATGGACATATTTTGAAATGCCTATATAACAGTTAACTCTAGAAGCCAGATAGCATAAAGGGAGGACTTCCAGAGAAGAAACCAGCATTTTGAAGCTTCATTCACTTCTGAGGTAAAAACTACCAAGACCATACTTGTGAATTTATTGGGGCGGAGTTTTGCAAGAGAATTGGCTGTTAATAGTAGAGGATAGAACTTTATTGTAAGTATGATGCTCACTGGCAATTAAACATGACCCTAGCAATTGTTAGTATTTTAATATGTTGGAAAGGGCTCAAAATGCCTAATTATTTTATCTCATGGGGAAAATCTCTTTCTCGCTCTCTCTTTTAGTTATAAGACATTGTAACAACAGGCCCAACTGTAGATTGTGCTAGACCATTCTGTTAATTAATACAAAAAATATTCTGTATTTCTTTGCTAGTAAAACATTATATGTACTTTATCAAGGGTGCAAAAGGCAATGTATCATCTGGAAAACAGTTTGCCTTCCTCCAACCCAGCCCATTTGGCTATCCATACTCTGAGAAAATATCCACTTCTCCAAACAGTTTTTAATAAATCACAAAAGATTTATACCATTCATTTAGACCTTTTTAAAAAACTGTGCTCAGTTACAGTAAAATAGGTCAAGGATTGGAATCACCCTTGATTAGGTATACTTAATTCCCAGTAACATGTATGGACTGAAGTCATGCCTGACTTTTCACAATGATTTAAAATGAACTAAAGTGCAGCTAATACAGTCTGGAACCAAGTCTAATTATTATATATTCACATAATAGGGTGGGTGAGTTTGTGCCTTCTTCCAAGTTTGATAGCTCCAAGCTGGCATTGCAAAGGAAGGATGTGCTTTTTTGTTGGAAACACTGTTTGTTTAATTCTTCGCAGCTCCAAGTGTGACCAGTATAGCAAGGGATTCTCCATTGTACTGTGAAGGTTCCACAGCTCCCACCTGTGCCCAATGTGAACTTTATGCAAATATGTGGTGTCCTGCCCCCATAATGAAGGCCCTCTTTTCACCCACATCAATGGTTCACCAATGACATGGTTTTAGGTGATGTCAGTGCTTCACTTGGCTTTGCAGGCTGTGGGGCTGCCACCTAAGGATTTTAGGGGTCACTCATTCCATATAGGGGCCACTACCATGGCTGTGGGGTGCAGGTTGCCAGTGGACTCTATAAAATGACTGAGCAGGTAGAAATCTGGGGCTTATGAGGGCTACATCCACCTGGGAATGGAGTCTTTTTCAGGAATCTCTTGAGGGTGGGTTCACAGCTGCATAGGGTTGGTGGAAGGCATCCCCCGGGGGGGCAGTCTTCAGTGGAAATAGCATAGGTCTTGGATCCAGGGAGCATAGTTCCCAGGGCTGCATAGCATTACATTGGGAGTCCAACAGAGACCCGGGGGGTGCTGGGAGCATTGCAGGGTTGTCATTGGGAGGGGCAACACTGATTCAGCATCCCCTGGTGACAAGGGGTAGAGATGTGAACATGCAATCAACTGGTTATCTGAGATGCGAATGGGCAATTAACTGGTCACCCCTTTGTCATCCTGAGGCTTGGCTGTGACCAGGGAATGGTTGATGGCAGATCCAGACCTCATGCTTTGAAGGCCAACCCTACATTACAACTGTTTTCAATAAATTTGTGGCCTTTTCCTTCCACTTGAAATTTGTTGTGGTCATTTGTGTAGTGTCTCCCCTCCATGGCAAAGAAAGGCTTCACTGCAAGATCTCAAAACATAGGAAGCCTCATATGGCAGAATACGATTTGGGCCAGTCTGCTGTATTACCATAACTTTTAGTCCTCCTCATTTTCAGTATCAACATCTTAGAAACTAGTATTAGGAACTATAATGGACCCTGCTCTTTTTATATTTATCCTAGATGCTTTACATGTTTGAATATTATTTTCATTTTCTTTCTGGCATGTATTTGCTGTAGCACTCTTACGAGGAAAAAACACACACCACCATTTTGTTTAACTGTAGATAATTTTTTTATCACTGTTAACCTAGTAAATGCAGCTAGAATAACACTGTATCACTTAATTAACGTTAGCAGAGGCCATCTCTCTTCCTCATAGGAGGATTTACATGACTGAAATTGATGTTAATATGCTTTATGCATCCACAGTGTGAATAATCTGATTTCCTCAGGACATATTTTTTCATCCCTAGGTAAAATCTGAGGATGTGTAAGGGAACAGAATGCTCAGGCAACTGACTGACATTTGCCATGGACACAAAACAGAGTGCTTAGGAAATTTTGCAGGCAGAAAGGGTTAGGTCAATGCCAATATATGGCTTTGTGGTTTCTGTTACTCCTGGCCATGGAGTTTTGCAACTGCAAATCAATCATAAATAATGATAGCCTAATTCCTGAACATGCCTCTTTGTCTCCCTTCCTGAAATCTATCTGATAGTAAAAATTACTCTGAGGCATCTAACTCCTATTGATTTTCAATAGAAAGTAGGCACTTAACATCCATTTATACTTTCAAACTCTCCCAAAGGACATATATTAGTGGAGAAGGGTGGGGAAGAAATGTCTTACATATTTTAAGTACTTCACAAAAAAACAGATGGCTTGATCCCATCTACTGTAGGTAAAACAGCAGCATGGGGATTGATTCCCAGTAGGCATAATAAAGTCCTGCTCCCCCAGGCCTGGCTCTCAAAGGACACATGAGCACAGCCACCATATCTGTTTATCAAACAGGCCTGTGCAAGGTTGCCATATCATTGTCAGGCCCTTTCTCTTTTGTCTGAGTAAGGAACTTGAGTATCCTTTAAGCATGCAGACATGAGAGTGCTGGGTGTAGGTTTTTTTTTTTGTTTTTTTTTTTAAAAAAAAGCCAGACAGCTAATTCCCACAGAAAGCCACTGCAACATTTCATAGAGAAGCCCCAAATAGCCCCATCCTGCTCCCTCTAGGGAACTCAATAACATTTTTCACAGTTATTTCTAATTTACACTGTCATTGCAAATAAAAGAATCCAAAGTTAGCATTTTATATAGTACTGTATTGAACTAAATCCGATGTTAGCCCTACTTAGAGACCCACAGAAACCAAGGGAACTTTGTTCTAAGAACTCCCCTTAATTTCAATGCAGTTATTCCTTAGCAGGACCAATATTGGATTTAGCTCATTGTATTATACCTTCAAAAACTTTATTGCTCATTCTTAAGAGTATTTGCTCAGATGTAACTACCATTATGTTCAGAGAAGCTTACTCTCTTGTTAAGTGTACCAAGAGGACCTTTTTTGGGGCAGTACTATATTGTTTTCTTATCTGGAGAAAAAGTATAGAGCTTCAAATGTTTTCTTTTTCAAAGAACAATTACAATATATATGGGGAAGAGAGCAAAATGCATGTTCTTTATACAGTATATAAAACAGCATCATATCGTCCTGTCACAAAATAGTGCAATTACATCCTGCTTCATTCTTGTGTTTTCTTGTGCTGCCATCCAAAGACATGTTACAATTTCCAATACTGTAGAGAAGGGAAAGAAGTATACATTTTGTGCCAAGAGAGCCAATAGATGTACCAGTGAGTGAACAGTAAGAAGCATTGGCCAGAATATTGTTGGTAACATACACAGGTGTAAATTGTGCCAAGCTTGGGGACTGAGGTTTTTGGATAATACAGAATGGACATATCTAGCCAGCAGTGATAGAAATAGATATACAATAATGCAACTAGAGTATTGTGTAAATGTCGGACGACTAGAGTGTGAATGGCAAAAGACTCATCTCTCATCTGACAGAACTCACCTTAGGAAGCATCTTGATTCCTATAGGTAAGCTTTACGTGCAGCGCAGAAATCTTTCTGCTCTGCACATATTGCGTCTGCAGAGTCTCACCCAGCAGAGCTGTTTAGGGTGGTAGGGGAGCTGACGAAGGTCCCCTGCTTAATCCAATGACGGCCTGCTGTGATGCATTTAACATCTACTTTGCAGATAAAATCTCTTGGACAATAGCCGACTTGGACGCCAGTATTTTGGCAGAATTCTGCCAGTATTTTGGCAGAATCCGTAGATGAGGTATCCAGCAACTCCACTGATGGCAATTTACTGGATCAATTTCAA